>CAKXZU010000113.1:0-433137 GCA_936014575.1 Bombus lapidarius | reverse complement strand
ACACACTCTATCAGATTGTTTCACACTTTTTGACGTTTACTCCTAATCTTCAGTTTCAAAAATACATTTAACTTTAATTGAAAAAAATCTCGAAGCTGTTTATTTATCGTAGATGGATCTCTCTGTCTAATAACCCGTGTACGCTATGGCAATCTTATCGAGATAGCTGTTTAAAGAAAATAAATTTCGAATATGACTATAAAATATAGTAAACAGGATTGGTAAATAAATCACGTCCAGTGTGCCTTGATGTAAACGATCGTGATTTTGAATTCTATTCATTACTTAGTCGATGCAGATATTAAAAAATACTTTGTAAATATTAAAAATATGGTTTTTGTTATTATTCATGGTCTATATTATATTAATAAGATGACTCGGAAAATGGTTAGTTACGAGTCCATCTAAACATATCGTGGCGAATGTGTTTGCCAAACCAATCAAAAGATCGCCCGCACATAACTTGTCATTACTCGTCCAACATATAATAGGTATAAATGTATTTATAGCATGAATTATGCTTATCTTATTGCAAAATTCTCACTATTTGTCTGACATAAGACCATTATTTTGACAAAAATTGATAACATTTCTGTTTACGATATTTTAAAAAATTCTGCTGATATTAGGAAAAAGTGATACGGACCTATAACTAACTGAGTCCGATTCATCCTTATTCTTCTTCAAAAACGGTTTTATTTTAGCCAGTCACCGGACTTTTTGAAAACGAGCTAGGCTTAAAAGGTTATTAAACAATATTTCTGATGTAATTCCCAATATACAAAGTGCTTCACCTAAAACAGCCCACGTAAATATTTTCTCGATCTGCGATAATATGAGAATTACTTTCACGAAATTTAAGTAATTTCGAGAGATGAGCCAGATGTAGGAAACATTTTTTTAAATGTCTTTTTTAATGTGAAATCAAAGCATCGCTGTCCATGGTATCGCTACCGATGCGTGTCTCTAGTCCTGATGCGTATGAGAAATTCTGCCCTAAGATTCCTACTCGATGAACAATGCTGTAAATTCGTTTATAAATAGCACGTAATAACGAAAATTTGTTTCTTTGCGTGAATGCTATGGTATGACCTACTCTTCAATGTCGAAAAACATGATGTAATATTGGTTCTTAATTTACATAGTAAGTGAATGTAGTAGTCATTGTTAGTTATTACTGCACAGCGGTATATTTCACGAGTGGAAGAATAATTTGCTGTTAGTTTGCTTCCTAAAAAATTTGATTCACATCGATACATTTTATCCTCATTAGCATGTTGACTGCCACGCGTATTTTCAAAGAAATCTCCGTCAGGCCACGCGTGCAGCAGTACCAAGCGTTCTCTGCTAGGAGAACCCATTGATATTTTAGTAATGCGAGTCGCTCAAGTGCTGATCTCAAGAATGATCTCTCGTTTCGTTTGTTCGCAACATTAAAACCACAAGCTGTTGTTGAATATAATGAAGGAAAGTGTGGTATAGATTGGTACCAAATGGTTTTTTATGCCACCACGATTAGAAAAGAAATCAAATGGTACAGAAAACTTGGCATTCAACTCCTTCTGGGAATTTCTGTTGTAAATGCTTTGACGGTTTACAAACTTGCAGCAAGGAAGAATATAAATATTAGAATATTTAGACAATTATTATTAGTAGAACAAAGGCACAAACGAATTTGAAGAAAATAACAACTTATTGTCCAAATTGTCTCGACCATCCTCAGCTATGTATAGAATGCTTTAAAGTTTTACATTCAAAATAATTATTTAATAAACCATTTTCGTATTACTTTTATAAAAATTTAGCAGTTTTATTATTATGGAATATTTTTTCAAATACCTACGACGATCCCTCGCAAGTAGTCAAATAAGCGACACCCGAATATGGGTTACGCGGTTTGACCAGAAACTTTGCTGACATCCGAATACGGGTGCCGTGACAGTCAACGTGTTAGAAATACGAAGGTTTCTAGTTATCTATAAAAGTATTATTTAACATTTTTTATATTCAGTATGACAAAACTGCAAAATGTCTATATCATTAATTGCATAATTTATTGCATGAAATTTTATTAAAACTTCACAAACGTGGTTAATCTATAACGCTGTATTTGTTTATTTTTTACGCTTTTGTTACTAATGTGTAAATGGATGATTAGACATGTTTATTAATTGAATATTGGTTATTAATTTGAATATCTCTTTGTAACTTTAAACCAGGATAAATAATTATCATTTTTCTTTATGTTTGTTACAGCCAAAGAGGTGTACGAGAACGTTACGGAAGAATATGTAACAGGCGCTTTGCGAGAGGCAGCTGAAGAAACTTTCTCTTCTGTCGTTGCTGAAATTAAAGCGTTAGTAGAGCTCCAAATAAATGCAGCTGCAGTACAAAAACAGGCAGTGTAATACCTTGAATATCTATAACTAGGCAAAAGCACATAAATTTGAAAATGGAGAAAACAACGCGGAGCTAAAATAGCGTCCTCAGTAACATTATGTTTAAACCATTTTATATTTTCGAACTATATTCGGTTATCAAAATTAGCAAAGAGAAATTGTTTCCAAATCCAATTTCGCCGTTTGAGACGTGCATGCGCATATACATATACATATACATGTATATGGATATATATCCATGATCTCATGTATAGCAATATAACATTCCTATTGAGCGTAGCAATCGCGATTTGCACGGTGTCAATTCAGACCACTCGTGTTCTGGTATAGGCAAATTGAAACAAAATTGATGTGATATTACAACTTTACTGTGTACATTTTTTCATTAATATAAACAGCTATTACTATAATAATGTTGAGGAAAATATTAGATTGGTATGATCACTAGTTCCTACATGCAAAATTGGTACGACTTCTAACGACGCTCTTTTGTTTTGGCGTCCGCCACGTGTTAATTATCTGAGTGTATCCGGTGTGTTCATATGCCTGTACATGGTGGTGAAATACAGAACGTAAAAACTGAATCTGTGTAAATCAATAAGTATCAAATTCCAAAACCTATTTAACCCTTAGAGTGCTGAATACTCGGAGCCTATGCCATCCGTACGGACGGCATGCTGCCAGCGCTGACGATCGCTGTGGACTGAATACTCTTTCGCTATACTGAATGAGATTAAATGATTCAAGAGCGTTATGTTTTAGTATTAATTATTTATTATAAACATTGAAATTTACAATAAACTAGAATTTGGGTAGTAAACTAGAAAACAATAAACTAGAAAACTAAATTTAGTAAATATAACACAAGTTAATAATTTCAAAACAATTATCGATACATAATCCGACATCGCATTTTCTGTCGTTCCTTCTCTTATTTTTCACACAAACAACACATTTTCTTCTTGATAATTGTTTGTGCCGGCACGATTATTCTACCAAATGTCCAAATTGGACAAATTGTGAATGCAAAGTATTAAATAAAAAAAAAAGAAAAGACAGTTTCTGCGAACGCGGCATTAACATTGAAATGCATTTATATTTATCTCGCACAAAAGTAATAGTATTACTTCTGCGTAGGTGCTCGGAAAAATTGACAAACGCATATACGTGTCCTTAGTCCACACTGATAGCTTTCGCCAGACGCATATATGCGTCCATAGCACTCTAAGGATTAAATGCTTCTCACTACCTCAATTGAAACATCTTCTTTTGGCACTACTTGTTTTCTTCGACTGATTTCGCACTTCCGGTTGTTTTCCCTTATCGTCCTTGCGTTCCTCAAATTTTGTTTTCCCTTTCATATCCCTTTTCATCGCTTCGTACTGCTTAAACCGTTCTTTCAGCTGTTGCATGATCCTGGCTCCGTATAACATAGCCTTATTCGTAACCTCATCAGGAATACCCTGAATAATATAGTCGATGAACGACTGTATATGTTTTTTAGCTTCGCCCAGGACCTCGTGCATCGTTCTTGTCGTACAAAAGCTTGAGCGGAGCCTGTGAGCAGCTTCTTAGCGAAAGCTACCATGTGGATGTCTGACCAACCACACACTTCTGCCATTTCTTCCAAATCTTCTATCCACCGACTTATACTCAGCAGATCATCCCCGCTGAATTTCTCTAGCGAGTCCTCTACGTCTTTGAAGCTCAATGTCGAAACAACACATGCCTTTCGATAATATTCGTCACAGTCCTGATACGCCCTTCGCGTACCTGTCTCGTATTCTCTTACATTTTTTCTATCGTCTTCGTCCTCACTTTCGTCGTCGCTTTCTTCTTCCGACGGTGTATCGTTTCCGTCCATGACGGCCTGTAGCCGTGCGCGTAATTCGTTTTTTCTTCCGTTGTCTTTAACCCCAAACTAGCGAGGCGCTCTTTCAACTCCTTCGTCTTCAGTTTCTGCAGGTTTTCCTCTTCATCTCGATCGCGCTCAGCTCTCTGCACGCTTCCTAAGTCTCGCTGGTCAGTTGATTTTTCACCGCTTGTTCAACTTCACAATCACTACACGAATAGTTCTGTTAAACGTTTCGTTTTCTGTCTTGTCCAATCCCGGCTCGAGCCCTCAGTTGTAATATCGGGAATATATTATTATTGTATTTTGATATTTATGATTTAATGATGATTTATTTACAATGAATGGATTGTACAGATGTTGATTAAACAGTAGAACGATGGTTGTTTAACGTGAACTAATCACAATAACGTACTATAATCTAGACAACTCAATAGTTAGTTTGCACCTCTCGCCACAACGGATTCAACACTCGCACTCTCTGACTTCTCGATTCACACCCTGTGGCTTCTCCACTCACGCTGCCTGTTCTAGCATCCCTTTGTCTCTTTTTAGGCCCACTACGCACATGTTCCGCAACCGCTCGTGGCCAGGGTCACGTAGGCATTTTCTACAAAACTATTCAATTGAAGGACTGACGACACATTGATGGGCCCGACAGCGCCTCGGCTCTCGCGACATTCCTTATGGTTTACTAGATATCTCTTAGGCATTTTTTCCACGATAACTTTAGTTTTGTCAAATCTATCTTTATGGTATTTAGCACTAATTTCTATATTTTTTATTGCCTGTCGTCTTACATCGGAGATATCTATTTCTCTTTCTTCGATATTATCGGGTAGTAACAAGTCGTACGGTCTTGCTGTTCTACCGATTAACAGTTAAATGGACTCGATTTAGTCACGCGGTTGCTGGTGCAATTCAAAGCCAATTGTATTTCTCCAATCGCGTCTTGCCATGACCGCCCGGTCGTTTCTACTGTTGTAAACATATTTTTCAGCGTGCCGATAATACGCTCTACCTGCCCATTAGCTCTACTAGCACCGGTTGCAATCAAGTGGAGTTTAATAATTTTTATTTTGACAAAATCTTGGAATTCTTCGCCCGTAAAACATCTTCCTTGATCTGCTATTATCCGGCAGGGATTGTCGAATAAAAATATAGCGGACTTAAGCGCTTTAATGGTATTAACGTAATCTATTTTACGGGTATGATGCAGGTACGCGAATTTAGCATCGACCAAAATAATAACATATTCTTTCAAATCACTTTTACCGCTTAGTTTGCCCGTTACGTTCATGTGCACTGTATGCCAAGGTATGCTGGTCTTAGGCATAGGATGTAGTTCGGCTTGTATTTTACCTGAACTCGCCTTAGAAACTTGACAAGCATGACAGTTCTCTACGAATTTACGAACATGTTTCGCCATTCCTTCGAACCAGTAATACTCGTACAGTTTCTCCAGCGTTTTATCCCAACCCAAGTGCATAATTGACTGATGCACATGGTTAATAACGGACCATCTAAAGTCTCTCGGGACAATGGGCAAGCAGAGAGTCCTGCCTCTTCGTTGTATTTTACGGTAAAGGGTACCGGATCGTGATTCGTACGTATTCGCGATGTCTTCCGCGAGCTCGTCGTTTTGCAATTTATTGGCGATTTCTGAGATTCGGGGGTCGCGACGTTGTTCCGCTAACAGCCAATCTTCGGAGATTTCAGTTAGATTAATTTCCTTTTCTTCGATTTTGTTGATCGTACGGTGATCCAAGTCTACGGGGTTCAGCGAAAAGAAAACTACGTGGGCCATTCGTTTACTTTTTCGATACACAGTGTCAAAGGTAAAAGTTTGTAAGTAAGCCCACCATCTATAAACTCTGTCATTTAAATTTACTTTATTACTGGATGCCTTCGAGGAATTACGAATGACGACAAGAAATTCCCTTGCATGTAGATAGTGGCGAAAATGTCTAGTTCATAGGAATGGTACCTAGATCCCGCAGGGCTAGTTCTTTTACTGTAATATTCTACTACTCTATTTTTACCTTCAACCTTATGCATTAAAATAGCCCCATATTCCTCCGAACTAGCGTCCGTATGTAGTTCTATCGGATAATTGGGGTCAAATATCATTAACACCGGCGCGTCCGTCAGGACGGAAATTACCTTTTGCCTTATTTTTTTCATGCATATCCGTCCAAGTTATATTTCTGTTACCGGCAGTAAGTGCATACAGGGGTTTCATTACATGTGAAAATTTAGGAACGAATTTTCGGAAGTAAGTAATCCTGTGAACTGCCTAAGCTGTGTGACGGTTGTTGTTAAAGAACTCAAGGCTCGTATTTTACCCGGGTTGAGGCGAACTTCTCCGTTATGAATTACATATCCCAAATAGAGTACCGATGTCTTTAGAGTAGAGCATTTAGAAAAATTAAAAGAGAATCCGGCTTTTACGAGGGTATTTAATACGGTGTCCAATCTTTGTAAAGCTTGATCTATCGAGTCGGCAATAATTAGGACGTCATCCAAATAAACAACGACGTACGAATAGGCCAGGTCGCCCAACGCATTGAGAATGGCCCTCTGAAGAACGGACGGTGCATTTTTCAATCCAAATGGCATCGTTATGTACTCATATTGTCCGTCGGGGCTAACCAACGCTGTATACTCCGTCGAATTAGGATGAATGGGAATTTGGTGAAACCCGCTGGCCATGTCCAGGTTAATAAAGTATCTCGCCTTTTGCAATCTCGCGATTTGATCCGCAATAAGAGGTAGGAGATATCGATCCGCGACAGTATTTTTGTTTAACCCTCGGAAATCTACGCACAATCTATCCGAGCTGTCCTTTTTCTTCACGAGTAGCATAGGGCTCGCGAATGGTCAACTACTAGGCCTTATGATTTTTGCTTTAATTAGTTCGCTTATTCTCTCTCGCACTATTCCCCGCTCTTCCTCGCTAAGTCTATAAGGGCTTCTTTGGACGGTGACGTTAGGAGCAATTAGCCGTATTTCTAACTGGCCCGTATTTACGCGAGTACGTGGGAAACCCGTAATGAATGAATCTTTGAAATTTTGGAGAATAGAAATTAATCGACTTTTATCATTACCAAGTACCTCGGTGTCTAGTTTATTGAGATCGATCTCATTTTCGGCAGTTTTATTACAGGCATTAACTATCTTCGTTTTGCAAATATCAAGGCTATTTTGCATAATATTTGCGTCGAAACCTTGGCTTAAAATTTCGCGACCAATCACAATATCACACTTTAAGTAACTATCAGCAAGGACGTGAAAAGTTATCTTCAATGTAATACCGTACATACAGTGGACAAAATCTGAGACGTACTTTCAACTAGTATTTCCTATTCCTCGCATTACTACTATATCGGTCGTTCTTTTGCCAGAAAATTTTGAGGCTGCGAATTCTTTAATTAACGAGCATTCGGCTCCAGAATCGAAGTAAGATGGGAACGACTCACCTAGATGGCTTAATTTACCAGTTGAAGCTTCCATCACGCAGGAGTCAACTCGACGCTCATTACTGGAATTATGGTTTCCTTCCCGCAACAGCGGGCAATTAGGCGCGATATGTCCCTCCTCGTTACACCTGAAGCACACCACCTTTGACGATGTGGCCAGTCGGTTTTCTCCTGGTTTCCGTGTGTTTTTCTTCCGCTCCAACTTTATTCTCTTGCGGCGCTCCGCTGTTTTATGCCCGGGGATCCCACAGTGGAAGCACCTAGCCTTGTACTCCGATGGCCGGCTTCGCTTGGCTTCAGGGCCCGTAGATGTATCAATTGTCGAAAGCGCCGGCCTCTTCGCGAGAGCGAGGGCTCTCATTTCATTTAGGATCTGGTCCTCGGTCTTGATATCCTTCTCAAGTGCTACTTGTTCAATACGCTGATCGTGTGGGCTCACTTGACAAAGGACAGTAGCGTTGATTATTTCATCCCGAGTTGCATCTTGCCACTTTGCCTTTAAGAGGGAACGGAGGCGAATGGCGTACGCTGCCATGTTTTCGTCCTTCTGTGGTTGTTCCCTGGCTACGTTTATCAACACCGTGGTTGCTGTGTCTTGGCCTCCAAAACGTGCAATAAAAAGCCCCCTAAGCGTTGGCCAGGTAATCTCTTCAGTGTTTACCGTCTGCGTAAACCAATGTGCTGCAGAACCCTTTAGAGCAGTGTTTAAAGCAGCTCTTCATAAGCAGAGCGGCGGTGACTGTTCCTGAGGAAAAAATGTCTTTTTCGATGAGAATCTATTGTAAGTGGTTACATGGTTTATTGACGGTTTATTTTGGCTAATGTTTGCGTTTATTTTGACTGTTTATAGCTTACGTTTTTTTGTGTTATCAAAGTCGTTATTGTCCTTCTGCCACGGAGGAGGTAGAGTGGTTCGGTTGTAGTTTTGCTCAAGAGAGCCTGATTGAGATGCTTGGGCCATCTTCCCTTGGTTCCCCTTGTGTTGGCTGAGGCGTCTGTGTGCTCCTCCGTGGTGTGTCTGGTCGGCTTTGTAGGCTTCATGGTTTCATTTTCTTCAGCCTTCTCGTCTCTGGTGGAGTGCTTTTCTTCATCTGTCCTTTCTTGTTTGCCCTTTAACCCTTTAGTCCTGGTCACAAGATTTGACTTCGCGTTGAGTTCCCGCGACTTTTGTGTGGAAAGCCTTTACGTTGCTGTTGAATTGAGTGCCCCTATAGAATTACTTACAATATTTACAATGTTTTCACACACACAATGTTTTTTTTAATTATGTTTATTTTCTTTTCTGCACATTAAAAGCAAATAAGAAAACCAGTTATTTCAGCCAACGCTCATACCGCGCTGAGTGCACTCGTTCTCATCGGTTGACCATGAATCTCCGAACAGGACTGACCACTCAGCCTAAACGGGATACCAGGCGTAGATCCTGACAATGAGCGCGTCAATCTATACAGACATTCAGTGATAGAAGAAAGTGTTAAAAATGAAAAATAGTGCACATGTCATCATCACTATAAATAAATAAAAGAATCAATCAACCTAGAGAAACAACAGAAAAATTACTCAAAAAAAAGAATAAGAGACAACGATTTCCACACTTGCCAACTCAAACAAGAAAGACCAACTCAAAAAAAATTTAACGCTAACGCGTTTTAACCCTTAAATCGTGAGCGCCGATCCAGCATGGTGCGTAACTGTTAATCTGCTTATGAAGAGCAACCTTCTACAAGATGGCGCATTAGTTTCTGCTTTAAACACTGCTCTAAAGGGTTCTGCAGCACATTGGTTTACGCAGACGGTAAACACTGAAGAGATTACCTGGCCAACGCTTAGGGGGCTTTTTATTGCACGTTTTGGAGGCCAAGAAACAGCAACCACGGTGTTGATAAACGTAGCCAGGGAACAACCACAGAAGGACGAAAACATGGCAGCGTACGCCATTCGCCTCCGTTCCCTCTTAAAGGCAAAGTGGCAAGATGCAACTCGAGATGAAATAATCAACGCTACTGTCCTTTGTCAAGTGAGCCCACACGACCAGCGTATTGAACAAGTAGCACTTGAGAAGGATATCAAGACCGAGGACCAGATCCTAAATGAAATGAGAGCCCTCGCTCTCGCGAAGAGGCCGGCGCTTTCGACAATTGATACATCTATGGGCCCTGAAGCCAAGCGAAGCCGGCCATCGGAGTACAAGGCTAGGTGCTTCCACTGTGGGATCCCCGGGCATAAAACAGCGGAGCGCCGCAAGAGAATAAAGTTGGAGCGGAAGAAAAACACACGGAAACCAGGAGAAAACCGACTGGCCACATCGTCAAAGGTGGTGTGCTTCAGGTGTAACGAGGAGGGACATATCGCGCCTAATTGCCCGCTGTTGCGGGAAGGAAACCATAATTCCAGTAATGAGCGTCGAGTTGACTCCTGCGTGATGGAAGCTTCAACTGGTAAATTAAGCCATCTAGGTGAGTCGTTCCCATCTTACTTCGATTCTGGAGCCGAATGCTCGTTAATTAAAGAATTCGCAGCCTCAAAATTTTCTGGCAAAAGAACGACCGATATAGTAGTAATGCGAGGAATAGGAAATACTAGTGTTGAAAGTACGTCTCAGATTTTGTCCACCGTATGTACGGTATTACATTGGAGATAACTTTTCACGTCTTTGCTGATAGTTACTTAAATCGTGATATTGTGATTGGTCGCGAAATTTTAAGCCAAGGTTTCGACGCAAATATTATGCAAAATAGCCTTGATATTTGCAAAACGAAGATAGTTAATGCCTGTAATAAAACTGCCGAAAATGAGATCGATCTCAATAAACTAGACACCGAGGTACTTGGTAATGATAAAAGTCGATTAATTTCTATTCTCCAAAATTTCAAAGATTCATTCATTACGGGTTTCCCACGTACTCGCGTAAATACGGACCAGTTAGAAATACGGCTAATTGCTCCTAACGTCACCGTCCAAAGAAGCCCTTATAGACTTAGCGAGGAAGAGCGGAGAATAGTGCGAGAGAGAATAAGCGAACTAATTAAAGCAAAAATCATAAGGCCTAGTAGTTGACCATTCGCGAGGCCTATGCTACTCGTGAAGAAAAAGGACAGCTCGGATAGATTGTGCGTAGATTTCCGAGGGTTAAACAAAAATACAGTCGCGGATCGATATCTCCTACCTCTTATTGCGGATCAAATCGCGAGATTGCAAAAGGCGAGATACTTTATTAACCTGGACATGGCCAGCGGGTTTCACCAAATTCCCATTCATCCTAATTCGACGGAGTATACAGCGTTGGTTAGCCCCGACGGACAATATGAGTACATAACGATGCCATTTGGATTGAAAAATGCACCGTCCGTTCTTCAGAGGGCCATTCTCAATGCGTTGGGCGACCTGGCCTATTCGTACGTCGTTGTTTATTTGGATGACGTCCTAATTATTGCCGACTCGATAGATCAAGCTTTATAAAGATTGGACACCGTATTAAATACCCTCGTAAAAGCCGGATTCTCTTTTAATTTTTCTAAATGCTCTACTCTAAAGACATCGGTACTCTATTTGGGATATGTAATTCATAACGGAGAAGTTCGCCTCAACCCGGGTAAAATACGAGCCTTGAGTTCTTTAACAACAACCGTCACACAGCTTAGGCAGTTCACAGGATTACTTACTTCCGAAAATTCGTTCCTAAATTTTCACATGTAATGAAACCCCTGTATGCACTTACTGCCGGTAACAGAAATATAACTTGGACGGATATGCATGAAAAAAATAAGGCAAAAGGTAATTTCCGTCCTGACAGACGCGCCGGTGTTAATGATATTTGACCCCAATTATCCGATAGAACTACATACGGACGCTAGTTCGGAGGAATATGGGGCTATTTTAATGCATAAGGTTGAAGGTAAAAATAGAGTAGTAGAATATTACAGTAAAAGAACTAGCCCTGCGGGATCTAGGTACCATTCCTATGAACTAGACATTTTCGCCACTATCTACATGCGAGGGAATTTCTTGTCGTCACTGATTCGTAATTCCTCGAAGGCATCCAGTAATAAAGTAAATTTAAATGACAGAGTTTATAGATGGTGGGCTTACTTACAAACTTTTACCTTTGACACTGTGTATCGAAAAAGTAAACGAATGGCCCACGTAGTTTTCTTTTCGCTGAACCCCGTAGACTTGGATCACCGTACGATCAACAAAATCGAAGAGAAGGAAATTAATCTAACTGAAATCTCCGAAGATTGGCTGTTAGCGGAACAACGTCGCGACCCCCGAATCTCAGAAATCGCCAATTGCAAAACGACGAGCTCGCGGAAGACATCGCGAATACGTACGAATCACGATCCGGTACCCTTTACCGTAAAATACCAAGATTTTGTCAAAATAAAAATTATTAAACTCCACTTGATAGCAACCGGTGCTAGTAGAGCTAATGGGCAGGTAGAGCGTATTATCGGCACGCTGAAAAATATGTTTACAACAGTAGAAACGATCGGGCGGTCATGGCAAGACGCGATTGGGGAAATACAATTGGCTTTGAATTGCACCACCAACCGCGTGACTAAATCGAGTCCATTTAACTGTTAATCGGTAGAACAGCAAGACCGTACGACTTGTTACTACCCGATAATATCGAAGAAAGAGAAATAGATATCTCCGATGTAAGACGACAGGCAATAAAAAATATAGAAATTAGTGCTAAATACCATAAAGATAGATTTGACAAAACTAAAGTGTAGTATCGTGGAAAAAATGCCTAAGAGATATCTAGTAAACCATAAGGAATGTCGGGAGAGCCGAGGTGCTGTCGGGCCCATCAACGTGTCGTCAGTTCTTCAATTGAATAGTTTTGTAGAAAATGCCTACGTGACCCTGGCCACGAGCGGTTGCGGAACATGTGCGTAGTGGGCCTAAAAAGAGACAAAAGGATGCTAGAACAGGCAGTGTGAGTGGAGAAGCCACAGGGTGTGAATCGAGAAGTCAGAGAGTGCGAGTGTTGAATCCGTTGTGGCGAGAGGTGCAAACTAACTATTGAGTTGTCTAGATTATAGTACGTTATTGTGATTAGTTCACGTTAAACAACCATCGTTCTACTGTTTAATCAACATCTGTACAATCCATTCATTGTAAATAAATCATCATTAAATCATAAATATCAAAATACAATAATAATATATTCCCGATATTACAACTGAGGGCTCGAGCCGGGATTGGACAAGACAGAAAACGAAACGTTTAACAGAACTATTCGTGTAGTGATTGTGAAGTTGAACAAGCGGTGAAAAATCAACTGACCAGCGAGACTTAGGAAGCGTGCAGAGAGCTGAGCGCGATCGAGATGAAGAGGAAAACCTGCAGAAACTGAAGACGAAGGAGTTGAAAGAGCGCCTCGCTAGTTTGGGGTTAAAGACAACGGGAAGAAAAACCGAATTACGCGAGCGGGATGGAGTGCAGATGTCTTGCGCGATATAATAGGCCATACACTAATTATGGATAATTGGTACACGAGTCCACGTTTATATAGCTTATTACATGAAAACAAAACCAACGCATTTGGAACCGTTCGTAAAAATGGGAGAGATATGCCCCACATGGAAGAAAAGTTGAAGAGAGAAGAAACGTGCTACCGATCGACTGGCATTTTATTGGCAATGAAATGGCATGATAAAAAGGAGGTTTGGATGTTGTCTTCAACTGTACATGCAGCTGCATTGATTGAATCTGAGAAAAAGGGTTATCGTACAGGATTGTATAAGAAGAAACCATCATGTATTGCCGACTATAATTCCAACATGGGTGCTGTAGATAGAGTTGATATGATTTTGAGTACACTTAATTCCCTAAGGAAAACTATAAAGTGGTACAAAAAATTATTTTTTCACTTGTTAGATTTAGCTATATATAATGCATATATTTTATATCAAATATCTACTGCTTCGAAACAAAAATTTAGTGAATTTCATTTAGCGTTGATAAGAGACTTTTTACGAAAATTTACCGTTTCGTTTAATTGATAGGCATTTTCCATCAAAATGCCCTAATTGTGCCGGCACAACACAATTATCAAGAAGAAAATGTGTTGTTTGTGTGAAAAATAAAAGAAGGAGCGACACGCGATACGAATGCAGAAAATGCGATGTCGGATTATGTATCGATAATTGTTTTGAAATTTTTCACGCACAACTGAATTATTAACTTGTGTTATATTTACTAAATTTAGTTTTCTAGTTTTTTTTTAGTTTATTACCCAAATTCTAGTTTATTGTAAATTTCAATGTTTATAATAAATAATTAATACTAAAAAATAACGCTCTTGAATCATTTAATCTCGCGCAAAAGAATTATCATAACTTATTACGATTTGCGCTTTGAACAGTCGATCAACAGTGTTCAGTCTAGCGAAAAAGTACTCCGTCCTTACGGACCGCATAAGCCGCGAATATTCAGTACTCTAAGGGTTAAGTGCTAATTTTCCGGAAAAAGAAAAAGGTGTTAAGTGCTTTGAGTGCAACGAATTTGGACATATTGCGGCAAAGTGTACGGCACGACCAAAAGAGACTTACTTCATTTCAAGACCCGAGAAGAAGAGATACATAAAAGAAGTGTCGATAGATGACTGTAAGTTTATATCGTTGGTGGATAGGAGTAGTGATCTCACATTTATAAGATCAGACGAGTATGCGAGGTTAGGATCACCATCTCTAGGTAACTGTAAGTTTAAGTTTGAAGGTTTTGGCTCCACTGGCAATGAGACCTGGGGCGAATTTACAAAGGTAAGGACAGTCGATGGGTATGAATTACCAGTCACTTTGCATGTTGTTTCAAATAAAATATTATCGAAACACAGTCTGTTGTTAGGTACTGATTTCTTGGATCAGATAAAGTTGCGGGTCAAACGAGGCAAGGTGACCTTTTTACGACTTGACAAACAGACTGGCGGTTACAAAGACGCGCTGGATATATTTAGAATCAATATAGTAGAACAGACTGACGAAATATGTATAAGCCGAAGAAGAAGCGGACGTCGGGATAACTGCAAAAATCGGTTTAAAAAGTGACAAACCCGTAGTACGAAGACCGCGAAGACTGGCATCGTCTGAGAAAAAAGAAGTGGACGATTTGATGAAGTTATGGACAAACGAAGGCGTTATAAAACCATCAAACTCGGAATATGCAAGTCCTATAGCTGTAGTCAGAGAATTAATCGACGAAGAGTGGGCTGTGAAATTTGAAGAACAACGTCGTGAGCTACGCGAGGACGCAAAAAAGAAGATCGCTGCAACTAAAGAGGAAAATCGAAGGAACTACCATAAAAGAAGAAAAGGTGCGAAACAGTACCTACGCGGAGATTTAGTGGCCATAAAGAGAACACAGTTTGGGTCCCACAGCACCCAAAAAGTAGACTACCAACTTGTCCTGTTTTGCGGCCAAGTCTTCAGGACAGAAATACTAATTAAAAACAAAATCACATAAAAGCTCCGCTCCGCAGCGGCTTAAATTTAATTCATACATTATAACACTAAAAATGTAAATTTCCGTCACATAATATAGTATGGCTACGTCGTACCGTCGCGTGTCGGTACTTTTGCCTAACCCATCTTACCGAAATTCATGATTTATTGCGAATACACAAATGTAATAAATTAATTCCTGGACAAATAAACGTTAATTTAAAAAAAGCATTCGTTCTCATCCGATCACGAAAGTTAAGCAGCGCCGGACACGGATAGTACTTGGATGGATGACCGCTTGGGAATTCCGTGTGGTGTTGGATTTTTTATTTTTCCAATACTTTTTACTTTTCTTGACAATCTATTTTTAATAATTTATAATCGAAGCGTCGAGAAAAAGAAATGTTTTAGTATTACGTGACTAATACCATATATCCCTCATTTTTGCACACATTTATATTTTTTCAAATATTCTTTTTTTGTACATTAAAGGCAAATAAGAAAATCACTTATTTCAGCTAACGCTCATACCGCGCTGAATGGAATGGTTCTAGTCTGAAGGCAGAGTCCTTTTTAGAGATATTTTTTATTTTGTTTACCCAGTATTGATTTATAGAGTTTGCGAATTCTTGTTTTAAACACAACTTTATTTTGTACAAAAGATACTTTAATAATTCTGAATCTTCTCTTTTATCGTAGGAATAGTTTTATTTTAGATTTCTTATTTTGGATGGTATGAAGCTTTTGTCTCGTAATTTTTTTTTTATTGTAGATATAGGGATCGAAAGTGGACATTTGTTTCATTATTAGTACGGATTCTTGAAGGGCTGTTTGTATATATTTTTCTATTTCGTCTATAAATGAGTCAATTTGCCTCTTTGTTAGGTTGACATTGTTGTGGATATTTAGGTCGCAGTTCTTTTCGAGCTGGTTTTGTAACTTTTTCTAATTTATTATCTTTGTCCTTGTATCTGGGTTCGTCACTCCGTGTTTCTAGGGTTATGAAATCAGATGTATTTTTGTTTATGTGGAATACGAGAGCGTTATGGTCGCAATCGTAGTCTATGGTTTTTGAGCGCGTTATTTGCCCGTAAATTAAGGAATTGTAATTGTGTATCTCATACCTAGGCATATGTCTAGGTATGAGACTCCTTTTGGGCAATGATTGTTATAGTTCGTTTAATTGTGTTTGTTGTTCATTTAGGGCTTTCAATATGCTTTTTTAGAAGTCTTCGATAGGTTTATTATGTTCAGTTGGGGTATGATTTTAATTGGGTTTGGATTTTGTATTACACGCGGTAATAAATTTGTTTGATGTGGTTGGTTTACGAAGACTTGGTTTCGGCAGATTCCTTGTCTTAGGATATCTGAGAACTTTAACTATGGATGAATTTGCGGCTTATTTGAGCAACGCATTTGTTTTTTATTCTTTGCATTTGTTGATATTTTCGCAAAGTTTTTTGCATAGTTCAACGAATTTTAGGCATCCTTTATACAAAGCAGGGTATCCGTAGTTTTTACAGTTCACGCAGTGCACTTTGTCTTTGTTTACCGTGTCTTCCTTTTTGATTTTGCACTCGCTTGGTCCATGCGATTCTATTCAGTTCACATTTGTGACATTGCGTTATGTCATTTTTCCTGACTTTTTCCCATTTTACCCTAAAGTGATTTAGACGGTTCATTTTTAGTAGGTTACTAATATTGCTTTGTGGGGATACTTGGATCATGTAAATTGGGAGCAGTACATTGTTCTCTATTGATATTTTTGTTGAGAAGCGCCAAACTTTTGTCAATTGGACGTCGGACACCTATATTGCTTGCAACTCTGCGTGTATCTCTGTCTCGGAGAAGTTATTTTTTTGGACCGTGACCGCTTTAGTGAGACCGTGTGGTACGTACTTCTCCGATTTTGGTGTATATGCGTAAAAGGCTGTCTTAACTGCAATTAGGATTTCTTTCGCTTTGTTAAAGTCTGGTATACTTCGTGGGAATAGCGCGTGTTTATCTGCGTGTATTCGTTTAATGTGGAATGACTTTGTGTTTGGAGTTTCTTCAACGAGTTTTATTGCGTTCTTCGAATCTTGGTAGGTAATGTATATTAGGAGCGGTTTGTCTCCATTTGAGGGGGCTGTGGTGTCAGCGGATTCTTCCTTGGAGAAGCTGGTGGTCTGTCTGGAATATGTCTGGTTTTTCCGTATCCAGGTTGCTGGAGGTATGGGCCCCCTGCGTTATCCATTTCGCTGGGCTGTACCTGCGACGTTGCGGGTTTCATTGATGATGGTATACCTCTCGGTCCGTTGTTTACTCTCTTTCAAACTTGTGATTTCCCGTCCTGAGAGGCCGTATGCCTACTTGTTTTCTTCCGTAGGTTTTCGTTCTTTTTCCTTATTATTGTGGATTATTTTATTGTTATTATTTGAGGGTGTTGCTGTGTCCGAGATAAGCTGGGCTCTTGTAATTGCAATACGCTGAACCTATTTTTCGTTCGTATTGCTGATAATGGGGAGCTATCTGCTGAATTTATGGTTTCGTTTTTTTCGCGGTCCGCGCCTCCTGTTGTGTTTCCTTCTTTGCTTACACTTTCCTGGCTACTTCTGCCCTTTTATTCCTGTTCACCAAGTTTGGCGGACGGTTGAGTTTCCGCGTTCTTTGGGCGCCACAGCTTGTGTTGCCAAGAAAGTTCTTGATCCATTTTTGCTGTATTAAGTATTAACTTATTATAAATAATTAACCATGTCACTGAGCCACGCCAGAGAAAATTACTGAAAATTCTCAATGCAAGAATTGATCGTAAATTAATAATAAATAAAAAAAAATTTTTGCTGTATTTTTCTTTTGGTTGCTTCTTTCATTCTATCTTCTTTCCTTCTCTTATTTTCTTGGTTGTTTTTATAGTGAGCATTATTTATCACTTTCCGTTGTTGAATATCACTGTATAAATTGGCAAACTCACTAATAAGTCTTACGCCTGGTGTCTTTGACCAGTGAGGCCCGACCTGCTGGGGGGTTCACAGCACTCTGACGAGAAACAATGCATTCAGCACAGTATGAGCGTTAGTTGAAGTAATCAATTTTGTTATTTAATATTACTGAATAAAAAATATTTACGACGTACAATTATGTAGGAGGATGAAAAAGTTATGTAAAATCTTTCCCGGCTTCGTTTTCAAGAAAATAGACTGTGAAGTTAAGTAGGGGCAATTTCATAATTGATTTTCGCGAAAACAAAGCGAAAAATGTCATTTTACATTTTCGACTTCATTTTCGCCACGCGCAGGGAATCATCGTCCTTCGGTTTGTGTCACAATTTTCGGCACATGTATTTTTCCATTCTTTCAAACGACATACGTATGTGTAATACTTGTACATTCTCCAATTCCGAATATGGCATACATGTAGCATTATCGGAAAATATATAAGTAAGCGTGTATGCGAGAATGATACAACGTATGGTGACAATCGTTTAATGCTAAGAAGATATTTTCCTGTTCTATATCATAGCATAGCTTATTAACACTTAGCCAACCGCACGCGCCAGAGCGAGCTATACTATCTCTGACCATCGCGCCCGCACAAGACAACCTATACGCTGTCCACCGTGCATTTTTCTGAGTAAGGAGGACTATTATTCACTAATACTTGAAAAACAAAGGAGTCCAAAAATTATTCAAGTGGTCAATTAGATTTTACGGTTGTTTAACGATTTCACATATTGTTTATGCAAAACATCAAATTAAAAGTATATATTAAAAGCATAAAAAGATATAGGCAAAATTAAAAACATTAAAGATGACTAAAGATAAATGACACGACTTGAACGTGAAGTTAAAAATTCATAATGCATTTTAATATTTTTTTACAATGTGGTATCGTTCGACTATGACTTTATTTAGTCATAATTGATAGTATAACTTTTTAATTAATTTTAAGACTACTAAATTGGTGTACTTTAATTAATTGTACTTAAATTAATTAGGGACAATTCCAGGTAAACAATAACTGATAATAACAACAACAAAAAAGAAAACGCGTTGGTAAAGTAAAAAAGGGAGATCTATCCGTTCGGTTGGCTAAGTGTTAAGAAAAGTAAAAAAAAAGCCAACACCACACGGAGTTCCCAAGCGGTCACCCATCTAAGTACTAACCGTGCCCAGCGCTGCTTGACTTTCGTGATCGGACGAGAACGAGTACTTTCAACGCGGTATGAGCGTTGGCTGAAGTAATAAGTTTTGTTATTTCATGTTATCGAATAGACAAAATATTTCAGAAAACATACATGTATGTATGAAGATAAATAAAATTCATTCAGATATATAAAATTTTTCCTGGCTTTGTTTCCCAGACAATGGATTGTGAAGTTCCGCCATGTTGGTACGCGTATACTTAACAAGTAGCGAGTCAAGTAGACGGAACTTCATAATTGATTTCCTAGAAAACCAACTCTTGTGTCAAAACTTGTCACTTCATCCTCGACTTATTTTTGTATAGGAAATCAGGTCCTTTCGTCTTGCACCTTCATAATACTCTACTTTCTCGCCTACTTCAATTTTGAAACTATTTAGTTTCACTGGATTACGTATAACTACCAACAGTAAAATACTGACATTCACGGACGATACTGCTGTTGTGACAACGACCATACCCAACTCCACGTCATTTCATACTATCTGACAGCGGATCGTTAGGTTTTGACTTGACCTTTGCACATGGCCCAACATCACATTTTCCCCATTACGTAGGGCAATTAGGATCTGCCCCTTGCCCCTCAACACCGACAAACGCAACCTATAAAAACTGCAAGCATTCGACAAAGAGTCTTTTTTAGTCTTGAGTCTAGTCTTGTGTACAATTTGGCCGTGATATGAACTTTATTGTAATATTATACTTAATCATTTTCGTTTTCATAAAAACACGGTCAAGTTAAGTTACTCCTTTTTTTATCAGAAATTTTACGTGACACTGTACTAGTCAGGTGACACTGTAGAAGGGCTTCTTTGGTCTCTATTATAGTAACGCGGATATATCGTCGACATACAGACAATGTTGGCGATAAAGCAGAAATGTCGACAAGCTGAAAGGGTCGGAAAACTTGAATAGGGCTTAGCGGCACTCGACAACAAAACTTTTCAACGGTATCACCGGAGCGCAAGTGTAGACTGGCCTAATGAGCCATCGATATCCGTACGGTCCTTCCGCCGAATATTTGGAAGAAGGCGTAGGTGGCAACGGTGGCGGAGGCGTAACGAACGCGTGCATAGTAGGGATATTGACGGATGACAAAAAGAAACAAATCGGATCAAAAAAACAGTTAAGTTGTAACCGAGAGGAGAGAATCATCAGTTGGAATCAAGAGGTGTACGTAACTCTGCCACCATATCTAAAGTCTGAATTTTTCTTACCTTGCTCGTGAAACTTTTAAACCTAAGCGAAATCATTCGAACGACGCGAGGAAACGTACAGTGATTTCTTAATTTCATTACTCCCCGTGTCATCGACGTAACACAAGCACTCTATAATCCACAAACAGCAGTCATATTACTACCAGAGTGTATCAGAAAAATAGAAAAATGACTGCAAGATAAAAGCAAACCCCGGTCAATTTAACCACATTACATTTACAAGACGAAAAAGGAAACCACTTAATATTCAATTGAATTGCACGCACATAACACAAACAAAACAAGTTCAATACTAAGACACCACTTAGACTCATAACTTACATGGAAGCAACATACTAAATCAATTGTAGACAAAACACGAATAAAAAGGAAACAGATGTACTGGCTAACTAGTCGAAATTCTAAACTCAGCATAGAAAATAAATTGAAAATATCCAAAACGATAATAAAACCAATTTGGACGTACGGAATACTACTATGGGGGACAGCAACAATGAGCCACATAAATAAATTAGAGTGGCTACAATCGACAATACTCTGAACAATAGTCAACGCCCCATGGAATATCAGAAACGGGGATATACGCAAAGACCTAAAAATACTAATGGTCAAAGGAGAAATTGGCGGATACACAAAAAAATACAAGGAAAGAACGGCAATACATCCAAACCAGCTAGCTACTGAAGCGAGCAAAACCCATATAAAAAGGAGACTGAAAACAAAACATCCCACTGACCTCGGTAAAGAAATAAAGTAAACAAATTGGAAGATGGTATCCTGCTGGGGGTAGCCACCCACGTGTTATTTAGCAATGAAATTAGAAAAATGTAACAAATGTCCAGCGGGACAAATTGTAAAGTACAAATAGAATAAAAAAAAAGAAATGAATTGCATGTTTGCCCATAAAGGAGTAATCCAAGTGATGAAAACTTTGAATAATACTTGTTACTTGCGAATACCCATACTTAACCCTGCTGCGGTCTTCCATTCAACTAAATTATTCGCTAAGAGTTTGAAGAAAGTTACCTTTGCATATAAAGATTCGTTTTTGTTTATTTTATCTTTTAACTAAGGACCGGGGAAATGTAGTAGTACGTTACTATATCCTTCATAATAACTTTCATTGCAAAGAACCGGTACATTCTATTATCGCAAACAAAATTTTAGCATTAGTGAAATTTTTACGAACTCTTCTTTTCTCTTGTTTCTCTTTCCGATGTATTTATAACACTGCTATTTCTTTTGCAGCTTTCCTACGCGGGTAATATTACCGCCTTATAATATAATTTTGTATCAGTGCGTTCCTTAAATTTTCTATGATCGCACGTCTTTTTCTTAAATATGTCGGTTTCAACAGTCGGATAAAATTTTGCTCTATACGTTTAAAGAATACAGAAGTTCTTAGAGAAAGAAAGGAGAGCAGTAAGAACAGAGAGACCCAGAGACCGCAGCAGGGTTAAAAAGAACATGAATTTAATTTGTATATACTTTGGATTCTTGCATCCTGATATTAATCACTTGCTTAATCTATTTTCATTGTTAAGAAACATTTTAAACGATATTTACAATACAAAGATAAAATACATTATTTTATATACTACATTTTTATATTGTACTTTTTTCACTGCGCAATTTTTACTTTACCTTTTTTCGAATCGAAGTTATACAGATACAAATGAAATGTGATTGTTCGTCATTATGTATCGTATTAATTTTACCTTTGACTGCGTTGGATACGAGAATTTCGTTTCTCCATTAAGGGACATGCTTATCGATGTTAATGTCTCCATTGACAGACAAACTGGTCTTATCAGATGATTTGTTCTTTCTGTCCAGATAAAGAGATGCGTCGACCTTGCATGACGCGGTCTGTTTGGTCTTAGGTAGATCGTACGTGAAAATGGCAGCAATTTCACGGGAAAGCAAAGATACAATGGAAGCTGTAATCATAAATATTATTAATACATTAGTTCCATTAACGTTTGAAATTATTTCAACAATTGTTCCTCGTTTTTACCAGCTTCTTTAGGATGAATGTATAATTGATAAGTGTATTCGGTCTTGTCCTTTGAAGAATGGAGATAGAGATTCGTTTTGTGGTCGAATATCGGGTTTTTCAACTCTGTCCTGGTCTTCAGACCAAATTCTACGGGCACGCTGAACTTCTTCAGATCGACTTCTACCGTTACTTGATGTTTTAGTAATTTTTTCTCTGAAAAATAAAGCATTCGAAGTTTCATTGAAAATCTCATTGAAAATTCTTATACGTTGCGATACGCTTTTAACTAAATTAGTAATTGCAATAAGTATTATTAGATCAATAGTTAAAATAAATAAAAATAAATCATGAAATTATTCTAGACATTTTGAATTGATTTTTTACAGCATTTTCTGCCGCTAATTTTTTCAACGAAACCTAAGATTGACCTAAGTTGAGCATTTCTTTTAACTCGTTTTCTAACAATTTTGAGAATTCTTTTTCTCATTGCAGTAGTCATTCCAATTTGATTGCTTGAACTCGAACGATTCTAAATCGGATAACTCGACTTGTTGACACGAACCTAAACTTGAAGTCGAATCGATACGATCTGAAGTGAAGTAACCTGTCTGTTTCGACCGTTCGCGGAGAGACGCGATCGCGAGATAGCACGTCAACGAGAATTGTAAGTTCCCGTTACGATTAAATAATCGACGCCACGAACTGATCGATCCCCTTATTTCTACTATAATAATAAGGGTGGTTCAAATGAGTTTGCACTGATTTAACACATATAAATTAATGCTTATTCCAACAACTTATTAACTAGAGAGATATAAATTGATAAAGTATAATTAAGTTTCGATTGATAGCCAAAGTTACAATGATGTAGTAGATGATGACGGTTTGAATTCTCAAATGGTTCCGATCGCCTTTCGATCTTTTTTGTCTTTTCTAGGAGACGACCCCCACTACGCTCGGATCACGCCACATTCTTTGCGCGAGGTAAAATAACGGTCACGAATCGACGTTTCTGGAACTCGCTTTACTTAATGAACTATGCGCTTGCCGCTACATTGTATATTTTGTCGGGCAGATGAGACGGTCCGTCTGCGAAACTGTAGTGCCACGAGCAACGGTTAGGAATACGGCCTATGATCATGACGTAACACTGCTTAATCTGAACGTCGTTTAAGACTGTGGAAACATTACTCACGTTCAACGTTCATAATCGACTGAAGTCTGAACTGAGCGCAATCCTTGTTCCGCTCGCAGCAGCTATTGAACACGTGCAGCTCTTTGTTCGATAGTTTAGTTCACCCACGATGACGGATGACTCGAAATTCACGTTCAACACTATTACCATGCCAACTTCTCCATCTTTTTCTTGACTCAATTGTTGACGAGTATATTTGGAGGAGGAGCTCCTTGTACCATCGCCGACCTTCATGCTTCCATTACCCTCTACTACGATCTTTCCATCCTCATCGCGACGTTTGTAGTTTGTGCTGGATATATAATACAACATGTATCTATATTTACATCCTGATTGGGTACATTGTATTAAATTGATAAATAAACTACGGATTTTCTTCTTATGCATTTATGGAAAATTTTAGTATACATATATAAAATGGCCAATTTTTAGAGAATTGTATTTCACCGACGTCCAAAATACAGACGCATTTATATATGTAAAAATAAAATTCCATACGTATTCTATACGTGCAATGTAGGGAAGCATAGAGTAAATATATATTTACATTCTGTTCTTTCAATTCCATTCATAAAAATATGGCAAACGAATGAGAAAATATAGGAATTAAAACACGTGATTATATTTATTAAGCGGAATAAGTATCTATTTGATTACGTTCCATTTCGTTAATTACGTTGGGAAAAATATAAATTTGTATAAATATCCACAGTTTATTCATAAAGATCATAAAAAAATTTGAGAGGAATACCTTCCAGTTGCGATGTTCTTGCCATCGCTGGTCACAGACATGGTGATGAGTTTGCCGTTCTTTGGTGTTGGATTGTTGGCGATTTCAGCATGGATCTTACGGTGTTTGATTTTGTCGCTATCAAAGTTCGCGTTAATCACGAAATTTTCGATGCTTTCGAGATTCACGTGCGCATCAGCCTTCGCGAATACTTTAGGAGTGTTCACTATCCATTCACCTGTGACATGATACAAAAATTTGGCCATTTGTAATTAATTGAAACAAAAATTCTCAATTTTAAAACAACGTATAAAATGATCTACAAAAAGATAAAAATATTTATCCGAAAGAAAAAAGACGTAAAAAATTAAAATTGCGCACTTTATACATATATCACAGACTAATAATATTATCTTTCTTCCATTTTAGATTTAAATTAAAAGTATTGATTACATTCTTGTAATTGTTAACCAGTTCTTCAGCAAATTTTATCAGTTAATTGTTCTAACAAAATTACAATACTAAATGCTATAAATAGTGGAGTGAGAAATTGTAAAACAAAATTGAAGTGATCCTTCTAGAAGAATACCATCGATATATCGATGCTCGAGTCACCTTTGTATTCCTTCTCATTGAGCTTTTAGAATTTGGAGAATATCTCGGTTTTTCCATTCGTATGTCACGTAAAATTAACACTTAGATTTTAAAGATAAGAAGGTTGAGCCGTAACACAACTACTATCTTTATTTTCTAACGAACTTTATTGAGTAACACAGCACAGTTTACAAGAAGCGTGACTGATCAGAGAGATGTTGACTGTTGACAGGTTGTAGTTTCAGTACTGAGGTGTTCTCGTGTCATTACGGAGGAAAGCTCGCTGTGGGTGCCCTTTTGAATTAACAACGCGGATTCGCTGTTCGCACTTTTCGTTAGGAAACGTGAGGGTAACGATCCACGATGCCAATTGGTTATAGTACACGTTAATAAATGAAGATAGGAGAAGGAAGCCACCTACCAAAGTGGCTAGTAGGTGATATTGTTTACGGGAAAAGCAGATTTTTCGTTAGTCAAATATTGGGTTTTTCCCATTAGGTAACTACCTGCTTTCCCCGTAATTTGTAAGGGCGTATAGTAACCTAAGGACTGTTCCAAGGACCATCTATAAACCGAAAACACTTTCAGAATCAATAAACTAAAAGTTTAAGTTTATGCTGGGTCCTTGAAGTAATTGAGTAAAGTATCTTGCTAGTAAATTTATCAAATTTTGTCTAGTTTTCTATATTAGCTTTATTTTCCAAACATTAGTCAGATTTTTTCATTTTGAGGTCTGTTTTGTGTGACCAAGTAATTCTTTCTTATTTTCTAGTCCACTATATTAGAAGATGTGAATAGCACAAAAGGATTTTTTTATTTACGTCTCTTACACATATATTTCTCATATATTTTATCCCATCCTGATAAATATTCTTTTCGTATTTCATATGACATATAACGATTCGAGGATCACGAGAAGGTTAAAGAATCAAAGGCAAAATAAAAAAAATATTTTTAAATATTTAATATTTTAAGTATTTAAAATATTTTTCCTATAAATTTAACCCAGCGTTGCTCACGCACAGTTAACATATTCGCAAGGAAAATTCAGAAATTGAAATAACTTTTAATTATATAAATATCTAACTCATCGGTTTCATCAGTCTCTGTAAAATATTATTTCGAATGAATTTTACAGTCTCTCACACCAGAAGCGACAAGTTTAACCGTAATTAAAAAAGTATTGTAATCAATATTGCAGTAGTCGAGTAATAATAATCTTTTAATGTTTCGAAAATCATATAGAGTGAATAGAAAAATAATTATTTGCTGATGATATTGACATAATTTAACCGTTTGAGCCCCAGGGGTCTTTGAAAAACCAGGGTCGGAAAGTTCCGAGCGACACGATAGCCTCTTAATCGATTGCGAAGAGAAACAAGCGGCACAATAGCGCTCGTCATATTTATTACATTTATGAAATGCATCTACGTAATATCGGGAATATATTATAATTATATTCCTATGATTTTATGATGATTTGTTTGCAATGAATGGATTGTACAGATGTTGATTAAACAGAAGAACGATGGTTGTTTAACGTGAACTAATCACAATAACGTACTATAATCTAGACAACTCTGTTGAGAATTTTGGATCTTTGAAGCCGAAATAATGTTATGGGAACACAAAATTTACACTTTTAATTAATGTTTGAATAATTATACATTTATTTAATGGACGATTTCTATTATATTTATCGATACATATCTGCACGCGTCTCAGCACTTTCTTCTTTACCCGACTGTTAACTGACGACCTTTCCAGATGCTTCTAACGATCGGACTGTTTACAGCCATCTGTTTTTGAGACGCTGCGTACACAAATACTCTCACACACTAATACTCGCATACAAGTATTCTTACTACACGTTTAACCCAGTCCAGCACAGAAAATTATACATATCTCAACAAACTCAATAGTTAGTTTGCAACTCTCGTCACAACGGATTCAACGCTGTCTCTCTCCGCGGACCACATTCTCTCTACAACGCAACTTGCACTCTCTGACTTCTCCATTCACACTCTCAGGCTTCTCCATTGACATTTACTGTTCTAGCATCCCTTTGTCTTTTCTTAGGCCCACCACGCACGTGTTCCGCAACCGCTCGTGGCCAGGGTCACGAAGGCCTTTTCTACGAAACTATTCAATTGAAAATCCGACGACACATTGATGAGTCCGACGGTGCCTCGGCTCTCTTTTTCCACGATACTACATACGATACTATATAAAATAACAAATGATAGAAATATATAAAATTCTTAAAAATTTAAACTATCAAATATTTAAGTTATAACTGGTGTTGTAGAACTCCTAACCAGTTCGTAGAGTCTTAACTATGAAAGATGAATAATAAATAAATAAATAGATTAATCACAAATAGTTTACTTCTTAATGTAAATATGTTTTGGCAATAAGTATGTGATTGTGAAAGTCCAAAATTTTTAAAAATCTTTAGATCCCAACAAAATTAAAAATTTCTTTCAGATTCCAAAAAGCAATTCCTTAATTGTTCGATGATTGATAATTGTTCTATTACTGTTTACGTGTACGTAAATTCATTTTTTTAATATGAAGATCAAGATTATGATGCATTAATTGTCATTTAAAGAAACAATATTGGAAGCTGTAACATGTTATTTTAATTTTCGATGTTTAATGTTTAAAATATTCGGGTTTTTAAAAAATAGCAAATGTTTCAGCAAAGAAATAATAATACGATAATGACCAGATTCATCAGAATCGCAAATAAATGCATAGATGAATTCAAGAAATTAATTGAGACTGACGTGTATCTTAAAGTAGTCTGTTATTTAAATTTATCTTGCTCTTGTTCCAGATTATTATATCTCAGTTAGATTTATTAAATTATTTAGTATCATTGAGCACCTTATCCCCTCATTTTAAGCAAATTACAATACTAATAAAACATTTTCAAAAAATAATGTCTTATACCTGACCAGCCTTAAACAAATCGTTAATTATTTATCTTGCTAAATTATATTTGAGATATTAATAATTTCGTTATGTATAACTTTTTTATTTGCAAGTATTAATATACGCAAATACATCTATCCAAAATAGAATCCAAGATATTTGGAGCGTTAGTAATTTCATTATTTATCATATATTCAACGATAAGAGACATAGCAAACTTCAAAGTTTGAACCACTATTTATATTAAATACTTAATTGATTTAGTAAATTTACACAAGGCTGTATGAACATTAATCGATAGGTAAGCGAATTAAGAGTGGTGTTAGCATCCCAAGAAATCGAATTGAAAAAGAAGAATGAAATTGCAGATAAAATTCTAGAAAAGTAAAAGTCTAGAAAACTAAAGCCGAAGGGGAAAAAGCTATTGGTATTGTTTCGCTTCTTAAATCCGATCAAGCGTCCCAAATTATTTTTATTTGTTTTCTGATAATAAGTATTAGTTAAAAAATTATTAGTATAATTCTTAGAAGACTATTGACATTGTAGCGGCACTAGACAGGTAAGGTTTCTGTCCCGTGGCTCGCTACACAAAGACGCTATTTCTTCGGACAAGATGATTGCCAGATGTCGATATATTCTTACACAATATTTTCAGCTCATTGAAATACTTCAACGCTTCCAATCGAAAACGTTAAGATCCCTAATAAATGCACCCTGGTATGTCACCAACAAAGTAATACATTGTGACCTCAATATACCCACAGTCAAAGAAGAAATAACTAAATATAGCAACAGATATAGCAAAAGATTCAACAAACATCGGAACCATCTAATTACTAAATTACTTAACACGTCGGACCAGATCCGCAGACTAAAAAAATACTACCCGTTAGACCTAAGCATAAGATTTAGATATTTGTATTAAGTAATAATTACTTATTTATAATACTTATCTATAATAAGTATTAACTTATTATAAATAATTAGCCATGCCACTGCGCCACGCCAGAGAAAATTATTGAAAATTCTCAATGCGAGAATTGATCGTAAATTAATAATAAATAAAAAAAAAAATATTTTCAGCTGGCCTAAGGACCCGCTATAAATCTTAGGATTTATTTAGCCAAGGTCCTCCGAAAGGGACAAATAGTCTTTGTCTTAACAGTCCCTATATCTGTCACCCACTACCAGAAGATACTGGAAATCTGCTTTTCTCACGTACGATGCTTCCTGCTAGCAACTTTCTCTGAAGGGCGGTTAGCATACTTTTCCAACCACCAACAGAAAATTAGCCAATTAACAGCGACGTCATCGACGACAAAAAATCATTTTCTCTAAATTAAACAATAAAAAATCATCCGGGTTCGACGACATCTCGAACATTTTGCACAAACGCTTACCCAACAAAATAAAATGATACTACACAGTGCTCTTTAATAATTTTAACAGTCACCACAAAAGAAAAAAATGAAGACCGCTTCTCACCCTCAAACCTGTGATATATAAGTCTCCTAGCTAACATAACCAAAATATTCGAAACAGTCAAAAATAACCCCCTAGTCTCCTTTTGCACAAAAAATAACGTAATCCTAAAAAATCAATTCGGCTTCCTTAACAATCAATTTTTAATAATCTATATTGTAAGCATCAAGAAATTGCAATGTTTTAATATTACGCGACCATTGACATACATTATATCATTCTCATTTTGGCACACACTAATGTTTCTTTAAATATTCTATTTTCTTTTTTTTTTTGGACTATCAAAAACAGATAAGAAAAGTACATGTTTCAGCCAACGCTCATACCGCGCTGAGTGCACTCGTTCTCGTCCGATCACGAAAGTTAAGCAGCGCCGGGCACGGATAGTACTTGGATGGGTGACCGCCTGGGAACTCCGTGTGGTGTTGGCTTTTTTATTTTTCCAATATCTTTTACTTTTCTTTACATCGAGGAAAAGACATGTTTTAGTATTACACAATTATTACCATGCATTATATCAAATATCTCATAGGCGTACAAATAAATTATTGCATGTTTTAAAACTAAAAGAAGTCACGTTTCTAGACATGTAGAAATTTTCTGATAACAGATTGATATCGTTAAAATGTTATTCTATAGTTTCGACTTTAAGTACACAGGGAATCACCATTTGGCTCATACCACCGTATAGGGTACCTAAGTGCTAGCTCATTCAATCGATTGTCGTTTCAAGTGCATGCGTACTCGACGAAACTACAAGGTTAATTTTTTGGCAAACGTAAAACACATGAAAACAAAAAACATCTAAACAAGCTCGCAAAGGAAATGAAGGATAAAATAAAAGATCATAATAATAACAAATACTCAAAATTCATAGGAGCACTCTCTGCGTACGGAAATACCAACTACTCTCTATGGAAAGCGACGAACAAAATAAAGAAGCCAATAAAACTAATCCCAGCAATCAGAAAAGCAGACAACAGATGGGCTAGAAGCAACGAAGTGCAAACTGCAGAATTCTCCAACCACCTTTGTAACACATTTACTCCATATAATATTAACAACATTAAAACCAAATGTTATTCAGACGGAGATGCGCAAACTAACTAGTACTTCAACTAACAAGCCATACCTAATACAACAGGACAAGAAATTAGAATCATAATCGAGAAAACAAAATACAATAGAGCACCAGGAATCGACCTAATCAATGGTAAAATCTTGAAAAACCTTCCCCCACACAATAATATTCAATGCAATTTAATCACAATAATATTCAATGCAATTTTAAGAATCCAATACTTTCCTAATTTATGGAAGTTAGCACAGACTATAATGTTACCTGAGCCAGGTAAACACCCATACTAAACTGCATCTTACAGACCAACATTATTACTTCCTGTGTTTTCCAAAATATTAGAGAAAACAATATACGCCCGCCTAAAACCAATAATAGAAAAAGAAAAATTAATACCAGATCTCCAATTTGGATTCAGAAACAAACACTCCACGATAAAGCAAATGCACAGGTTCGTTAACGAAATTTTACTAGCAATAGAAAAGAAACAATACTGTACAGCCCCCTTCATGCGCATTGCGAAAGCATTTGACAAAGTGAAACATGAAAGCCTCTTACAAACAATCAAAAAGCACTTCGCGGAAAAAATCTACCACTTGCTCAAATCATACCTAAGCAACAGAACCTTTGTAATAAAAGTAAAGGATGTATATTCTGAAGTAAAAGACAACAAGGCAAGGGTACCGCAAGGAACCCCTTGGTCTTAGGACCAATATTATAAACACTACACGCGGCCGATATACCAACTATCGACAGCAAAATACTCACATTCGCGGACGATACAGCTGTAATCAGGCACACTCATCCAGAGACAGCAGTCACATCACTACAAGAGCATATCACAAAAATAGAAAAATGGCTACATGATAAACAAATAAAAGCAAACCAGTAAATGCAACCATATTACATTTGCAAAGACGGAAACCACCTAATATCCAATTGAATGGCACGCACATAACACAAACAAAACAAGTTAAATACTAAGACACCATTTAGACACATAACTTACATGGAAGTAACACACTAAATCAATTGCAGACAAAACACGAATAAAAAGGAAACAGATATACTGGCTACGCACAAAGGATATAACCTAACGAACACAAAGATGGTACCCCGCTGGGGGTAACCATCCACATGCTATGTATATTTAAGCTATAATATTTTACCAGATGTCCTACTGAACAAATTGTAAAATTTAAATAAATATTTAAAAATGAGATATACTGGCTAACTAGTCGAAATTTTAAACTCAGCATAGAAAATAAATTGAAAATATCCAAAACGATAAAAAAAACAATTTGGACGTACGGAATACTACTATGGGGGACAATTGCAATGAGTCAGGTAAACAAACCAGAGTCGCTTCTAGAAAATACTCAGAACAGCAGTCAACGCCTCATGGAATATCAGAAACGAGGATATACGCAAAGACGTAAAAGTACCAATGGTCAGAGAAGAAATCGGCAAGTACTCCAAAAAAGAAGAAAAAAAAATACAAGGAAAGATCGACAATACATCCAATCCAGCTAGCTGCTGAAGCGAGCAAAACCCATATAAAAGGGGGACTGAAAACAAAACATCCCACTGACCTCGGTAAAGAAATAAAGTAAACAAATTGGAAGATGGTATCCTTCTGGGGGTAGCCACCCACGTGTTATTTAGCAATGAAATTAGAAAAATGTAACAAAAGTCCAGCGGGACAAATTGTAAAGTACAAATTAAATAAAAAAAAAGAAATGAATTACATGTTTGCCCATAATTGAGTAATCCAAATGATGAAAACTTTGAATAATACTTGTTACTTGCGAATAGCCATACTTAACCCTGCTGCGGTCTTCCATTCAACTAAATTATTCGCTAAGAGTTTGAAGAAGAAAGTTACCTTTGCATATAAAGATTCGTTTTTGTTTATTTTATCTTTTAACTAAGGACCGGGGAAATGTAGTAGTACGTTACTATATCCTTCATAATAACTTTCATTGCAAAGAACCGGTACATTCTATTATCGCAAACAAAATTTTAGCATTAGTGAAATTTTTACGAACTCTTCTTTTCTCTTGTTTCTCTTTCCGATGTATTTATAACACTGCTATTTCTTTTGCAGCTTTCCTACGCGGGTAATATTACCGCCTTATAATATAATTTTGTATCAGTGCGTTCCTTAAATTTTCTATGATCGCACGTCTTTTTCTTAAATATGTCGGTTTCAACAGTCGGATAAAATTTTGCGCTATACGTTTAAAGAATACAGAAGTTCTTAGAGAAACAAAGGAGAGCAGTAAGAACAGAGAGACCCGGAGACCGCAGCAGGGTTAAAAAGAACATGAATTTAATTTGTAAATACGTTGGATTCTTGCGTCCTGATATTAACCGTCTGCTTAATCTATTTTCATTGTTAAGAAACATTTTAAACACTATTTACAATACAAAGATAAAATACTTTATTTTATATACCACATTGTGAAAATAAAGATAGTTTAATTTTTATTGCATATTTAAAATATTTTATTCGTACTGTAGATCAATTACTTAAAATAGTATTTAAAATATTTTTCCTATAAATTTGACCCAGCGCTGCTCAAGCACAGTTAACACATTCGCAAAGAAAATTCAGAAATTGAAATAACCTTTAATTATATAAATATCTAACTCATCGGTTTCATCAGTCTCTGTAAAATACTATTTCGAATCAATTTTACAGTCTCTCACACCAGAAGTGACAAGTTTAACCGTAATTAAAAAAGTATCGTAATCAATATTGAAGTAGTCGAGTAATAATAATCTTTTAATGTTTCGAAAATCATATAAAGTAGAAAAATAATTATTTGTTGATAATATTGACATAATTTAACCGTTTGGGCCCCAGGGGTCTTTGAAAAACAAGGGTCGGAAAGTCTCGAACGGCACGATAGCCTCTTAACACGTTGACTGCCACGACACCCGTATTCGGGTGTCAGCAAAGTTTCTGGTCAGGCCACGTAACCCATATTCGGGTGCCGCTTATGACTACTTGCAAAGGATCATCGTAGGTGTTTGAAAAGATATTTCATAATAATAAAACTTGAATTGTTATAAAAGTAATACGAAAATGGTTTATTAAAAAAATTATTTAGCATGTAAAACTTTGAAGCATTCTATACATAGCTGAGGTTGGTCGGGACAATTTGGTCAATAAGTTGTTTTCTTCAAATTCTTTTGTGCCTTTTTTCGGTCCATTCGACGTCTTTTATTTGCATAACATAGTGTGCATGCGTGTCTAATGCTTCTTCCGGAATCATAAGCCTCGTAAAAGCTTTCTTTTTCACTGCTATCTGACTCACTAAGAAATAAGTTTTCAATTTTTCTTTTCGACATTGTAACGAATTAGGGCAGAGATTTTAAGTTACACCGTTCGTTGCTCGGCCAAGATTCAAACTGATTTTTTAGAAAGTGGAGAAATGAGAAACAAATTCGAAGGAATTGAAACAAAAGAAACGAGAGGTAAGACCACCAGTTGAGCGACTCGCATTATGAAAATATGGATGGGAGCACCGAGCAGAAAACGCTTGGTACTGCTGCACGCGTGGCCTGACGGAAATTTTTTTGAAAACACGCCTGGCAGTCAACGTGTTAATCGATTGCACAATAGCGCTCATCATATTTATTATTTTTATAAAATGCATCTATATTTTTATATATGCGTACTATTAGTTTATACATATTTCAAGTTTTGTTCAATAAAAATTATTAAGATAACAATGAAATACAAAATACCGTCAGTCGTTCGTAGCGATCAAATATATTGGGACCTTTCGACACAAAATCTAAACAGCGCGATCACGCTGCTTGGTACTCAAACGGTTAAAGAAACGATACGTCTAACATGCACGTGTGTCTGATATCGACGATACCACGCTCTGTAACTTGTTCTCCGTCGAATTAATCTTGGGTAACAGATTTACGAGGGAGAGTAACGACTCAATGCGCGAAGAACAATTGACGAAGTTAAAACTTGAAAAAAAATATCGAAGAACGAACGACGAGAAAGTTTCAAATTGTCTTCGACGATTAAGTCGAAATTCACAAATACTTACTGCGGACGAAATGCGACTGAATTATCGTACGCCGATACGAATGATTAACGATACACGCGTGTCGATGCTGCTCGCATTTGAAAGATCCGCACGAGACGGTTTACTAATCTCTCGATCACCAAAATGATACTTACCTTCACGTACGTTTGGAGATACTGTTCACAACTGAAGATTTCGTACAGGACTGTTCACTGATCGTTACGTCTGTCTCCACCAACGCTTGCAGCCATGTCCACGAATGCTTAAAGATATTGACGCACCGAAGAAACCAGCTCGGAAAAGTATCAATTGATCGTTACGACCGACGAAACGATTTCACCTGCATGAGCGCTTGAACAGCGCTGAGAGATTGAAACTCTCTGCTGCATGTCCACGGTTGAACTACTCGAACGAAACTGCCGATACCGTTGTTAGACTCGAGCGAGCCCAACACGCATCCTGTTAGACTCCACCAAGGCTCAAAACGGAGGACCTCAAATACGCACGCTGATTGGTTTTTAAAAAAATCGCCAAACGGCATATTCGCCCGCAAGATGGCGCTTACTGCGTGAGCACGCTCCAAGTGTGGGGGATCCTTCGTGGGAAGAGCGTGAACGATATCTGAATGAATGCGAGGCTTCGATGAATTGGGTAAGGGTGGCTTTTGACCGCTCGGACCGTTGAAATCCGTCAATTATCCTTACGAGAAACTCATAGCATAGGAAATTAGAAATACTGCTACGAATGTTGAAGGGAATCGTTTTAGCTATTGGAGTACCCTTCTAAAATAACGCCTTGACTGCGAAAGCGAGCTACTACGAGCTACAACGAGACAAAAGCTACATACTATCCAAAATAAACAATTTAAAATACAACTATTCTTACGATAAAAGAGCAGATAGGCAAAATAAAAATATATATCTAAAAAGACTCAGCTAGCATGTTCCCACAGACAAATCAAATTTTTAGATTAAAAGAACCTAACTCTATCCCTTCTTTCAAACTGCCTCCAAAGAAAGCTCCCCTCCTCCAAGATGCAGGTATAGAGATACGGAACATCAATAAAGATATGGAGTCTAGTTACTTCATAACATGTAAAACAACGGAAAAACTATACGTTATTGGCACTCACTTTTGCAAAACACACGCACATACAACGAACACATGGGTCGAGGATAATTAAACAGAATTATTATCTCCGAAACAAATAAACTGAAAAATAAGATAGAGAGACACATATCGCTAAATAAGACAGTCTTCATATTCTTTAATGAAAACATCTCGGACAATCCCAAACAACCAGACACAGAAATAAACTACTTTACAAATTATAACCAACTAGAAATCATTGTCACTAAATTAAACAATAAAAAATCATCCGGGTTCGACGACATCTCGAACATTTTGCACAAACGCTTACCCAACAAAATAAAATGATACTACACAGTGCTCTTTCACAATTTTAACAGCCACCACAAAAGAAAAAAAAATAAAGACCGCTTCTCACCCTCAAACCTGTGATATCTAAGTCTCTTAGCCAACACAACCAAAATATTCGAAATAGTCATAAATAACCCCCGTCTCCTTTTGCACGAAAAATAACGCAATCCTAAAAAATCAATTCGGCTTCCTTAACAATCAATTTTTAATAATCTATATTGTAAGCATCAAGAAATTGCAATGTTTTAATATTACGCGACCATTGACATACATTATATCATTCTCATTTTGGCACACACTAATGTTTCTTTAAATATTCTATTTTCTTTTTTTTTTTGGACTATCAAAAACAGATAAGAAAAGTACATGTTTCAGCCAACGCTCATACCGCGCTGAGTGCACTCGTTCTCGTCCGATCACGAAAGTTAAGCAGCGCCGGGCACGGATAGTACTTGGATGGGTGACCGCCTGGGAACTCCGTGTGGTGTTGGCTTTTTTATTTTTCCAATATCTTTTACTTTTCTTTACATCGAGGAAAAGACATGTTTTAGTATTACACAATTATTACCATGCATTATATCAAATATCTCATAGGCGTACAAATAAATTATTGCATGTTTTAAAACTAAAAGAAGTCACGTTTCTAGACATGTAGAAATTTTCTGATAACAGATTGATATCGTTAAAATGTTATTCTATAGTTTCGACTTTAAGTACACAGGGAATCACCATTTGGCTCATACCACCGTATAGGGTACCTAAGTGCTAGCTCATTCAATCGATTGTCCTTTCAAGTGCATGCGTACCCGACGAAACTTCAGCGTCAACCCTTTCCGAAAACAAAACTTTGTATCAAAAATTGTCATTGTACATTTTGGACTTGCCTTTGAATAGGGAGTCATTTACTTTCGTCTTGCAGCACATCTTTTCATAACATCTTGTTCTAACTATGAATAGTTAGACACCGATTCTTCGCGATTGAAATTTAAACAATTTATTGCATTTCTGCTTCCTGAAGTTAGAATTTCTAGTGCGTGTATAGCCTAAACGTGGAAACTTTACGAAAATTGCAAAAATTCATAGAATTGTAAACCTTGTACTTTTATAATGAATGTCCTAAAAACATTTCGATATTTAACTGTGTTTTTTTTCGACCATTCGCGGAAAGATGCTATCGCGAGAAGGCACGACAACAGGAGTCGTAAATTCCCGTTACGATTAGATAATCGACGCCACGAATTGATCGATCCCCTGATTTCTGTTACGACAATAGGGGTGGTTCAGCTGAATTTGCACTGAATTAACAGGTATAAATTAATGTTTATTCTAACAACTTTATATAGAAGATAGTTACACTGATGTATATGTATAAGTTAAATAAGTGATTGATTTAAGAATAGAAATTCGGTAATGACCATCGGATTTGTTCATGACAATTTTGGTTAGGAAAGTGAGGGCTGTAGACTTGCTTCTGATTGGACAAAAGAAGGTTGATGGACTAGGAAGGGTCTTAGCAACCCTCGATAGATAGTTGCTAGTGTAAAGTATCGTACGTGAGAAAAACTAACTTTCTCGTGTCTTCCCGTAGTAAACAATAGGCTTTGCAAACGAATCAGTAAAAGCATGTTTGTCTGAAGGACTTTAGCTAGAAAATGCCTGAGATTTATGATAGGTCCTTAAGACTATTGAGGCTATGCCGTAAGGACGTGCGGACATCTGGTTGCCATCTTGCCCGCGGTGTGTGGCCTGGTCTAGGTAAAGTGTCGCTCGACGTAACACTGTGAAACCTAGAAAACGGTTGTTCTTGTAATATCTTTTTTTTTTTTATTTATTTATTTATTGTTTATTTTACAATTTGTCCATTAGGACATTTGGTAAAATGTTATTGTTTAATATTGGATAAATATAGCATGTGGATGGTTGCCCCCAGCGGGACTCCATCTTCCAGGTTGTTTTTTGTTGTATTATGAGGTCTGCAGGGTGCTTCTTCTTCAGTCTTCTTTCTATTATTGTTTTATTCGTTTCAACAACCAGCTGGTTTGGGTGTGTTTCAAGTCTTTCTTTATACTTTTTTGCATATCTGGCGATTTCCTCTTTAACTGTTGGAATTTTTAAATCTTTTCGTATGTCTTCATTTCTGACGTACCATGGGGCGTTTACTATTGTTCTAAGAATTTTTGCTTGTAATGTCTCTATTTTGTTTATGTGGCTCATTGCTGCTGTCCCCCATAGTGGTATTCCGTATGTCCAGATTGGTTTTATGATTGTTTTGTATATTTTTAATTTATTTTCTATGCTTAGTTTGAATTTTCGACTTGTTGGCCAATGCATTTGTCTCCTTGTTGTCTGTATTTTGTCTATTATCGATTTAATATGCTGTTTCCATGTGAGTTGTGTATCAATGTGAAGTCCTAGGTATTTGACTTGTCTTGTTTGTGTTATGTGCGTGCCGTTCAGTAGGATGTTTGGTGGCGTCTGTTTTCGCAATGTGAATGTAATATGGTTGCATTTGTTGGGGTTTGCTTTTATTTGTTTAGCTTGCAGCCATTTTTCTATTTTTGTGATGTGTTCTTGTGGTAATGTGACTGCTGTTTCTGGGTTAGTGTGCCTAACTAGTACAGCTGTATCGTCCGCGAATATATGGTAGTTGTTGGTATGTTGGCCGTGTATAATGTGTATAGTATTGGTCCTAGGACGCTTCCTTGCGGAAACCCAGCCATGATGTCTTTAACTTCAGAGTATGTGTCCTTGATTTTTATTACGAAGGTTCTGCTGGTTAAGTAGGATTTTATTAATTGGTTTATTTGCTCCGGGAATTGTTTTCTGATTGTTTGTAGCAGGCTTTTGTGGTTTATTTTGTCAAATGCTTTCTTGATGTCCATAAAGAGGGCTGTACAGTATTGTTTGTTTTCTAATGCTACTATTATTTCATTGATGAGCCCGAGCTTAGTTAAATGTGCATATTTTCTTTTGCTTTTTCAAATTATACAATTGTTTATTACCTGAGGTATTATTGATTCCTAAGGATCCGCACTAACGAATAATCGATAATCATCATGTGGATTCTCCGAGCATTGTTCGTTCTTTTTTTCTAATGTAGGTAACCATTTCCTCACCAAATGGACATTTTGCAAAATTACCCACTGACATTCGTTCGCGGAAAGTTTTATGGCTTTTTCCGCTATGAGTTCTTGACCTTGACCCAGTAACACATTGTGGAAATTTCTTCCTCCAAAAATGAAACCCAAATGCATTCCCAGTTTTTCGACGTCTTGAAATTTTATCATTGTCGTTATTGTAAATACATATTCGATGTGATTACGTTGATTTTCGTAACATGTTTTTGTATTATTCATTAGGTATCGATAATTTTTAATTTTAATTGTCTTCGATTCAGGTTATAAACTGGTAAACAAAAGATATGTCATCGAAAGCAACAGAATATAGGAAATGAGAAGAGTAAGAATGTATTACAATTATATTGCATTAAAGAAAAATTATTAAATGTTGTGCAGTTTGGTTATAGGTTATTGGTTGTTCAGGCCATTCAAGAATTATATCTCGTGACTTTGGTAGATGATTCTACACCTTCAGATCGGTGGAGATTTATTAAAGAAAGATACCGTACAACAGAATTTCAAAGCCAAATTTTTTGTATTGCATCGCGTAATGGATATCTAATGGATCACGTAATATCTGCAAGGAACCATGGATCGCAAATGAACCGTTCTTTTGGAAAATGACCTTAAAATTCCATTAGCTCTTATATTGAAATTACATTAGAGAATGTTTACATTTCCCAGTTAGATAAAAACTAAGTAATGCCATATTAACGAACAAGCAGAAAGCTATTCCTTTGAATGTATGATAATCTACGCTAAATAGGATGAAGCATCTAACTTCGTCATTTCAAACTATTACAAAATTATTTACTTTATGGAAAAGTCTTTCGCATAAAAATTGAATAGCGTTGAAGAGAATATGATTTGCTAGGTGGAACTGCAGAAACGTTAATTACTCTTTGATTTCGATGTTTTTGAATATGTTGTAGAAATCGATATTTCAAATAACCTTTCCCTATATAAAAAGTGAATTCGCTTAGTTTCTGGGATATTCCCGAAAAATTACCGATATTACTACAGTACATTCTGCATCTGCAGTTGCGCAACCGTGACAGCGTATGCGTTAGTTTGGTTGCCGATTGCCGGTCATTTATCTTCTCTTTGAAAACGAGGGTCGGACGAGTTTAAAGGCCTCGTGCACAACGTACACATGCGAGGCTGCAAGAGTTTGTTATAACTCATAACTTATAACTCAATTAAAAGTGAATATCATCAATGTATTGAGTTCAAATATTAAATAATTAAACAATTGTTAATAAACAGAAGATAAGTGACGGGCGACTGGCAACCAGACCGAAGCATACGCTGTCACGATGAACATCTATAGGCTGAAATACACTATAATTGAGCCGGTAGCTTCTTGCCAATATATTGAAAACTAAACAAGTACATTCCTTATATACAGTATAGTACATAGGTAAAAGTTGTTCAAAACATTTTTACATCAAATTCAAAAATCATAGAAATCCGAGGGTCGATAACGTTTCTACAATTTCACCCTATATAGCGTTATATATTGCATACAATATTATACATTATATATATTATTATTATTACAAGTTAATAGTGTTATACATTAGATAAATAAATAAATAAATAAATAAAAAATTCTCAGTAAAGACTCCTGATATTCTAATAGCAAAACGACGTTCAGTCGTGCGCTATTCTACTATTTCGCACGTGTGCATAGCACGTATATATATGTCGGGTTCACGTTATGATTAGGGTTGGGGTTAGGGGCGTGAAACGAATCTTCGTTGTGATTAGGCATTGTTGTCATGCAATAGAGAAGATATTGAGTGCGAATATGATTATTACAGATTTCGACAAGTAACCGTGGTAATTAGATGCTCGAGACGCTAATGACAATGATCCTAGGTTCAATAACGAATGACAAACGGGATAACAAAATGCGCATTCTTCCAAAGTTCCAAATGTACCCACTTCCTTGTCTACGGTACAAGTATTACTGGACTAACTCTTTGTTAAAACGTAGAAGATCCACCGAGCGTAAGGGCGCTATGTAACTCGGTAATGAGACCTCGCGAGAGAATGTCCCTCCGTCACATCATCGTGCATCATCGCTACAGAGGAAAACTAAATGGGGTGTGTCTAAGGACACGATATCATCGGATTCGTGGAGCGATGACTTTGTTCGGAAAGTGAGGGAAATTGACTTGCTGTTCAATTTCCATATCGGTGGTTAGAAAAGGATGCTAGTCGCCCCTGAGGGAAAGTTGCTAGCGGGAAGCGTCGTTCGCGAGAAAAATAGATTTCCCGTATCTTTCCCTAGTTGGGACAAAGACTGTTTGTCTGTTTGAAGGATTTTAGTTAACTAAATCTTAAGATTTGTAACGGGTCCTCGGGCTAGCTGAATACGTACCGTGGAGATGCATCGACATCTGGTAATCATCTTACCCGGAGAATAGGGTCTGCGTGTGGCGAGCCACGGGACAGAAACCGTTGGAATGTTTACTGTCGAGTGCCGCTACAACTATTTCTTTTTAAGGAGAGCTATACTATTACTCCATACCTTTTGTTAGACAAAACGTTCATTCCTTGACCGCGGCTACGTTCGGCGACTGGTTGTCGCCTCGAGCCCAAGCTCATAATCACAAATGTCGAACAACTACAATCGGATTGAATGACGACAATTGCTTAATTACGGCTATGGTAGAATCTAGATTAAACTGTTAGGGGATTTTCCCAAGATTCCAAAGGGAAGAATTCGGTGTTCTTTCATCTCCGACATATATATGTATGTTTTCCATATACTTTGTAGTCGCAGAGTCGTGACTTAACTTCGCGGTTGCGCGCGTCTGGTCGCGAATGAGAAAAAGAATAAAGAATAGACTTCGTTTAAAGGATCTTGTTACGGAGTGGAGAAAGTAGTGATGCCTTTTAGTAAGCAAATTGTAAGGAACCGCACGATATTTAGCCCAGAACTTTGGAGGCGCGAAGAATTTAACAAAAAAGAACACAAAGGATTCTTACGAATCTTCAGTAAAATATTCTTTTCCTTTCCTGAGATAAATATTTCATTCATTAAAGCTGGGAAACTTTTAAACAGCTCATCCAGACAAATCTTGATAAGCTTTTGGAAACTATCCTAGTAGACTATAAACAAACTAATGGATTTTTATCTCGATTGATAACACAATACTATATGGTTGTTAATAACTAATAAGCCGATGTGATGTTATGTAAATAAAAAAAAATTAACAGATCCGTTATGCATAAACAATGTTTGTAGCTATTGAATAAATTTCTTACCTTCAGCGAATCAACGCCGTGAGAGAGAATGAAAAATATAGACGCGATCGAACTGGTTTCTTCAAAGGATTTATGAAAAGGTGGAGATCTGGATTCAACAAATGTTGAACCAAGCTTTCTTCTACGAAGCACCTAAATAAATTAATGAGATACAATATTTTAAACAGTTTAAGGAAAAAGGAAATATTTTATCTTAAAGTAATACCAAGTAGTAAACAGGGTGTTCCCGCTATTCGTAATGCTCTTTTTTATAAACAACAGATTTGTGAGATAGATAGAAAAGGAAAATGATGTTTTTTAAATTTATCAATAACGTAATATTAAAACTCTTTCTTTCTCCCATAGAAGTAAGATAATTTGTACTAAATGAATTAAATAAATACTCTTAGTTTGAATACTCTTCAAAGAAGACATTTTTTTGCTTCTTACACGTTAAAATACTAAAAAGTTGAGTAGCATCTTTTTACACAAGTTTTATACGTACATACTACAATGAAATATCTATAATATGTAAAAAAATGCAAATATACTGTTCAAGACCATAGAATAGGTAAGGATTTATGACACTGCTGAGCGAGACGGAAGAGTCTAGGCCCGAAAACTCTTCAAGCACCAACAGTGTCATAAACCACTCGGTAAAAGAAGCAAACTGTTATCCTTCATCCCCATATTGAGTGATCAACAATGGCGCAGATGCGAAGAACCAGGTCAAGAACTGTTCTCTTTCGTCTTACGAAGGGTCGTGGTTTGACCGTACTATGACATAACACTCAATATTTTTTCTTTTTATTTAATTTCTACTACCCGTTAGACCTAAGCACTAGATTTAATTAGATATTTATATTAAGTAATAATTACTTATTTATAATACTTATCTATAATAAGTATTGACTTATTATAAATAATTAGCCATGTCACTGCGCCACGCCAGAGAAAGTTACTGAAAATTCTCAGTGCGAGAATTGATCGTAAATTAATAATAAATAAAAAAAAATTTAATTTGTACTTTGCAATTTATCCGGCTGGACATTTGATAAATTTTTCTAACTTTATTGCTAAATAACATGCGGATGGCTGCCACCAGCGGGATACCATCTTCGAGTATGTCTATTTTATTTCCTTAATGAGGTCAGTGAGGTGTTTTCTTTTTTGTCTTCTTTTTATATGGGTTTTGCTCGTTTCAGCAGCCAATTGGTTTGGATGTGTTGCCATTTTTTCTTTGTACTTTTTTGTGTATCCGCCAATTTCTTCTTTGACCATTGGTACTTTTACGTCTTTGCGTATATCCTCGTTTCTGATATTCCATGAGGCGTTGACTGCTGTTCTGAGTATTTTCTAGAAGCGACTCTGGTTTATTTACCTGACTCATTGCAATTGTCCCCCATAGTAGTATTCCGTACGTCCAAATTGGTTTTTTTATCGTTTTGGATATTTTCAATTTATTTTCTATGCTGAGTTTAGAATTTCGACTAGTTAGCCAGTACATCTGTTTCATTTTATCCGTATTTTGTCTATAATTGATTTAGTATGCTGTTTACATGTAAGTTATGAGTCTAAATGGAGTCTTAGTATTTAACTTGCTTTGTTTGTGTTACGTGCGTGCCATTCAATTGGATATTAGGTGGTTTCCGTTTCCGTATTGTAAATGTAATGTGGTTAAATTGACTGGAGTTTGCTTTTATCTTGCAGTCATTTTTCTATTTTTCTGATACGCTCTGTTATGCCTGTCTGTTAAGTTTATATCCGAACATCCTATATCCATTGTGAACATTTCCAAGATGTTCGAGAGACTTAAATTTTGCATGTCCTGGCAACGTCAATTTTCTAAGTCTTACAAATGTCCTTGAAACTTAAATTTTGGATGTTCTAGAAACATCTCTCCCGAAAGTCCTACGAATATTCTTAAGGTCAAATTTCGAATATTTTACTAATATCCATTTCGTAAACCTAAAGAAATAAATATCAGATGTTATAAGAACAACCATTTTGTAGGTTTTACAGATAAAAATTTCACTTTACAGATAAAATTATACATTTACAGATTAAACCACAGATATTACAAGAACAACCGTTTTCTAGGTTTCACAGTGTTACGTCGAGCGACACTTTACCTAGACCAGGCCACACACCGCGGGCAAGATGGCAACCAGATGTCCGCACGTCCTTACGGCATAGCCTCAATAGTCTTAAGGACCTATCATAAATCTCAGGCATTTTCTAGCTAAAGTCCTTCAGACAAACATGCTTTTACTGATTCGTTTGCAAAGCCTATTGTTTACTACGGGAAGACACGGGAAAGTTAGTTTTTCTCACGTACGATACTTTACACTAGCAACTATCTATCGAGGGTTGCTAAGACCCTTCCTAGTCCATCAACCTTCTTTTGTCCAATCAGAAGCAAGCCTACAGCCCTCACTTTCCTAACCAAAATTGTCATGAACAAATCCGATGGTCATTACCGAATTTCTATTCTTAAATCAATCACTTATTTAACTTATACATATACATCAGTGTAACTATCTTCTATATAAAGTTGTTAGAATAAACATTAATTTATACCTGTTAATTCAGTGCAAATTCAGCTGAACCACCCCTATTGTCGTAACAGAAATCAGGGGATCGATCAATTCGTGGCGTCGATTATCTAATCGTAACGGGAATTTACGACTCCTGTTGTCGTGCCTTCTCGCGATAGCATCTTTCCGCGAATGGTCGAAAAAAAACACAGTTAAATATCGAAATGTTTTTAGGACATTCATTATAAAAGTACAAGGTTTACAATTCTATGAATTTTTGCAATTTTCGTAAAGTTTCCACGTTTAGGCTATACACGCACTAGAAATTCTAACTTCAGGAAGCAGAAATGCAATAAATTGTTTAAATTTCAATCGCGAAGAATCGGTGTCTAACTATTCATAGTTAGAACAAGATGTTATGAAAAGATGTGCTGCAAGACGAAAGTAAATGACTCCCTATTCAAAGGCAAGTCCAAAATGTACAATGACAATTTTTGATACAAAGTTTTGTTTTCGGAAAGGGTTGACGCTGAAGTTTCGTCGGGTACGCATGCACTTGAAACGACAATCGATTGAATGGGCTAGCACTTAGGGTACCCTATACGGTGGTATGAGCCAAATGGTGATTCTCTGTGTACGTAAAGTCGAAAATATAGAATAACAATTTAACGATATCAATCTGATATCATAAAATTTCTGCATGTCAATAAACGTGACTTCTTTTAGTTTTAAAACATGCAATAATTTATTTGTACGCCTATGAGATATTTGATATAATGCATGGTAATAATTGTGTAATACTAAAACATGTCTTTTCCTCGATGTAAAGAAAAGTAAAAGATATTGGAAAAATAAAAAAGCCAACACCACACGGAGTTCCCAGGCGGTCACCCATCCAAGTACTATCCGTGCCCGGCGCTGCTTAACTTTCGTGATCGGACGAGAACGAGTGCTTTTTTTTTTTTTTTTTTGATAGCGTTTATTGTCCAGAAAATGGGTATTACATAGTATATTATTCACAATAAACAATAAATTTCGGTTGAAGGTTGTTTTAGGCAAAAGTACCGATACGTGACGGTACGACGTAGCCATACGATATTTGTGCGTCGGGGTTACATTAATTTATTTTTTTTTTAGCGTGACAATTTATAAATTAGATTTAAGCCGCTGTAGAGCGGTGCTTACATGTGATATTATTTATTTTTCTTCTTTTCTGTCCTGAAAATCTGGTCGTAAAAACAGGTCAGTTCGATAGTCTACGGTATTTTGGGAGTGGGGGTGGAGGGAGGACGGGGTGAGGAAAGGACGGGTGTCAGGTATAATTATTTACAATATTTACAATATTTACAATGTTTATAGTATTTATACTATTCTAACAGCGGGGGGTTTGGGATTAGCCGTTCTGAGGCTCTTTCTTTTATTATTGTTTTCTTTTTTTTTTTTTTTTCTCGTTTTATGGTTTCGGTATCCACCAATATTTTTTAATGTTTTTTCTATGGTTGTCTTCTGTGTCTTTTTGAGGAAGGGCCATGTTGTATCTCCACCTAGGGTCTGCAGTCTGTCCGTTTAGGTTTTCCTCGTATAGTATTGTTTTAATCCCTATTTTTCTTTTTATGTGATAAATTATCGGAATGTTATTTTGATCTTGCAGATAGTTTCTTTCATCTAGGTATAAGAACGCTTCCGGGGGGATGTAGCCTGTTGTCAGAGTATTTTTGTAATATTCGTCGTTTGGTAATAAGCAACCGAAGATTAGGCTATTTTCCGTTATCTTTGCAGTTTGCGCGAAGTGGTTTCTAGTTAGTTTTAAGATTTGGCCGAGAACGAGTGCACTCAGCGCGGTATGAGCGTTGGCTGAAACATGTACTTTTCTTATCTGTTTTTGATAGTCCAAAAAAAAAAGAAAATAGAATATTTAAAGAAACATTAGTGTGTGCCAAAATGAGAATGATATAATGTATGGCAATGGTCGCGTAATATTAAAACATTGCAATTTCTTGATGCTTACAATATAGATTATTAAAAATTGATTGTTAAGGAAGCCGAATTGATTTTTTAGGATTGCGTTATTTTTCGTGCAAAAGGAGACGGGGGTTATTTATGACTATTTCGAATATTTTGGTTATGTTGGCTAAGAGACTTAGATATCACAGATTTGAGGGTGAGAAGCGGTCTTTATTTTTTTTTCTTTTGTGGTGGCTGTTAAAATTATGAAAGAGCACTGTGTAGTATCATTTTATTTTGTTGGGTAAGCGTTTGTGCAAAATGTTCGAGATGTCGTCGAACCCGGATGATTTTTTATTGTTTAATTTAGAGACAATGATTTTTAGTTGGTTATAATTTGTAAAGTAGTTTATTTCTGTGTCTGGTTGTTTGGGATTGTCCGAGATGTTTTCATTAAAGAATATGAAGACTGTATTATTTAGCGATATGTGTCTCTCTATCTTATTTTTCAGTTTATTTGTTTCGGAGATAATAATTCTGTTTAATTATCCTCGACCCATGTGTTCGTTGTATGTGCGTGTGTTTTGCAAAAGTGAGTGCCAATAACGTATAGTTTTTCCGTTGTTTTACATGTTATGAAGTAACTAGACTCCATATCTTTATTGATGTTCCGTATCTCTATACCTGCATCTTGGAGGAGGGGAGCTTTCTTTGGAGGCAGTTTGAAAGAAGGGATAGAGTTAGGTTCTTTTAATCTAAAAATTTGATTTGTCTGTGGGAACATGCTAGCTGAGTCTTTTTAGATATATATTTTTATTTTGCCTATCTGCTCTTTTATCATAAGAATAGTTGTATTTTAAATTGTTTATTTTGGATAGTATGTAGCTTTTGTCTCGTTGTAGCTCGTAGTAGCTCGCTTTCGCAGTCAAGGCGTTATTTTAGAAGGGTACTCCAATAGCTAAAACGATTCCCTTCAACATTCGTAGCAGTATTTCTAATTTCCTATGCTATGAGTTTCTCGTAAGGATAATTGACGGATTTCGACGGTCCGAGCGGTCAAAAGCCACCCTTACCCAATTCATCGAAGCCTCGCGTTCATTCAGATATCGTTCACGCTCTTCCCACGAAGGATCCCCCACACTTGGAGCGTGCTCACGCAGTAAGCGCCATCTTGCGGGCGAATATGCCGTTTGGCGATTTTTTTAAAAACCAATCAGCGTGCGTATTTGAGGTCCTCCGTTTTGAGCCTTGGTGGAGTCTAACAGGATGCGTGTTGGGCTCGCTCGAGTCTAACAACGGTATCGGCAGTTTCGTTCGAGTAGTTCAACCGTGGACATGTAGCAGAGAGTTTCAATCTCTCAGCGCTGTTCAAGCGCTCATGCAGGTGAAATCGTTTCGTCGGTCGTAACGATCAATTGATACTTTTCCGAGCTGGTTTCTTCGGTGCGTCAATATCTTTAAGCATTCGTGGACATGGCTGCAAGCGTTGGTGGAGACAGACGTAACGATCAGTGAACAGTCCTGTACGAAATCTTCAGTTGTGAACAGTATCTCCAAACGTACGTGAAGGTAAGTATCATTTTGGTGATCGAGAGATTAGTAAACCGTCTCGTGCGGATCTTTCAAATGCGAGCAGCATCGACACGCGTGTATCGTTAATCATTCGTATCGGCGTACGATAATTCAGTCGCATTTCGTCCGCAGTAAGTATTTGTGAATTTCGACTTAATCGTCGAAGACAATTTGAAACTTTCTCGTCGTTCGTTCTTCGATATTTTTTTTCAAGTTTTAACTTCGTCAATTGTTCTTCGCGCATTGAGTCGTTACTCTCCCTCGTAAATCTGTTACCCAAGATTAATTCGACGGAGAACAAGTTACAGAGCGCGGTATCGTCGATATCAGACACACGTGCATGTTAGACGTATCGTTTCTTTAACCGTTTGAGTACCAAGCAGCGTGATCGCGCTGTATAGATTTTGTGTCGAAAGGTCCCAATATATTTGATCGCTACGAACGACTGACGGTATTTTGTATTTCATTGTTATCTTAATAATTTTTATTGAACAAAACTTGAAATATGTATAAACTAATAGTACGCATATATAAAAATATAGATGCATTTTATAAAAATAATAAATATGATGAGCGCTATTGTGCCGCTTGTTTCTCTTCGCAATCGATTAACACGTTGACTGCCAGGCGTGTTTTCAAAAAAATTTCCGTCAGGCCACGCGTGCAGCAGTACCAAGCGTTTTCTGCTCGGTGCTCCCATCCATATTTTCATAATGCGAGTCGCTCAACTGGTGGTCTTACCTCTCGTTTCTTTTGTTTCAATTCCTTCGAATTTGTTTCTCATTTCTCCACTTTCTAAAAAATCAGTTTGAATCTTGGCCGAGCAACGAACGATATAACTTAAAATCTCTGCCCTAATTCGTTACAATGTCGAAAAGAAAAATTGAAAACTTATTTCTTAGTGAGTCAGATAGCAGTGAAAAATAAAGCTTTTACGAGGCTTATGATTCCGGAAGAAGCATTAGACACGCATGCACACTATGTTATGCAAATAAAAGACGTCGAATGGACCGAAAAAAGGCACAAAAGAATTTGAAGAAAACAACTTATTGACCAAATTGTCCCGACCAACCTCAGCTATGTATAGAATGCTTCAAAGTTTTACATGCTAAATAATTTTTTTAATAAACCATTTTCGTATTACTTTTATAACAATTCAAGTTTTATTATTATGAAATATCTTTTCAAACACCTACGATGATCCTTGGCAAGTAGTCATAAGCGGCACCCGAATATGGGTTACGTGGCCTGACCAGAAACTTTGCTGACACCCGAATACGGGTGTCGTGGCAGTCAACGTGTTAAGAGGCTATCGTGCCGTTCGAGACTTTCCGACCCTTGTTTTTCAAAGACCCCTGGGGCCCAAACGGTTAAATTATGTCAATATTATCAACAAATAATTATTTTTCTACTTTATATGATTTTCGAAACATTAAAAGATTATTATTACTCGACTACTTCAATATTGATTACGATACTTTTTTAATTACGGTTAAACTTGTCACTTCTGGTGTGAGAGACTGTAAAATTGATTCGAAATAGTATTTTACAGAGACTGATGAAACCGATGAGTTAGATATTTATATAATTAAAGGTTATTTCAATTTCTGAATTTTCTTTGCGAATGTGTTAACTGTGCTTGAGCAGCGCTGGGTCAAATTTATAGGAAAAATATTTTAAATACTATTTTAAGTAATTGGTCTACAGTACGAATAAAATATTTTAAATATGCAATAAAAATTAAACTATCTTTATTTTCACAATGTGGTATATAAAATAAAGTATTTTATCTTTGTATTGTAAATAGTGTTTAAAATGTTTCTTAACAATGAAAATAGATTAAGCAGACGGTTAATATCAGGACGCAAGAATCCAACGTATTTACAAATTAAATTCATGTTCTTTTTAACCCTGCTGCGGTCTCCGGGTCTCTCTGTTCTTACTGCTCTCCTTTGTTTCTCTAAGAACTTCTGTATTCTTTAAACGTATAGCGCAAAATTTTATCCGACTGTTGAAACCGACATATTTAAGAAAAAGACGTGCGATCATAGAAAATTTAAGGAACGCACTGATACAAAATTATATTATAAGACGGTAATATTACCCGCGTAGGAAAGCTGCAAAAGAAATAGCAGTGTTATAAATACATCGGAAAGAGAAACAAGAGAAAAGAAGAGTTCGTAAAAATTTCACTAATGCTAAAATTTTGTTTGCGATAATAGAATGTACCGGTTCTTTGCAATGAAAGTTATTATGAAGGATATAGTAACGTACTACTACATTTCCCCGGTCCTTAGTTAAAAGATAAAATAAACAAAAACGAATCTTTATATGCAAAGGTAACTTTCTTCTTCAAACTCTTAGCGAATAATTTAGTTGAATGGAAGACCGCAGCAGGGTTAAGTATGGCTATTCGCAAGTAACAAGTATTATTCAAAGTTTTCATCACTTGGATTACTCAATTATGGGCAAACATGCAATTCATTTCTTTTTTTTTATTTAATTTGTACTTTACAATTTGTCCCGCTGGACTTTTGTTACATTTTTCTAATTTCATTGCTAAATAACACGTGGGTGGCTACCCCCAGCAGGATACCATCTTCCAATTTGTTTACTTTATTTCTTTACCGAGGTCAGTGGGATGTTTTGTTTTCAGTCCCCCTTTTATATGGGTTTTGCTCGCTTCAGCAGCTAGCTGGATTGGATGTATTGTCGATCTTTCCTTGTATTTTTTTTTCTTTTTTTTTGGAGTACTTGCCGATTTCTTCTCTGACCATTGGTACTTTTACGTCTTTGCGTATATCCTCGTTTCTGATATTCCATGAGGCGTTGACTGCTGTTCTGAGTATTTTCTAGAAGCGACTCTGGTTTGTTTACCTGACTCATTGCAATTGTCCCCCATAGTAGTATTCCGTACGTCCAAATTGTTTTTTTTATCGTTTTGGATATTTTCAATTTATTTTCTATGCTGAGTTTAAAATTTCGACTAGTTAGCCAGTATATCTCTTTTTTTTAGATATTTATTTAAATTTTACAATTTGTTCAGTAGGACATTTGGTAAAATATTATAGCTTAAATATACATAGTATGTGGATGGTTACCCCCAGCGGGGTACCATCTTTGTGTTCGTTAGGTTATATCCTTTGTGCGTAGCCAGTATATCTGTTTCCTTTTTATTCGTGTTTTGTCTGCAATTGATTTAGTGTGTTACTTCCATGTAAGTTATGTGTCTAAATGGTGTCTTAGTATTTAACTTGTTTTGTTTGTGTTATGTGCGTGCCATTCAATTGGATATTAGGTGGTTTCCGTCTTTGCAAATGTAATATGGTTGCATTTACTGGTTTGCTTTTATTTGTTTATCATGTAGCCATTTTTCTATTTTTGTGATATGCTCTTGTAGTGATGTGACTGCTGTCTCTGGATGAGTGTGCCTGATTACAGCTGTATCGTCCGCGAATGTGAGTATTTTGCTGTCGATAGTTGGTATATCGGCCGCGTGTAGTGTTTATAATATTGGTCCTAAGACCAAGGGGTTCCTTGCGGTACCCCTGCCTTGTTGTCTTTTACTTCAGAATATACATCCTTTACTTTTATTACAAAGGTTCTGTTGCTTAGGTATGATTTGAGCAAGTGGTAGATTTTTTCCGCGAAGTGCTTTTTGATTGTTTGTAAGAGGCTTTCATGTTTCACTTTGTCAAATGCTTTCGCAATGCGCATGAAGGGGGCTGTACAGTATTGTTTCTTTTCTATTGCTAGTAAAATTTCGTTAACGAACCTGTGCATTTGCTTTATCGTGGAGTGTTTGTTTCTGAATCCAAATTGGAGATCTGGTATTAATTTTTCTTTTTCTATTATTGGTTTTAGGCGGGCGTATATTGTTTTCTCTAATATTTTGGAAAACACAGGAAGTAATAATGTTGGTCTGTAAGATGCAGTTTAGTATGGGTGTTTACCTGGCTCAGGTAACATTATAGTCTGTGCTAACTTCCATAAATTAGGAAAGTATTGGATTCTTAAAATTGCATTGAATATTATTGTGATTAAATTGCATTGAATATTATTGTGTGGGGGAAGGTTTTTCAAGATTTTACCATTGATTAGGTCGATTCCTGGTGCTCTATTGTATTTTGTTTTCTCGATTATGATTCTAATTTCTTGTCCTGTTGTATTAGGTATGGCTTGTTAGTTGAAGTACTAGTTAGTTTGCGCATCTCCGTCTGAATAACATTTGGTTTTAATGTTGTTAATATTATATGGAGTAAATGTGTTACAAAGGTGGTTGGAGAATTCTGCAGTTTGCACTTCGTTGCTTCTAGCCCATCTGTTGTCTGCTTTTCTGATTGCTGGGATTAGTTTTATTGGCTTCTTTATTTTGTTCGTCGCTTTCCATAGAGAGTAGTTGGTATTTCCGTACGCAGAGAGTGCTCCTATGAATTTTGAGTATTTGTTATTATTATGATCTTTTATTTTATCCTTCATTTCCTTTGCGAGCTTGTTTAGATGTTTTTTGTTTTCATGTGTTTTACGTTTGCCAAAAAATTAACCTTGTAGTTTCGTCGAGTACGCATGCACTTGAAACGACAATCGATTGAATGAGCTAGCACTTAGGTACCCTATACGGTGGTATGAGCCAAATGGTGATTCCCTGTGTACTTAAAGTCGAAACTATAGAATAACATTTTAACGATATCAATCTGTTATCAGAAAATTTCTACATGTCTAGAAACGTGACTTCTTTTAGTTTTAAAACATGCAATAATTTATTTGTACGCCTATGAGATATTTGATATAATGCATGGTAATAATTGTGTAATACTAAAACATGTCTTTTCCTCGATGTAAAGAAAAGTAAAAGATATTGGAAAAATAAAAAAGCCAACACCACACGGAGTTCCCAGGCGGTCACCCATCCAAGTACTATCCGTGCCCGGCGCTGCTTAACTTTCGTGATCGGACGAGAACGAGTGCACTCAGCGCGGTATGAGCGTTGGCTGAAACATGTACTTTTCTTATCTGTTTTTGATAGTCCAAAAAAAAAAAAAGAAAATAGAATATTTAAAGAAACATTAGTGTGTGCCAAAATGAGAATGATATAATGTATGTCAATGGTCGCGTAATATTAAAACATTGCAATTTCTTGATGCTTACAATATAGATTATTAAAAATTGATTGTTAAGGAAGCCGAATTGATTTTTTAGTATTACGTTATTTTTTGTGCAAAAGGAGACTAGGGGGTTATTTTTGACTGTTTCGAATATTTTGGTTATGTTAGCTAGAAGACTTATATATCACAGGTTTGAGGGTGAGAAGCGGTCTTCATTTTTTTCTTTTGTGGTGGCTGTTAAAATTATTAAAGAGCACTGTGTAGTATCATTTTATTTTGTGGGATAAGCGTTTGTGCAAAATGTTCGAGATGTCGTCGAACCCGGATGATTTTTTATTGTTTAATTTAGAGAAAATGATTTTTTGTCGTCGATGACGTCGCTGTTAATTGGCTAATTTTCTGTTGGTGGTTGGAAAAGTATGCTAACCGCCCTTCAGAGAAAGTTGCTAGCAGGAAGCATCGTACGTGAGAAAAGCAGATTTCCAGTATCTTCCGGTAGTGGGTGACAGATATAGGGACTGTTAAGACAAAGACTATTTGTCCCTTTCGGAGGACCTTGGCTAAATAAATCCTAAGATTTATAGCGGGTCCTTAGGCCAGCTGAAAATATTTTTTTTTTATTTATTATTAATTTACGATCAATTCTCGCATTGAGAATTTTCAATAATTTTCTCTGGCGTGGCGCAGTGGCATGGCTAATTATTTATAATAAGTTAATACTTATTATAGATAAGTATTATAAATAAGTAATTATTACTTAATACAAATATCTAAATCTTATGCTTAGGTCTAACGGGTAGTATTTTTTTAGTCTGCGGATCTGGTCCGACGTGTTAAGTAATTTAGTAATTAGATGGTTCCGATGTTTGTTGAATCTTTTGCTATATCTGTTGCTATATTTAGTTATTTCTTCTTTGACTGTGGGTATATTGAGGTCACAATGTATTACTTTGTTGATGACATACCAGGGTGCATTTATTAGGGATCTTAACGTTTTCGATTGGAAGCGTTGAAGTATTTCAATGAGCTGAAAATATTGTGTAAGAATATATCGACATCTGGCAATCATCTTGTCCGAAGAAATAGCGTCTTTGTGTAGCGAGCCACGGGACAGAAACCTTACCTGTCTAGTGCCGCTACAATGTCAATAGTCTTCTAAGAATTATACTAATAATTTTTTAACTAATACTTATTATCAGAAAACAAATAAAAATAATTTGGGACGCTTGATCGGATTTAAGAAGCGAAACAATACCAATAGCTTTTTCCCCTTCGGCTTTAGTTTTCTAGACTTTTACTTTTCTAGAATTTTATCTGCAATTTCATTCTTCTTTTTCAATTCGATTTCTTGGGATGCTAACACCACTCTTAATTCGCTTACCTATCGATTAATGTTCATACAGCCTTGTGTAAATTTACTAAATCAATTAAGTATTTAATATAAATAGTGGTTCAAACTTTGAAGTTTGCTATGTCTCTTATCGTTGAATATATGATAAATAATGAAATTACTAACGCTCCAAATATCTTGGATTCTATTTTGGATAGATGTATTTGCGTATATTAATACTTGCAAATAAAAAAGTTATACATAACGAAATTATTAATATCTCAAATATAATTTAGCAAGATAAATAATTAACGATTTGTTTAAGGCTGGTCAGGTATAAGACATTATTTTTTGAAAATGTTTTATTAGTATTGTAATTTGCTTAAAATGAGGGGATAAGGTGCTCAATGATACTAAATAATTTAATAAATCTAACTGAGATATAATAATCTGGAACAAGAGCAAGATAAATTTAAATAACAGACTACTTTAAGATACACGTCAGTCTCAATTAATTTCTTGAATTCATCTATGCATTTATTTGCGATTCTGATGAATCTGGTCATTATCGTATTATTATTTCTTTGCTGAAACATTTGCTATTTTTTAAAAACCCGAATATTTTAAACATTAAACATCGAAAATTAAAATAACATGTTACAGCTTCCAATATTGTTTCTTTAAATGACAATTAATGCATCATAATCTTGATCTTCATATTAAAAAAATGAATTTACGTACACGTAAACAGTAATAGAACAATTATCAATCATCGAACAATTAAGGAATTGCTTTTTGGAATCTGAAAGAAATTTTTAATTTTGTTGGGATCTAAAGATTTTTAAAAATTTTGGACTTTCACAATCACATACTTATTGCCAAAACATATTTACATTAAGAAGTAAACTATTTGTGATTAATCTATTTATTTATTTATTATTCATCTTTCATAGTTAAGACTCTACGAACTGGTTAGGAGTTCTACAACACCAGTTATAACTTAAATATTTGATAGTTTAAATTTTTAAGAATTTTATATATTTCTATCATTTGTTATTTTATATAGTATCGTATGTAGTATCGTGGAAAAAGAGAGCCGAGGCACCGTCGGACTCATCAATGTGTCGTCGGATTTTCAATTGAATAGTTTCGTAGAAAAGGCCTTCGTGACCCTGGCCACGAGCGGTTGCGGAACACGTGCGTGGTGGGCCTAAGAAAAGACAAAGGGATGCTAGAACAGTAAATGTCAATGGAGAAGCCTGAGAGTGTGAATGGAGAAGTCAGAGAGTGCAAGTTGCGTTGTAGAGAGAATGTGGTCCGCGGAGAGAGACAGCGTTGAATCCGTTGTGACGAGAGTTGCAAACTAACTATTGAGTTTGTTGAGATATGTATAATTTTCTGTGCTGGACTGGGTTAAACGTGTAGTAAGAATACTTGTATGCGAGTATTAGTGTGTGAGAGTATTTGTGTACGCAGCGTCTCAAAAACAGATGGCTGTAAACAGTCCGATCGTTAGAAGCATCTGGAAAGGTCGTCAGTTAACAGTCGGGTAAAGAAGAAAGTGCTGAGACGCGTGCAGATATGTATCGATAAATATAATAGAAATCGTCCATTAAATAAATGTATAATTATTCAAACATTAATTAAAAGTGTAAATTTTGTGTTCCCATAACATTATTTCGGCTTCAAAGATCCAAAATTCTCAACAGAGTTGTCTAGATTATAGTACGTTATTGTGATTAGTTCACGTTAAACAACCATCGTTCTTCTGTTTAATCAACATCTGTACAATCCATTCATTGCAAACAAATCATCATAAAATCATAGGAATATAATTATAATATATTCCCGATATTACGTAGATGCATTTCATAAATGTAATAAATATGACGAGCGCTATTGTGCCGCTTGTTTCTCTTCGCAATCGATTAAGAGGCTATCGTGTCGCTCGGAACTTTCCGACCCTGGTTTTTCAAAGACCCCTGGGGCTCAAACGGTTAAATTATGTCAATATCATCAGCAAATAATTATTTTTCTATTCACTCTATATGATTTTCGAAACATTAAAAGATTATTATTACTCGACTACTGCAATATTGATTACAATACTTTTTTAATTACGGTTAAACTTGTCGCTTCTGGTGTGAGAGACTGTAAAATTCATTCGAAATAATATTTTACAGAGACTGATGAAACCGATGAGTTAGATATTTATATAATTAAAAGTTATTTCAATTTCTGAATTTTCCTTGCGAATATGTTAACTGTGCGTGAGCAACGCTGGGTTAAATTTATAGGAAAAATATTTTAAATACTTAAAATATTAAATATTTAAAAATATTTTTTTTATTTTGCCTTTGATTCTTTAACCTTCTCGTGATCCTCGAATCGTTATATGTCATATGAAATACGAAAAGAATATTTATCAGGATGGGATAAAATATATGAGAAATATATGTGTAAGAGACGTAAATAAAAAAATCCTTTTGTGCTATTCACAACTTCTAATATAGTGGACTAGAAAATAAGAAAGAATTACTTGGTCACACAAAACAGACCTCAAAATGAAAAAATCTGACTAATGTTTGGAAAATAAAGCTAATATAGAAAACTAGACAAAATTTGATAAATTTACTAGCAAGATACTTTACTCAATTACTTCAAGGACCCAGCATAAACTTAAACTTTTAGTTTATTGATTCTGCAAGTGTTTTCGGTTTATAGATGGTCCTTGGAACAGTCCTTAGGTTACTATACGCCCTTACAAATTACGGGGAAAGCAGGTAGTTACCTAATGGGAAAAACCCAATATTTGACTAACGAAAAATCTGCTTTTCCCGTAAACAATATCACCTACTAGCCACTTTGGTAGGTGGCTTCCTTCTCCTATCTTCATTTATTAACGTGTACTATAACCAATTGGCATCGTGGATCGTTACCCTCACGTTTCCTAACGAAAAGTGCGAACAGCGAATCCGCGTTGTTAATTCAAAAGGGCACCCACAGCGAGCTTTCCTCCGTAATGACACGAGAACACCTCAGTACTGAAACTACAACCTGTCAACAGTCAACATCTCTCTGATCAGTCACGCTTCTTGTAAACTGTGCTGTGTTACTCAATAAAGTTCGTTAGAAAATAAAGATAGTAGTTGTGTTACGGCTCAACCTTCTTATCTTTAAAATCTAAGTGTTAATTTTACGTGACATACGAATGGAAAAACCGAGATATTCTCCAAATTCTAAAAGCTCAATGAGAAGGAATACAAAGGTGACTCGAGCATCGATATATCGATGGTATTCTTCTAGAAGGATCACTTCAATTTTGTTTTACAATTTCTCACTCCACTATTTATAGCATTTAGTATTGTAATTTTGTTAGAACAATTAACTGATAAAATTTGCTGAAGAACTGGTTAACAATTACAAGAATGTAATCAATACTTTTAATTTAAATCTAAAATGGAAGAAAGATAATATTATTAGTCTGTGATATATGTATAAAGTGCGCAATTTTAATTTTTTACGTCTTTTTTCTTTCGGATAAATATTTTTATCTTTTTGTAGATCATTTTATACGTTGTTTTAAAATTGAGAATTTTTGTTTCAATTAATTACAAATGGCCAAATTTTTGTATCATGTCACAGGTGAATGGATAGTGAACACTCCTAAAGTATTCGCGAAGGCTGATGCGCACGTGAATCTCGAAAGCATCGAAAATTTCGTGATTAACGCGAACTTTGATAGCGACAAAATCAAACACCGTAAGATCCATGCTGAAATCGCCAACAATCCAACACCAAAGAACGGCAAACTCATCACCATGTCTGTGACCAGCGATGGCAAGAACATCGCAACTGGAAGGTATTCCTCTCAAATTTTTTTATGATCTTTATGAATAAACTGTGGATATTTATACAAATTTATATTTTTCCCAACGTAATTAACGAAATGGAACGTAATCAAATAGATACTTATTCCGCTTAATAAATATAATTACGTGTTTTAATTCCTATATTTTCTCATTCGTTTGCCATATTTTTATGAATGGAATTGAAAGAACAGAATGTAAATATATATTTACTCTATGCTTCCCTACATTGCACGTATAGAATACGTATGGAATTTTATTTTTACATATATAAATGCGTCTGTATTTTGGACGTCGGTGAAATACAATTCTCTAAAAATTGGCCATTTTATATATGTATACTAAAATTTTCCATAAATGCATAAGAAGAAAATCCGTAGTTTATTTATCAATTTAATACAATGTACCCAATCAGGATGTAAATATAGATACATGTTGTATTATATATCCAGCACAAACTACAAACGTCGCGATGAGGATGGAAAGATCGTAGTAGAGGGTAATGGAAGCATGAAGGTCGGCGATGATACAAGGAGCTCCTCCTCCAAATATACTCGTCAACAATTGAGTCAAGAAAAAGATGGAGAAGTTGGCATGGCAATAGTGTTGAACGTGAATTTCGAGTCATCCGTCATCGTGGGTGAACTAAACTATCGAACAAAGAGCTGCACGTGTTCAATAGCTGCTGCGAGCGGAACAAGGATCGCGCTCAGTTCAGACTTCAGTCGATTATGAACGTTGAACGTGAGTAATGTTTCCACAGTCTTAAACGACGTTCAGATTAAGCAGTGTTACGTCATGAGGCTTGCCATAGGCCGTATTCCTAACCGTTGCTCGTGGCACTACAGTTTCGCAGACGGACCGTCTCATCTGCCCGACAAAATATACAATGTAGCGGCAAGCGCATAGTTCATTAAGTAAAGCGAGTTCCAGAAACGTCGATTCGTGACCGTTATTATACCTCGCGCAAAGAATGTGGCGTGATCCGAGCGTAGTGGGGGTCGTCTCCTAGAAAAGACAAAAAAGATCGAAAGGCGATCGGAACCATTTGAGAATTCAAACCGTCATCATCTACTACATCATTGTAACTTTGGCTATCAATCGAAACTCAATTATACTTTATCAATTTATATCTCTCTAGTTAATAAGTTGTTGGAATAAGCATTAATTTATATGTGTTAAATCAGTGCAAACTCATTTGAACCACCCTTATTATTATAGTAGAAATAAGGGGATCGATCAGTTCGTGGCGTCGATTATTTAATCGTAACGGGAACTTACAATTCTCGTTGACGTGCTATCTCGCGATCGCGTCTCTCCGCGAACGGTCGAAACAGACAGGTTACTTCACTTCAGATCGTATCGATTCGACTTCAAGTTTAGGTTCGTGTCAACAAGTCGAGTTATCCGATTTAGAATCGTTCGAGTTCAAGCAATCAAATTGGAATGACTATTGCAATGAGAAAAAGAATTCTCAAAATTGTTAGAAAACGAGTTAAAAGAAATGCTCAACTTAGGTCAATCTTAGGTTTCGTTGAAAAAATTAGCGGCAGAAAATGCTGTAAAAAATCAATTCAAAACGTCTAGAATAATTTCATGATTTATTTTTATTTATTTTAACTATTGATCTAATAATACTTATTGCAATTACTAATTTAGTTAAAAGCGTATCGCAACGTATAAGAATTTTCAATGAGATTTTCAATGAAACTTCGAATGCTTTATTTTTCAGAGAAAAAATTACTAAAACATCAAGTAACGGTAGAAGTCGATCTGAAGAAGTTCAGCGTGCCCGTAGAATTTGGTCTGAAGACCAGGACAGAGTTGAAAAACCCGATATTCGACCACAAAACGAATCTCTATCTCCATTCTTCAAAGGACAAGACCGAATACACTTATCAATTATACATTTATCCTAAAGAAGCTGGTAAAAACGAGGAACAATTGTTGAAATAATTTCAAACGTTAATGGAACTAATGTATTAATAATATTTATGATTACAGCTTCCATTGTATCTTTGCTTTCCCGTGAAATTGCTGCCATTTTCACGTACGATCTACCTAAGACCAAACAGACCGCGTCATGCAAGGTCGACGCATCTCTTTATCTGGACAGAAAGAACAAATCATCTGATAAGACCAGTTTGTCTGTCAATGGAGACATTAACATCGATAAGCATGTCCCTTAATGGAGAAACGAAATTCTCGTATCCAACGCAGTCAAAGGTAAAATTAATACGATACATAATGACGAACAATCACATTTCATTTGTATCTGTATAACTTCGATTCGAAAAAAGGTAAAGTAAAAATTGCGCAGTGAAAAAAGTACAATATAAAAATGTAGTATATAAAATAATGTATTTTATCTTTGTATTGTAAATATCGTTTAAAATGTTTCTTAACAATGAAAATAGATTAAGCAAGTGATTAATATCAGGATGCAAGAATCCAAAGTATATACAAATTAAATTCATGTTCTTTTTAACCCTGCTGCGGTCTCTGGGTCTCTCTGTTCTTACTGCTCTCCTTTCTTTCTCTAAGAACTTCTGTATTCTTTAAACGTATAGAGCAAAATTTTATCCGACTGTTGAAACCGACATATTTAAGAAAAAGACGTGCGATCATAGAAAATTTAAGGAACGCACTGATACAAAATTATATTATAAGGCGGTAATATTACCCGCGTAGGAAAGCTGCAAAAGAAATAGCAGTGTTATAAATACATCGGAAAGAGAAACAAGAGAAAAGAAGAGTTCGTAAAAATTTCACTAATGCTAAAATTTTGTTTGCGATAATAGAATGTACCGGTTCTTTGCAATGAAAGTTATTATGAAGGATATAGTAACGTACTACTACATTTCCCCGGTCCTTAGTTAAAAGATAAAATAAACAAAAACGAATCTTTATATGCAAAGGTAACTTTCTTCAAACTCTTAGCGAATAATTTAGTTGAATGGAAGACCGCAGCAGGGTTAAGTATGGGTATTCGCAAGTAACAAGTATTATTCAAAGTTTTCATCACTTGGATTACTCCTTTATGGGCAAACATGCAATTCATTTCTTTTTTTTTATTCTATTTGTACTTTACAATTTGTCCCGCTGGACATTTGTTACATTTTTCTAATTTCATTGCTAAATAACACGTGGGTGGCTACCCCCAGCAGGATACCATCTTCCAATTTGTTTACTTTATTTCTTTACCGAGGTCAGTGGGATGTTTTGTTTTCAGTCTCCTTTTTATATGGGTTTTGCTCGCTTCAGTAGCTAGCTGGTTTGGATGTATTGCCGTTCTTTCCTTGTATTTTTTTGTGTATCCGCCAATTTCTCCTTTGACCATTAGTATTTTTAGGTCTTTGCGTATATCCCCGTTTCTGATATTCCATGGGGCGTTGACTATTGTTCAGAGTATTGTCGATTGTAGCCACTCTAATTTATTTATGTGGCTCATTGTTGCTGTCCCCCATAGTAGTATTCCGTACGTCCAAATTGGTTTTATTATCGTTTTGGATATTTTCAATTTATTTTCTATGCTGAGTTTAGAATTTCGACTAGTTAGCCAGTACATCTGTTTCCTTTTTATTCGTGTTTTGTCTACAATTGATTTAGTATGTTGCTTCCATGTAAGTTATGAGTCTAAGTGGTGTCTTAGTATTGAACTTGTTTTGTTTGTGTTATGTGCGTGCAATTCAATTGAATATTAAGTGGTTTCCTTTTTCGTCTTGTAAATGTAATGTGGTTAAATTGACCGGGGTTTGCTTTTATCTTGCAGTCATTTTTCTATTTTTCTGATACACTCTGGTAGTAATATGACTGCTGTTTGTGGATTATAGAGTGCTTGTGTTACGTCGATGACACGGGGAGTAATGAAATTAAGAAATCACTGTACGTTTCCTCGCGTCGTTCGAATGATTTCGCTTAGGTTTAAAAGTTTCACGAGCAAGGTAAGAAAAATTCAGACTTTAGATATGGTGGCAGAGTTACGTACACCTCTTGATTCCAACTGATGATTCTCTCCTCTCGGTTACAACTTAACTGTTTTTTTGATCCGATTTGTTTCTTTTTGTCATCCGTCAATATCCCTACTATGCACGCGTTCGTTACGCCTCCGCCACCGTTGCCACCTACGCCTTCTTCCAAATATTCGGCGGAAGGACCGTACGGATATCGATGGCTCATTAGGCCAGTCTACACTTGCGCTCCGGTGATACCGTTGAAAAGTTTTGTTGTCGAGTGCCGCTAAGCCCTATTCAAGTTTTCCGACCCTTTCAGCTTGTCGACATTTCTGCTTTATCGCCAACATTGTCTGTATGTCGACGATATATCCGCGTTACTATAATAGAGACCAAAGAAGCCCTTCTACAGTGTCACCTGACTAGTACAGTGTCACGTAAAATTTCTGATAAAAAAAGGAGTAACTTAACTTGACCGTGTTTTTATGAAAACGAAAATGATTAAGTATAATATTACAATAAAGTTCATATCACGGCCAAATTGTACACAAGACTAGACTCAAGACTAAAAAAGACTCTTTGTCGAATGCTTGCAGTTTTTATAGGTTGCGTTTGTCGGTGTTGAGGGGCAAGGGGCAGATCCTAATTGCCCTACGTAATGGGGAAAATGTGATGTTGGGCCATGTGCAAAGGTCAAGTCAAAACCTAACGATCCGCTGTCAGATAGTATGAAATGACGTGGAGTTGGGTATGGTCGTTGTCACAACAGCAGTATCGTCCGTGAATGTCAGTATTTTACTGTTGGTAGTTATACGTAATCCAGTGAAACTAAATAGTTTCAAAATTGAAGTAGGCGAGAAAGTAGAGTATTATGAAGGTGCAAGACGAAAGGACCTGATTTCCTATACAAAAATAAGTCGAGGATGAAGTGACAAGTTTTGACACAAGAGTTGGTTTTCTAGGAAATCAATTATGAAGTTCCGTCTACTTGACTCGCTACTTGTTAAGTATACGCGTACCAACATGGCGGAACTTCACAATCCATTGTCTGGGAAACAAAGCCAGGAAAAATTTTATATATCTGAATGAATTTTATTTATCTTCATACATACATGTATGTTTTCTGAAATATTTTGTCTATTCGATAACATGAAATAACAAAACTTATTACTTCAGCCAACGCTCATACCGCGTTGAAAGTACTCGTTCTCGTCCGATCACGAAAGTCAAGCAGCGCTGGGCACGGTTAGTACTTAGATGGGTGACCGCTTGGGAACTCCGTGTGGTGTTGGCTTTTTTTTTACTTTTCTTAACACTTAGCCAACCGAACGGATAGATCTCCCTTTTTTACTTTACCAACGCGTTTTCTTTTTTGTTGTTGTTATTATCAGTTATTGTTTACCTGGAATTGTCCCTAATTAATTTAAGTACAATTAATTAAAGTACACCAATTTAGTAGTCTTAAAATTAATTAAAAAGTTATACTATCAATTATGACTAAATAAAGTCATAGTCGAACGATACCACATTGTAAAAAAATATTAAAATGCATTATGAATTTTTAACTTCACGTTCAAGTCGTGTCATTTATCTTTAGTCATCTTTAATGTTTTTAATTTTGCCTATATCTTTTTATGCTTTTAATATATACTTTTAATTTGATGTTTTGCATAAACAATATGTGAAATCGTTAAACAACCGTAAAATCTAATTGACCACTTGAATAATTTTTGGACTCCTTTGTTTTTCAAGTATTAGTGAATAATAGTCCTCCTTACTCAGAAAAATGCACGGTGGACAGCGTATAGGTTGTCTTGTGCGGGCGCGATGGTCAGAGATAGTATAGCTCGCTCTGGCGCGTGCGGTTGGCTAAGTGTTAATAAGCTATGCTATGATATAGAACAGGAAAATATCTTCTTAGCATTAAACGATTGTCACCATACGTTGTATCATTCTCGCATACACGCTTACTTATATATTTTCCGATAATGCTACATGTATGCCATATTCGGAATTGGAGAATGTACAAGTATTACACATACGTATGTCGTTTGAAAGAATGGAAAAATACATGTGCCGAAAATTGTGACACAAACCGAAGGACGATGATTCCCTGCGCGTGGCGAAAATGAAGTCGAAAATGTAAAATGACATTTTTCGCTTTGTTTTCGCGAAAATCAATTATGAAATTGCCCCTACTTAACTTCACAGTCTATTTTCTTGAAAACGAAGCCGGGAAAGATTTTACATAACTTTTTCATCCTCCTACATAATTGTACGTCGTAAATATTTTTTATTCAGTAATATTAAATAACAAAATTGATTACTTCAACTAACGCTCATACTGTGCTGAATGCATTGTTTCTCGTCAGAGTGCTGTGAACCCCCCAGCAGGTCGGGCCTCACTGGTCAAAGACACCAGGCGTAAGACTTATTAGTGAGTTTGCCAATTTATACAGTGATATTCAACAACGGAAAGTGATAAATAATGCTCACTATAAAAACAACCAAGAAAATAAGAGAAGGAAAGAAGATAGAATGAAAGAAGCAACCAAAAGAAAAATACAGCAAAAATTTTTTTTTATTTATTATTAATTTACGATCAATTCTTGCATTGAGAATTTTCAGTAATTTTCTCTGGCGTGGCTCAGTGACATGGTTAATTATTTATAATAAGTTAATACTTAATACAGCAAAAATGGATCAAGAACTTTCTTGGCAACACAAGCTGTGGCGCCCAAAGAACGCGGAAACTCAACCGTCCGCCAAACTTGGTGAACAGGAATAAAAGGGCAGAAGTAGCCAGGAAAGTGTAAGCAAAGAAGGAAACACAACAGGAGGCGCGGACCGCGAAAAAAACGAAACCATAAATTCAGCAGATAGCTCCCCATTATCAGCAATACGAACGAAAAATAGGTTCAGCGTATTGCAATTACAAGAGCCCAGCTTATCTCGGACACAGCAACACCCTCAAATAATAACAATAAAATAATCCACAATAATAAGGAAAAAGAACGAAAACCTACGGAAGAAAACAAGTAGGCATACGGCCTCTCAGGACGGGAAATCACAAGTTTGAAAGAGAGTAAACAACGGACCGAGAGGTATACCATCATCAATGAAACCCGCAACGTCGCAGGTACAGCCCAGCGAAATGGATAACGCAGGGGGCCCATACCTCCAGCAACCTGGATACGGAAAAACCAGACATATTCCAGACAGACCACCAGCTTCTCCAAGGAAGAATCCGCTGACACCACAGCCCCCTCAAATGGAGACAAACCGCTCCTAATATACATTACCTACCAAGATTCGAAGAACGCAATAAAACTCGTTGAAGAAACTCCAAACACAAAGTCATTCCACATTAAACGAATACACGCAGATAAACACGCGCTATTCCCACGAAGTATACCAGACTTTAACAAAGCGAAAGAAATCCTAATTGCAGTTAAGACAGCCTTTTACGCATATACACCAAAATCGGAGAAGTACGTACCACACGGTCTCACTAAAGCGGTCACGGTCCAAAAAAATAACTTCTCCGAGACAGAGATACACGCAGAGTTGCAAGCAATATAGGTGTCCGACGTCCAATTGACAAAAGTTTGGCGCTTCTCAACAAAAATATCAATAGAGAACAATGTACTGCTCCCAATTTACATGATCCAAGTATCCCCACAAAGCAATATTAGTAACCTACTAAAAATGAACCGTCTAAATCACTTTAGGGTAAAATGGGAAAAAGTCAGGAAAAATGACATAACGCAATGTCACAAATGTGAACTGAATAGAATCGCATGGACCAAGCGAGTGCAAAATCAAAAAGGAAGACACGGTAAACAAAGACAAAGTGCACTGCGTGAACTGTAAAAACTACGGATACCCTGCTTTGTATAAAGGATGCCTAAAATTCGTTGAACTATGCAAAAAACTTTGCGAAAATATCAACAAATGCAAAGAATAAAAAACAAATGCGTTGCTCAAATAAGCCGCAAATTCATCCATAGTTAAAGTTCTCAGATATCCTAAGACAAGGAATCTGCCGAAACCAAGTCTTCGTAAACCAACCACATCAAACAAATTTATTACCGCGTGTAATACAAAATCCAAACCCAATTAAAATCATACCCCAACTGAACATAATAAACCTATCGAAGACTTCTAAAAAAGCATATTGAAAGCCCTAAATGAACAACAAACACAATTAAACGAACTATAACAATCATTGCCCAAAAGGAGTCTCATACCTAGACATATGCCTAGGTATGAGATACACAATTACAATTCCTTAATTTACGGGCAAATAACGCGCTCAAAAACCATAGACTACGATTGCGACCATAACGCTCTCGTATTCCACATAAACAAAAATACATCTGATTTCATAACCCTAGAAACACGGAGTGACGAACCCAGATACAAGGACAAAGATAATAAATTAGAAAAAGTTACAAAACCAGCTCGAAAAGAACTGCGACCTAAATATCCACAACAATGTCAACCTAACAAAGAGGCAAATTGACTCATTTATAGACGAAATAGAAAAATATATACAAACAGCCCTTCAAGAATCCGTACTAATAATGAAACAAATGTCCACTTTCGATCCCTATATCTACAATAAAAAAAAAATTACGAGACAAAAGCTTCATACCATCCAAAATAAGAAATCTAAAATAAAACTATTCCTACGATAAAAGAGAAGATTCAGAATTATTAAAGTATCTTTTGTACAAAATAAAGTTGTGTTTAAAACAAGAATTCGCAAACTCTATAAATCAATACTGGGTAAACAAAATAAAAAATATCTCTAAAAAGGACTCTGCCTTCAGACTAGAACCATTCCATTCAGCGCGGTATGAGCGTTAGCTGAAATAAGTGATTTTCTTATTTGCCTTTAATGTACAAAAAAAGAATATTTGAAAAAATATAAATGTGTGCAAAAATGAGGGATATATGGTATTAGTCACGTAATACTAAAACATTTCTTTTTCTCGACGCTTCGATTATAAATTATTAAAAATAGATTGTCAAGAAAAGTAAAAAGTATTGGAAAAATAAAAAATCCAACACCACACGGAATTCCCAAGCGGTCATCCATCCAAGTACTATCCGTGTCCGGCGCTGCTTAACTTTCGTGATCGGATGAGAACGAATGCTTTTTTTAAATTAACGTTTATTTGTCCAGGAATTAATTTATTACATTTGTGTATTCGCAATAAATCATGAATTTCGGTAAGATGGGTTAGGCAAAAGTACCGACACGCGACGGTACGACGTAGCCATACTATATTATGTGACGGAAATTTACATTTTTAGTGTTATAATGTATGAATTAAATTTAAGCCGCTGCGGAGCGGAGCTTTTATGTGATTTTGTTTTTAATTAGTATTTCTGTCCTGAAGACTTGGCCGCAAAACAGGACAAGTTGGTAGTCTACTTTTTGGGTGCTGTGGGACCCAAACTGTGTTCTCTTTATGGCCACTAAATCTCCGCGTAGGTACTGTTTCGCACCTTTTCTTCTTTTATGGTAGTTCCTTCGATTTTCCTCTTTAGTTGCAGCGATCTTCTTTTTTGCGTCCTCGCGTAGCTCACGACGTTGTTCTTCAAATTTCACAGCCCACTCTTCGTCGATTAATTCTCTGACTACAGCTATAGGACTTGCATATTCCGAGTTTGATGGTTTTATAACGCCTTCGTTTGTCCATAACTTCATCAAATCGTCCACTTCTTTTTTCTCAGACGATGCCAGTCTTCGCGGTCTTCGTACTACGGGTTTGTCACTTTTTAAACCGATTTTTGCAGTTATCCCGACGTCCGCTTCTTCTTCGGCTTATACATATTTCGTCAGTCTGTTCTACTATATTGATTCTAAATATATCCAGCGCGTCTTTGTAACCGCCAGTCTGTTTGTCAAGTCGTAAAAAGGTCACCTTGCCTCGTTTGACCCGCAACTTTATCTGATCCAAGAAATCAGTACCTAACAACAGACTGTGTTTCGATAATATTTTATTTGAAACAACATGCAAAGTGACTGGTAATTCATACCCATCGACTGTCCTTACCTTTGTAAATTCGCCCCAGGTCTCATTGCCAGTGGAACCAAAACCTTCAAACTTAAACTTACAGTTACCTAGAGATGGTGATCCTAACCTCGCATACTCGTCTGATCTTATAAATGTGAGATCACTACTCCTATCCACCAACGATATAAACTTACAGTCATCTATCGACACTTCTTTCATGTATCTCTTCTTCTCGGGTCTTGAAATGAAGTAAGTCTCTTTTGGTCGTGCCGTACACTTTGCCGCAATATGTCCAAATTCGTTGCACTCAAAGCACTTAACACCTTTTTCTTTTTCCGGAAAATTAGCACTTAACCCTTAGAGTACTGAATATTCGCGGCTTATGCGGTCCGTAAGGACGGAGTACTTTTTCGCTAGACTGAACACTGTTGATCGACTGTTCAAAGCGCAAATCGTAATAAGTTATGATAATTCTTTTGCGCCAGATTAAATGATTCTAGAGCGTTATTTTTTAGTATTAATTATTTATTATAAACATTGAAATTTACAATAAACTAGAATTTGAGTAGTAAACTAGAAAACAATAAACTAGAAAACTAAATTTAGTAAATATAACACAAGTTAATAATTTCACAACAATTATCGATACATAATCCGACATCGCATTTTCTGTCGTTCCTTCTCTTATTTTTCACACAAACAACACATTTTCTTCTTGATAATTGTGTTGTGCCGGCACGATTATTCTACCATTTGTCCAAATTGGACAAATTGTGAATGCAAAGTATTAAATAAAAAAGAAAAAAAAGAAAAGATAGTTTCTTCGAACGCGGCATTAACATTGAAATGCATTTATATTTATCTCACACAAACGTAATAGTATTACTTCTGCGTAGGTGCTCGGATAAATTGACAAACGCATATATGCGTCCTTAGTCCACACCGATGACTTTCGCCAGACGCATATATGCATCCATAGCACTCTAAGGGTTAAGGAGATTCCCAAACTGCATTTCTCTGGTGATGAACTGTTCAATAGTTTAACAAAGAGAAAGATCATACAAAAAATTTCTGCAGAAAATTGTGACACATTATAAACATTATAAACTTTTTGACAATTTTCTTTTCGTAAAAGATGACAACTTTATAGAATTACAGATTATATATATGTAATAATGTAAATGCTTAGGGTAAACCGAATAATAAATCGAATTGGGTAAATATGAAATTTGATATAAGATGTTTTTTTTGGTAAACTATCATATGGAACATCATTACATAAATATGGTTGAAGGACTCTTTTGACCCAATTCACTGGCTATACCTTTGAAATAAAAGTAGCTTTAGATAAAAGCTGCCATTTTACTCATTTTCAATTCCTTACAATGTTTAGATATTTTGCAAATTTTTAACCATTATTTCTATGGATTAAATTACTGCAAGTCATATTCACAAGACACAAGTATTCCAAGATCTGGTTAATGACTAAATATACAAATGAAGGTGCAACATCCCATTAGGAGATAAAGTACATTATTGGCAAACAGATACAGGTACAGGTACAAGCTTATGAGTACAGAAGTCTTCCAACAAAGTCTCAGCCATCATAAATGTCCGATGCTGAGAAGATAGACAAAACTGTGTAGGTCTGGCATGCCATAGGTAACCACATTATTGTCCAAATCAATACCAACTTATTTTGCCAACTAACACTCTGGCAATGCACATATGTTAATACTTTTTGCAAAAAGATGTTAACGAGATGCTAGTCACAACAACTTAGTAATAGGCGATGTTTATAGCAGCGAGGCATGTTTAACAAGTTAACTATTTTTGGTGGGTATACTCATGATGCCAAAAAATGGCAATATTTTGTGTTATGACAATTCATGTCAGTAATAAAATTAAAAAATAAAACAGTCATTTCATTACAACTTAATTCTATATTATAACAGCCACACATACTCTGTATTTGGCCATTATACTTCATCGCTTACTTTTTGTGATACATTTTAGGTACACAATTTTCAAAGTTTTCAAAGAAGGCGCAACATCTAACTGATTAATCAGCAATTCTATACTCCAATGAATGTACTGTGGCAAGCAATATGATTTTTCTCAAATATTAAGTTTTCTGAATGTGAGGTTGACAGTAGCCAAAACTTTCATCATTGAACTCCTCTACTTACAAATTTTCTAACAATGTATTATGCACCCTATGGGCATTAAAGTACTGAATACTACAGTATTACAAATTTATTTACTATGCAGAAAAAGACAATGTTATATTTATGTTTCATTTATAAATGTTATATTTATGATTGTATATATAAAGTGCTATTTATTATAAGAATAAGGTAAGAAGAGAAAAAACATTTATGTCAAAAGAGAATAAAAACTAGAGTAGAATAAAAAATGGAATAAAAAAATATTGAAAAACAGACATTATATATATACAGAGGAATCGAATCCTTAATCTTAACATAGAACTTTAACAAATTACCATCATACTACCGCATTGTTTGTTAAATACCACAGTTGAACCACATTTTAACGTAGTAGTAAAATTTCAATCACTAATGTTTCAAAAAATATTGGATCTTTACCCTTTATAATGGAATACTTTTGCAGAGACAGGATCTCCCATATGCAGAATTTTAACTAAATCAGTAGTACAAATGTCTTGTAGTTCCCTTGTTATTTGTTAATTATGAATTTACATATATATAAATCAATATAATTATTTTTTTTCCTTTCATTGTGTTAAATAGAGTTATATTAACTAAGTCATACTAGAGTAACTTAACACATTAGCACCGTGACTCACATATATGTCATTCGGGTTCCTTTGCTAGAACCTGAATGATATATATATATATATGAGTTCCTAAATGCTCGGATGTCAATGAGTTAAAGGATTATAAGTTCTTTGAAATACAATCGGGGAAAAAGACATTATGATTCTCATAATTATAAATCATAAAACATTAAATAATTTTAGTTCATTAATAGGTATATATTCCTAAAAGTATAATACATTGATTAATAAATAAACAATCCTGATATTGTATTAGCAGTATAGTAACAAATATGATATATTCATTGCTACTTCTTTAACTGTTATTTTATATATGATTCTGCACTATAAAATTAATTTATATAACTTTACTCTTACAAAAATTCCTAGAATAAACAATATTATCTATATTATATTATTAGATATAATTACAGTTACATAATATTTATTTCATTTTTATTTTTGTAAATTGTCACTGATTTTGTAAATATTTTTGTTTTGTCTGCTTATTTTTATTTTATAAGTTATCAACAAACTGTACTTGTGAGTATTAAAACAAAGAAATAAGCATACGTAGCAAGATTTACATGTACTTTTGTATTAATGACATTAATATACAAAACATATTTGTAATAATTAAAATTTGAACTAGAAAATTATCTTACGAATATTTATGCAAGAGATGGTAAAATTAAAGCATAGATTTACACGTAACAAGTGAACAATAAAAACATGTAAAATATTTTATCCTGTAAATTACTATATTACTTAAACAAAATTGTAACAATTAAAAAATATTTAAAAATAAATTAAACTAATATTTACTATAATTAATTATTTAATAACATTACCTGCACTAAAAAGTGATATTTAATTATATAATTACTTAGATGAAGTGAGAAGTGTTGTATAATATTAAATATTTATTTTGTATCTTTTATCTTAGGTATTTTACTCTACAATATGATAGTATTACATAATTTTTTTACATTAACATCTTATTAATTAGCAATCATTGCATTACTGTAATACTAGTTACAAGAAAGTTATGATACGACTTTTTTAAAGAATTAAGGCATGATATCTTTATTATATTAGAAAATATGTTTAATCCTTTGCACTCCAAATTTTATTGCAATTTTGTTACCAGCTGCTCCTAACGCTTTTAAGTGTTTTATTTAAAATTTACTTTAACTAAAAAATAAGACAATTTAAATAAATAAAGGAAGAAACAAATTCACTTAAATACCAGCTTTATTCACTCTATTGTTGTATTTTGTAATTTTTAAGTGTATGATATATTTTGAAACAATTTTCAGGATGCAATACTTGTTTTCTTTTGCACATTTTACAAAAAGGTGGAACTGAAAGAATGTCGAGTGGGACTCGACAGAGTAGCTCCTGAGATAAAAACTGATGTCGAGTCAAACTCGACATAGGAGTGCAAAGGGTTAATACATTAATAAAAAATTAATAATACAAAATTTAACAAAGAAGAAATTAAAAGAAGACATTAAATTATATTTAAAATTTGTATTTCATATTGAATTTTTTTATCTCTGTCAAAAGTTTCTCATGGTGGTATTAAAGCTAGTAAGTATAAGTAAATAAAGATAATTAGTTTAAAAAATTGTTATTTTAATGTTTGATCTCTGAATTAATTTTTTCATTTTGATGTTAATTTGAAATTTTATTAATTTTTAATGAAATATTGTATTAGATTTAACTTTTTGCTGAAAACTGTAAGAGAACAATTTTTTTCTATTGTAACTTTGGGAATATTTTGATTTAAATTTTCTTGTACTTCCTTTTCATTGTTATTTTTACTATCAGATATTAGTTATGAAAATCATTGTTAAAGCTTGGAAACGCGCACGTCGATTACATTATCTATTCGTTACGATACACGCACAAGGGCCGACTTTCGAGACTGCATGCCAAACCGAATAGAACAATGGAAAACCATAAATAAGGAAAGAGAACAAGAAGCGTATCAACGCTATGTTACAAACAGCACGCCAGCGACATCCATATACCCATTCATCAAACACGCACAAATGTCGCAGGACACTTGAATTCCTAATAATTATTTTATATTTACAAATAATAATCACTATGGTAAATATATTTTCTATATTTCACTGTTCACTTCTTTTATTTCTTTCATTTCTGAATTTTATTTGCTTTCTTTATGCTCTTCCATTTTCTAATGCAATATAGCAAAGTCTGAATATTATCTGGTTTATGTTTGTGAGTTCAAAATTAACAATTTTTTGTTACAATTCTTTTGTATCGCCAATCATGATTTACTTGCATTACTCGGTTATTTACCACATAAATTTGGAGCCTATGTAAAGAATAATATAAAATTTATAGATACGTGCAAAGTAGCTATAGTCTATATATATATCTATATAATATCACAAAGGAAATTTCCTCCCTCATACATATGTGTATGTCGGGTTGGCGTTAAGGGTGTGAAACGAATTTCCGTTGTGATTAGACATTGTTATTATGCAATAGAAAAGATATTGACTAGTGCAAATATGATTATTACAGCTATCGACAAGTAACCGTGGTAATTAGATACTCGAGACGCTAGTGACAATGTTCCTAGGTTCAATAACGAATCCGCGGTCAACGGGATAATAGATGTATGTTCTCACAAATTCTAAGTCCGATTCGTAAAGACATTATTCTTTCTCGTCAATGAGATCGTACGAAAAAGAATGACTTTCCGTCGCGATGATGCCACAGAGGAAAACTATGATGGGGTGTGTCTAAGGGCACGAGATCAACGGATTCGTGGAGCGATGCCTTCGTTCGGAAGGTGAGTGAAATTGACGTTGTTGTTAATTGGTCAATTTCCATATCGGTGGTTAGAAAAGGATGCTAACCACCCTTGAGAGAGAGAGAGAGAGAGAGAGAGTTGCTAGCGAAAGCGTAGTACGTGAGAAAAGAAGATTTCTCGTATCTTTCAGCAGTAGGTGACAGATTTAGGGGCTGCTAAAACTAAGACTATTTGTCCTTAGGCGGGTCCTTAGGCTAGCCGAAAATATCGACATCTGGTCATCTTGTCAAAAGAATGCGGTCTTTGTGTAGCGAGCCACGGGACAGAATCCGTTGGAGTGTTTACTGTCGCGTGCCGCTGCTATATTTTTTCAAGGAGAGCTATAGGGTTACTCTATGCCTGTGTTTAGGTAAACGTTTATCCCTTGACTGCGGCTACGTTGGCGACTGATTGTCGCCTCAAGCCCAAGCTCATTGTTACAAATCTCGAATAAATACAATCGGATTGAATAGCAATTGATTAATTACTGCTATGGTAGAATCTAGATTACAATATTACGGGATTTTCCCAAGGTTCCAAAGGAAGGCTTCGGTGTTCTTTCATCTCCGACACAGCCATTCTGACTATCACACGTTCTCGGGTGTAACTAAAATATTGAGTTTTCTAACATTAGACTCGATACAACTAACATTATTTACAATTTAACTAAATGTCCAAATAAGCTAGGGGTCCAGTTCAACAACAAAATTTTGTTCGGAGATTTGGCAACGAAAAAAAATAAAAAAACCAAGAATTAATAACGTTATTGTATTGTATTGTATTGTATTGTATTAATAACTATTGTATTGAACAACCCTTCAACCTTTTTCAGGTATGAAATTCTGAATAGAAAGTCGGAGTGGCGAGCGCTCGTATACCTGCTCCACGCTCTTTTGCTTTATATTTTTGGAAATATTTAGAATTGGCTTTTGTCACTTTTACAAAAATAAATAATTTTATACAAAAAAATCAGAATAGAGATCACAAATAAATGTTAATAATTATAATAAATGCTAATCTTTCACTAACAAATTGCTTTATAACTTGAAAATCAAAGCCGACGAAGAGTTATTGAGAATGAAAATCTTGATAATATATTTCGCAGTCATTTAGATCGATGAGGTCGCCATACCCAATAATTAAATTCTTAATAATTATATTTAGTTAATTAGTTATAATTATAGTTTCGTTTAATAAGACAAATTATAAAAAATTCGAGAAAGAAGGAAGGCAAAAGAAGCCAGTTTGCGTATGTGTATGTGTTTCTATATCATATAATTATATAAATATAAATTTAATTCCAATTCAAGTTTTGCACAGATTATTCACATATCTAGCGGCTTTATCCGCTAGATGTACAGAATGGGGAACATAAATCGGAACATTTAAATATCTTCGTTTTTAATGGTTGTATTATAAAAACTATACAGGACAAAGTTATGCTATATGGATGAGCACACGCAGTGGTGGATAATGTTTTTTCTGAAAGTCATTTTTTAAATAAGATTTTAAGGTCATCATCATTTTTTTGTGGGACCATATATTTGTTTAATACATTAATTGATCCATCTCGATATTCCCTATAAAGGTTTAATTTCACAGTTACTTTAACTCTAATTTTTCGAATTAAAGGTATAAAAGATAAGGAGGATATAAATACAAGGAGAACATTTCGCGGCTTTCCTTCTTTTCCATATATTGTTGAATCTCGATTATCGCAACTCATAATAGTAAATATCAGGATATTAGAAAACAGCTTTTCGTGTACCGAGTGTCATATATTTCAAACCAAATGGTACAAACAAACAATTAAACGCTACATAAAATCTTACGCGTCCCATACCTTTCTTGTCAATAATACATATTATATTTCTTAATATATTTCTTAATATATATGTCTTAATATAAGTAATTCCTTCTAATTACTTTCATTTTGTAGTTCAAACCATCTAAGCCTTTTATGGAGAGCTATCATCAAGTATATTTTCAAAGTTTGTTCGCTTCTGTATTCATAGCTGTGTTTATAAAATCTAGAAGAGTATCCTGGATGTCGTCTTGTGTGTCGGTATTATGTTCCATATCAGTTTCAAACCAGTTCATCACAGCGACACTGTCGCACTCTCCGCATCCTGGTAATCTATTCAGTTTTGCAAGTGCTTCATCTATGTCTTTTTTTACTATTTCGCAGTCTTCTTCAAACTATCAAAAAACAATTTCCAGAACAAATCTACAAATTACTTAAATCTTACTTAAACAATAGAACCTTTGTAGTAAAAATAAATGACGCATATTCTGAAATTAAGGATATCAAGGCAGGAGTACCGCAAGGAAGCGTCCTAGGACCAATATTATACACACTCTATACAGCAGACATACCAACAACTGTCAACAGCAAAACTCTAACGTTCGCGGACGATACGGTCTTACTAGCGAGGCACGCAAATCCAGAAACGGCTGCCGCACTATTACAAGAACACATTACAAAAATATAAAAGTGGCTGCAAAGTAAACAAATAAAAGTGAACACCAGTAAGTTCAATTACGTAACATTTACGCTTAGAAAAAGAAAAACACCAGACATCCAACTAAATGGCGCCCACATAGCGCAAACAAAGTATGTCAAATATCTAGGAATACAATTAGACACACGCCTTACATGGAAGCATCACATAAAATCAATAACAAGCAGAATACGTGAAAAAAGGAAGCAGATGTACTGGTTAATCAATAGAAAATCTAAATTAAGCCTAATGAATAAATTATATATATACAAAACAATAATCAAACCAATCTGGACATACGGAGTTCCACTATGGGGGATGGCAGCAATGAGTCACATAAATAAAATAGAAACAGAGCAGGCAAAAGTCTTAAGAACAATAGTTAACGCTCCATGGTACGTCAGAAATGAAGACATACGAAAAGATTTAAAAATTCCAACAGTTAAAGAGGAAATCGCCAGATGTGCAAAAAAGTATAAAGAAAGACTTGAAACACACCCAAACCAGCTGGTTGCTGAAACGAATAAAACAATAATAGAAAGAAGACTGAAGAAGAAGCACCCTGCAGACCTCATAATACAACAATAAACAACCTGGAAGATGGAGTCCCGCTGGGGGTAACCATCCACATGCTATATTTATCCAATATTAAACAATAACATTTTACCAAATGTCCTAATGGACAAATTGTAAAATAAACAATAAATAAATAAAAAAAAAAGAAAAAAAAAAAAAAATTTCGGAGTCTTCCGAACTCTGTTCGCTTTCATCCTTCAAAAGCTGGTCCCACGCGTTTTTCAGTATTGGATTCTTGACTTTTGACCAAGCATCATTTACCATGAGGCGACAATCCCACCATATAGGAGTTTGTTAATGGCGTTAATGTTTTCAGCAATTCGGTTCGGTACATTCGCTTGAAACATGCGATTATTCCACGATTCTTTGGTTGTATGAGCGGTGCAGCGTCACATGGAAGATACATGATTTTAACTAATTCATCTTTTGTACTTATTATCCTGCTTTCGTGATGAGTGACAACGTTATTTAGCAACAACAGAGTTTTCTTTCTGCGCCCGTTTTTCTGTTGTCTTTCTGTAACTGATATTAAGAAACATTCATCGAAATGATTCGAAACCATTCATTGAAAAGTTTACTGTCCATGATAGGCTGGGTGTTAGCTTTGTAGATAATTGACAGAGCTCTGGAGGATGCAAAACATGGGCAACTTGTGACATCCGGTAGCATTTGCACAAAAAATGTAAGAACCTTTTCTCCGTACGGGCTTTTCTTCGATTGCGATTTCTCAAAGAGCAGACTTTTTTTCTGGTACTGCTCTCCATATTAGTCCTAAGCAATTGCCATTGTAAACGTTATCTAATGTGTATTCCCCGTCTTGCAGGAGATTTTTAAGCTGAGCTTTGGAGTTACCCGCTTCACCTTCATTTAAGATTTCTAAATCTTCATTGTTACCCGTTTTACGGAAACCATAACGTTTTCTAAATTATTCCACCCAACGGCTACTGCCTTTAAAACGAAGATTTTTGTGTAATTTTGTATTAAATTCCCGAGCTTTAGCCATTTACAGCTCACCTGTTATTCTTATGTTTTTTTTTTTTGTACATCGTATGTACCACTCGCGGAGAAATTTGTTGAAATTCGCATGAGCGGTTGCCATTCCGAAAACTCTTGTGGAACTGCTAGTAGCCGCTGAGTTGGTCTCGAAAAATTTCGTTACCGCTTCTCGTTTTGATTTTATTCTGCTTACGATGGAAGTTGAAATACCATACTTCTCTGCTATTATTTTGTAATGGACACGTCTTTCTATCATCTGGAGGATTTCATATTTTTTGTCAACTAATAACCATATCATTCTTTTTGTTGGAGCCGTTATTGTTTGTAACGTTTCGAATGTAAATATCGCACTGAAATATTGTGACGAGATTCTCTTTCGACAGTTATAGTCGTCGACAATCTTTATAGGAGGAAACAAATACTATATGGATTATATACCTATATAGGTATATACGTATATATGTAAATGAGATACGCTATGCAGAATTATACAACATTCTGATGATTGAACGTTCTGATAATGTATGTATGTGATGTATAATCGAGGTTATATTGTATATCAAAATAACGAATAATATTCCACGGAGAGTTGATGGAAGGAAGCAGCATGAAAGTGAGAATTTATTATGTGATTATTATAAGAATAATAAGAACAATTTTATTTGCAAATCTATAAACGGTAACCTTTTCAAGAAGACTAATAATTCATTGTTTCTGCGAACATTGCAAAGCTTCTTTTCATGATTTTATTTTTCGGGTATTTTTATGTAATTTTGTAAAAGCAAAAAATAATTATTCTAACTACGGACATAGACGAATTCTAATTCTAAAAAATGAATTCTAATTTCAGATATCGGAGAATTATGGAACTACACGTATCATCGTGCTTTATTGTTAATATCGAGTAATTTGAAAGCAGTGTCTTCTTCCGTAAAAAATTCAACGTATTGGCAACTTGCCTTTTTCGATTGAAAGTAAGCAATACTGAAATTGCGATCATTAAATATAGATATCTTGAAAATAAAGATTTATGTTAATCCCGATGTTATTCAGTATTTTATTTGGACATTACTTAGAAGAATCCTGTTTTGAAAACTCAATTTAGTACCTTTCTGTGGTATCGACCAGTTGTCATAAATCACTATATTTAGGACAATAGGAACCCATGCGCGGATAGCTACGAAAACACGAATGACGCATAAGCGATCGCCCGATCGCTACTTAAATCCAGTACGTTAACAAATTATATACACTACTATATGCACAAGTATGTGGACATTCGCTGCAGCACAAACAAAACGTTTATATAATTAATATATTTTCAACATTATAATAGAAATATGTTTCTCTAGTGTTAATTCTTTAATTCTCGTCATAACTAGTACTAAATTTTTTTTTATTTATTGTTTGTTTACATTTTACAATTTGTCCATTAGGACATTTGGTAAAATATTATAATTTAATATTTGATAAAATATAGCATGTGAATGGTTACCCCCAGCGGGACTCCATCTTCCAGGTTGTTTATTGTTCTATTATGAGGTCTGCAGGATGCTTCTTCTTCAGTCTTCTTTCTATTATTGTTTTATTCGTTTCAGCAACCAGCTGATTTGGGTGTGTTGCAAGTCTTTCTTTATACTTTTTTACAAATCTGGCCATTTCCTCTTTAACTGTTGGAATTTTTAAATCTTTTCGTATGTCTTCATTTCTGACGTACCATGGAGCGTTAACTATTGTTCTTAGGATTTTTGCTTGGTCTGTTTCTATTTTATTTATGTGACTCATTGCTGCCATCCCCCATACTGGTACTAAATGTACTGCCAAATTGAAACTGCAACGCGGAATATACTTGTGCCAAGCAAGTCCCATATTTATTACTAATAAATAGCTAACACTTGATAAAATCTATATAAACTAATAGAATGTAATTGAATAAACGCATATTGCATTCTAAACTCTCAACATATCATATCATAGATATGTATGCTTACAGTCACTAACCTTAGCTGTTTTCATACAAGTAATTTTCATTCACCTTCAATTGTGTTTTACTGTTTATTTACACTATTGGATATCAAATATTGTTTTGGACAGTATCGACTAATCGCACATGGTTAACAGAGATAAGATCAGAGGCGAATGTTATATTATAGAGCTTTATTTCAAATATATTTTATCTATTCGTAATAATTTGGAAGTACCCTAATATCTATGCACGCTTGTGTATATTCACGAGCAATTTTGATAAATCCCAGCTTTGAAACCAGATTTGTGTAAAACAGTAAAAATTAGTTTCTATTCTACATAAAAAATTGACATCGAAGGAGGAATTTTTTTTTACTGAAAATTTTTTACTGTCTCGACTTGAAGCATGCATAAATTGTATAAATTAAATTCATTTACTGTAAGAAAGAATCTAAATCTAAGGACGGCAGTAAATTTGGTCGCAATAAAGTGGATTTTAGACGCTGATAATAACTATTCATTGGGATTATTGTGGGTCCGAGTAAGTATGTTTGCACATTTCATTATTATTTGGGAAAATTAGTGGAAAAATTTCAATGGGCTATAGGTGAACAGAATAGGCTACAATTGAAAGTGGCGATAGACTGAAAAGGATTAGTTTTCTCAATGAGTCATATGCCCTTTGGAACAGCGACTAATTGTAAAGTTATACCTGACCGTCTTGGGTCCTTAAAAGTTGTAAAATGCACATGGGTAGTGGTAATACCGAAAACTTTGGTATAAAAGGCCGTTTCAGTAGAGAGAATAGTCAGTTACGAGTAAGTTGCGAGCAGTTGCAGTTGCGTGTTTCCTCAGTAGTTGTCGAGTTGTGAGTTGTTGGTCATGAGTTTCAATCATTATAAATAAATTTATATAATAAATAAAGTCTCATATAATTCTGGGACGTCGTGCTGGCATTGAACAAAACAGAAAAGTAACTATTTAACAGATCGTGTTTACTAATTTAACTATTCGTGTTGTAATTTTGCAACTGAGTTGATATCAAGTCGATATCACGATGAGGGAAGGATCAAACGCGGATAACAGCGGAGACAGTGAAAGTTGCGAAGTTCAAAGATGAATTCCAGAAACGAAGATAAAAAGCAGTTGGTATGAAGAAAGAACTGCAAGAGCATGTAAGAGCTTTCATTGCCTTGAAAATCGAACATGGACGAAGAAGACGAAGAAGATGAAGGACGGAGAGCGCAACGTGTTTGTAACACACGTCAGAGTCGACAACAGGAACGCGCTCGTCTTAATATTCAGAGCTGGTAACAACGTCAATGTGCAAAGCTGGAATTTGAGGAAATGTGCCACCTTTGTGATTGGATTGACGTGCAACGAGTAATATGTGCAAAGTGACTTTTACGCGTTCGGCAAAATTATTCGTCGAATATGACATGTGCTTTAAAAGTTGAAAAATAACGGAGGAAATGTTGAGTATCGAATTTGCGCAAGAAGTAGACGCGCTCAAGGTGTATAAGGGACTGTCGTATCGAACCAAGGACACAGAGACATACCAATAGTTCGACATACCTAAGCAAGTGAATAAGGAGAGTTCAGTCGTGATAAAATATATCATCGACGGAATTCGTGACGAGGAGACCGACAAAATAATACTGTATGGCGCCAAGGATATTCGTGAATTAAAAGAGAAGTTCGCCCTGTGTGAGGCCACGAAGTAAAACACGAAGACGAAAAGCAAGCGGGTTGAAGAAAAATCCGAGAGGACGACTCGCCACAGAGCTGCATAGAAACCGGTGCGACGGTGTTTTCTACGCGGAAACAAAGATCATCTAAGTGCGAAATGTCCAACAAAAAGCAAAGGTGCTAGATGTTTCACATGTCAAGAGTACGGGCACATCGCATTGCAGTTTAACTATGTAAGTATATCCTCTGAGGAGGCGTGTAGTTTTTCGCAATTATTACAGACGAAGCGTTGTAGAGACGTTAACACTTCGTCAACCGCGCGCGTGCAATATTCAGGATTAATGTTCACTACTTAAGAAACAAGCAAGTCTAAAAATTATTTGCTGTAAATTATATTTTTCGATAATGATTTTATTTAACGATTTCACATACTGATTATACAAAGAACAAATTAAAGGTACTAGGTTGTCCGAAAAGTTTTTTTTCTTTCTTAAGGTGATAATAGATGAACAACAATTTCTGTTTTATATTATTTTATTGAATTAGGTATGATTCATTCTGTCATATTTCTATTATGGTGTTCGTGCATAATTCAATAAACTAATATAAAATAAATAACGTTGTGCATCTACTATTTCCTTATAAAACGAAAGAAACTTTTCGGACAACCTAATATATATTAAAAGTTTATTACATTTAGTTTTTATATTAACTTTTTTATATTTAAAACTTTAATTAGTCATAAAAGATAGTGTAACTTTCTAATTAATTTTAATAGCAGTAAATTGGTTATTTTATTATATACTGTACTTTATAAAAGTAGAGATAGTGTTGCAATTAATTGGGAATAATTCCAGGTAAACAATAACTGATAATGACAAGAAGAAAAGAGAAAAAGTGTTGCTAAAATGAAAAAGGGAGATCTCTCCCGAAAGTCGCGACGGTGGAACGTCGAAGAGTTCCTTAGTATCTTTGAGCGGAAATTTTAAAGATGAACGTACGTCCTTGATCATACCCGTGAGCAGCGAACTCTCGAAGATACCGGACGGAAAGCTGTTGGCAAGGTTGGAAGAGACACTGCTACTATCGCAAGCAGTGGAGCTGCAGAATTTACAAAATTCCAAGATACTGTTAATGTCTCGAAAGCACATCGACTCCAGCTCATTGAGTTTGTTGGATAACGCTAAATCTCCGTGCAAGGATAGTCCACTAATGATGAAAATCTAAGTGACACGAACCGAAGTGAATGGAAAGATTTCGAGGTTGTCCATTGTACAAGCAAAATGAAAAAAAAAACCGAACAGACAACTAAAGTCGATCACGCAGCGTCAATTTGAACAACACCAGCAAACATCACGGTACGTCGAGGGTTAAAGACTATGAAATTGTTCGTGGGGAAATCCGAGAACCTGTAGGCAGAATATAGATAGATGTAGGCGGTGAGGTCAGAGGAAGGTTATATAGATTTTTAAAAATAAGATTATATTTTTTCATGCATTGATCGAAGTAGTTCGCTATTCCTTCTAAAGAAATATTAGCCTGTTATGTCGGAATACTATTACCTTCTTTTAAGGAGAAGTAAATATTTTAGAGACGTATGTTAACGAGTACCTGTATGAACATTTACGTTTAATGATTTAGTTTAACGCTACTGCACATTTAATAGCGTATATTCAGTAATTCGTAAATCTTCGAAAATACTAGTAATTGCAATTACAGTTTCCTTTTCGTTTAATAAGACAAATTATAAAAAATACGTGAAAGAATAGAGCCAGTCTGTTTATACATATTCGTTTCTATATCATATAATTTTAGAAATATAAATTTAATTCCAGTTCAAGTTTTGCATAGATTATTCACGTATCTAGCGGCTTTGCTAACTGATAAATATCCGGCGATATATAGAATGGAACACATAAATCGAAACATCTAAATATCTTCGTTTTTAAAGGTTGTATGAAAAAAACTACACAGGACAAAGTTGTGCTGTATAGAGGAGCACACGCAGTAAATGTTTTTTCTGAAAGTCATTTTTTAAATAACATTTTAAGGTCATCATCATTCTTTTGTGAGACCATATATTTGTTTAATACATAAATCGATCCATCTCGATATTCTCTATAAAGATTTAATTTAACAACTACTTTAACTCTAATTTGTCAAATTGAAGATATAAAAGACAAAGACGTCTTTCCTTGTTTTCCATATATTGTTGAATCTTGATTATCGTTACTCATAATAATAAATATCAGAATAGTAGGAAAATAGCTTTTCGTATACCGAGTGTCATACATTTCAAACCAAGTGGTACAAACAAACAATTGAATCATAGCTTTCTTGTCACATATTATATTTCTTAATATATTTTTTAATATATATGTCTTAATATAAATAGTTCCTCCGAATTACATTCATTTTATAGTTCAAACCATCTAAGTCTTTTCTTGAGAACTTCTGTAAAGTATATCTTCAAAGCTGTCGTCAGTAAATTCGCTCGTTCCTTAGCCAGAGTTTCATTTAGAAAATCTTGAAGAATATCGTTGATATCTACTTGTATGTTGGTATTATGTTCTTTATCAATTTGAAACCAATTCATCACAGCTACTCTATCGCACTCTCCGCAAACTGGTAATCTATGCAATACTGCAAGTTCTTCATCTATGCCCTTTTTTATTATTTCGAAGTCTTCCGAACTTTGTTCGCTTTCATGCTTCAAAGGCATGTGCCACTCATTTTTCAGTATTGCATTGTTGACACTTGACCAAGCACCATATACTATGCGACAGCAATCGCTCATGTTTAATTCGTAATGGTTATCTATCAGTTCTTTCTCCATATTGCAGTTAGGTAATGGCATTAATGATTTCAGCAATTCTTTTCGGTACATTCGCTTGAAACATGCAATTATTCCACGATCCATTGGTTGTATGAGCGGTGTAGCGTCATATGGAAGATACATGATTTTAACAAATTCATCTTTTGTACTTATTATCCTGTTTTCGTGATCTGAGCCACCGTTATGTGGCAACAACAGAGTTTTCTCTCTGTGTCCGCTTTCAGTTGTCTTTCTGTAACTGATTTTAAGAATCATGTATCGAACCATTCATTGAAAATGTTACTGTCCATCAAAGGCTTGGTGTTAGCTTTGTAGATAATTTACAAATCGCTTATATTGAAAGTATCGAAATATGGAGGTTTCATAACTGTGCCGATTATTAGTACCGGCAACTTGTGACATCCGGTAGCATTTGCACAAAGAAATGTAGTAACGTGATCCTTGCATATTTTTTGGTTTGCTGTTGATATGTAACTGCGAAAGATCAAAGTTTTTTCTGGTACTGCTCTGCACAATAGTCCTGTGTTATCGGCATTGTAAACGTTCTCCAATGTGAACCCCTCGTTTTGCCATCATAGTTTGGGACGTTTCGAATATAAATACCGCTTTGAAATGTTATCACGAGATTTTATTTCAATAGCTATCGTCGTCGACTATTTTGGTAGGTGGAAACAAGTACTATGTGGATTATATACGTATATAGCTATACAAATTTTGTATAGGTATATACGTATATAATGTATTTTGTATTTTTTTCGACCTATTAAAATTCTCAACAACGGTAACTGTCGAAACTAAATCTTGTTACGTCATTTTATTGCGGTATGTACATTCGAAACGTTACAAATTATAATGCCGAAAAGATGAAAGCGGGTTGGCAATTGACAAAAAATATGAAACCCTTCAAATGCAACGTACAAAAGCATAGCAAAATTTCCGAAACTCAATAAAGCTACAGCGGATTTCTACAAAGCTAATTTTAACAAACTTCCGCAAAACGATGGGTTCACATTGGAGAACTTTTACAATGCCTATAACACAGGATTAAGCAGTGGAGAGCAGTGCCAGAAAAAACTTTGATCTCTCGCAGTGAGATGTCGACAGCAAACCAAAAAATATGCAAGGATCATGTTACCACATTTCTTTGTGCAAATGCTACCGGATGTCACAAGTTGCCGGTACTAATAATCGGCACAGTTTATGAAATCTTCATACTTCGATACTTTCAATATAAACGATCTGTCAATTATCTACAAAGCTAACACCAAGCCTTTGATGGACAGTAATATTTTCAATGAATGGTTCGATACATGATTCTTAAAATAAGTTACAGAAAGACAACTGAAAGCGGACACAGGGAAGACTCTGTTGTTGCTACATGACGGTGGCTCGGATCACGAAAACAGGATAATAAGTACAAAAGATGAATTTGTTAAAATCATGTACTTTCAATTTTACGCTGCACCGCTCGTGCAACCTATGGATCGTGGAATAATCGCATGAGTCAAACGATTATTATCAGAATAACAAGAATTATTTTATTTGCAAATAGTTTATAGATAAATGGTTTTTTGTAACTGAATTTATACTTCTGTCCATTCTATAAACGGTAACCTTTTCAAGAAGACTAACAAATTCACTGTTTCTGCAAATATTGCAAAGCTTCTTTTCATGGTTTTATTTTTCGAGTATTTTTACGTAATTTTGTAAAAGCAAAAGTTAATGATTGTAACTAAAAAGATAAACGAGTCAAAAATGAATTGTAATATTGGACATAGGTGAATTATGGAACTGCATGTATCATCTTGTTTTACTATTAATATCAACTAATTTGAAAACAGTGTCTTTCCATAGAAAATTCAACGTAGATGATATTTATGAAATTTGAATTCGTGGAAACAAAGAATTTCATACTTCTCACATAAAATGATTCATACAAGTGTTAGTTTGATTCATTTTAGAGGTTTCGATCCATCTTCTCGTAGCGAATAATTCCTTCTTCCTAATATAGACTTATAATTTAATCGTTGATCTGACGATTTTCATTAATAAAGTATTTAGGATACGATTAAAAACTTATTTACGTAAGACTTTTGTACACTGATCTCTCTAACTGTATGTATCGTCCATATAACAAATGTGTAAGTGGCATAATTTTACAATTAGTCGCTGTTATGATGTAAAGATTGTTGTATATGTATAAATGATTATGAAAGTGATTATGAAAGTAGCTTAAGTCACATATTTTTTGTGTCAAGATAGTTAAAGCTTCGACGCACGAACCGAATTATGTTTAATGATACGTTTCGATTACTGTTACTTTGCAAAGATGGTTTCAAATTATTGTGATGTAAATAGACGCGACGTAAAATAAATGATAAACTCTTTTCTTTTTTTAGATTCTCGACTTAGATTATTTTCATAATCGTCGACACGAATATGTACGTACTGATCTGTTTGTCAACATTATCTTACATCGTCAACGTATGATCAAATTTAATTGTATAATCGTGCTGTAGAAGTCTGTACTAACTGTATTTATTAAATTAATTTCTTTATACTTGACATATGTTTTGCTCAAAACTTTAGCTACATGTATTTTAGAGGTGAAAAAAGGAAAATAAACGGGAAGTTTATTATATATCTACCGAATTTTGTGTATTCAATTTACCTAAGAAGCAAAAAATGCATTTTCTTACAAAATTATTTATATTTACACATCAGTATAATTTTTTTCCTAAATATAAATTTGCAGTAAATATCTTTCAACTGCTATGTATATTTTCAGATTGGGTTGACATTTTGCAAAATATAGTCTCGGCAGTCGTGTCTCATTATAGTGCCAGCGAAATATCAAACTGTTAAAATACGTACAATCTTGAGATAAAAGTTTTCTATAACAAGAATACGAATACTTTTGCGAGTCAGTGTATATGTACAGCGAGTGTGACAGATGGCCGAATACTTATGTGGCCAACTGTATATATAAACAGTACTAAATACACAGAAATAAAAATTAATAAAAAAATTCATGATATAACAATAATATTTTCCCAAAATAGAAATATGTGTATACTATCATTAAGTAATATTAATGTTATAATTATCTCCTTAGATTTCTTTTTTATCCAATAACATCTTGTAATCTATTTGGTATATATTGTTATACATTTTTCATTGAAAAAAATACATTGTTTTCTGTTCTCTTTTTAAAGATTTCTTGAGATATTATTTCAATGATGTACGATATTGGTGCATCTATTTTCCAAGTTCCTATCATACGTGTTCATTTATGTGATTGTGAAAGAGTAGCTATTGTTTGCTAAGTCTGCATGTAGACGTCATTGACGCATTATTCGTTACATTGTACATTGGATCATGACATTATTGGGAATAAAATGCGTTTCGAAATCCTAATATGTTAGCACCTTTTTTGTACAAATTGTTCTTTATAATACAGTAGAACGTTTATAGAACGGCTATACGGACTAATTGAAGGACAAGAGTACGGATAAGAATTTTCGAATTTTCGGATAACAGAGTAGATACTTTGCTGATGTTTATCTTTATATTTGTATTTCAAGAAAGAACATGGAATGCAAAAAATATGCAATGCAACTAATGAAACTAAATATTTGACTAAAGATTTATTGGTTTCAAATCCTTTTACCTGCTTAATCGCTCAATTTCCTTTGCAGATTTAACTCGATAAATTTATATTTCTTTTGTACCTTGTATTATCTGAACCCCATACCTAAAGCCGAAAATACTTGAAAATGCCGAGGAATGTCATCATTGCCGTTATATTCGTGTTCCAATTCATTATTCCAAGCACACATAACAATGGTGCCATAGTCAATTATTGAAGAAGTTTCATCACATTGAAACCGTTCTATCACGTCGCGTCAACGTTATCACAATCACTCAATCCTGGTATTGTACTCAATGCAGAAAGAGCTTCTTTTATATCTTTCGTAATATTATCTTTTATTTCTTCTTTATGGTGTCTTCAACGTAGTTTACTAGCTTTTTTCGTGTTCTTTTTAGCGTCGTACATTTAACACCCGCCCAAGTGTACGTCGCCGTATAACAGCAATTCTTTAAAAATTGCTTGCAAAGCTGTATCATCCTTTCGTCGATATTATCGTTGGTTGTCAAAAAATTTTTTCTATAGAAGATCGAATTGTTTACGTACGAAACGTGTTCGGATAATCGTGATTTCATTGTATAAACTTTTATTTTCAAACGTGAAAAGGAACGTGTTCGCGGCTGTTAATCCGAACATCTCGTTTGCCATTGAATGGGAAAGAGTTTTTGCACAATTTGCAGAAAATCCCCATGTGCCGTTGTATCTTCCTGCTGAAACTAGAGTTTACCGTGTTCCACGGTATCAGGAAATTCTACCAATATATACGTATCTCCCAGTGACATTCTCCTCTTACTTACTGTCACAGTTCGATTATTTTCCTCAACGTAAGGTTCAACGATACCGAAAGGCGACACTTGACACTCAGTTGTTACTTCGACATTAAATTGAACAGGACTTAGCCTCTTTATAAATCTGAGATGAATTCAACACGGAGAACCCTACTCAACTGGGCCAAACCGTGTTTTTAAAACTTGTTCTCTTCGCTCATTCTTCACAGTCGTATTCTATGAATACAGAAATTATGCAATTCATATTACTCATTATGTATTATACGTATATTTTATTAATTTTTGCCTGTCGGCTACAAGATGATATTGATCTATATAGATTTCTCACATACGCTTTCATTAAACTTCAATATACACCCTATATTAGACTATTACTTATTATTTATTAAAACTTGTTCATTACGATTTAAAATTTGCTAAATCATTTTGATTTATTAACAAATGTAGAATATTTACGTTGCCTTCCGTTGCATTTTAAATATTTTCCCATTTTTTCTTCGCCTTCTTTCACACGGATTATTACACGAGTTATTTTATAATACTTTTGCAATTGTTTCATTGGAAACGCGTTTCATTTCGAAAAGAATACATTTACTCCAAGAACTCTTATCTTAAATTTCTCTACTTCCTCTAATGATGTAACGTTTCTTTATGATACATTTTATAGTTTCTTTTTATCTTAATCTGCTTCGTTTTCCATTTGTCTTTCCTATCCTTCTTATAATCTTCCCTGTTATTATATAACTTGTATAAATAATCCATACATTCCTTTTGTAAGATTTTTCGTTCGACAGATAGATAGATATGTTTCATATATTTCTATATACAATAATAAATAAATAAATATATATATCTTTGTCGGAGATGAAAGAACACCGGAGCCTCTCTTCGGAACTTGGGGAAAATCCCGTAATATTGTAATCCAGATTTTATCATAGCCATAATTAAACAATTGTCATTCAATCCGATTGTGTTTATTCGAGATTTGTAACAATGAGCTTGGGCTCGAGGCGACAATCAATCGCCAACGTAGCCGCAGTCAAGGGATAAACGTTTACCTAAACAAAGGCATAGAGTTACCGTATAGCTCTCCTTGAAAAAATATAGCAGCGGCACGCGACAGTAAACACTCCAACGGATTCTGTCCTCCGGCTCGCTACACAAAGACCGCACTGTTTGGACAAGATGATTACCAGATGTCGATACATCTCCACAATACATATTCAGCTAGCCTAAAGACCCGCTATAAATCTTAGAATTTATTTAGCTGAGGTTCTTCAAACTGACAAATAGTCTTAGTCTTGGCAGCCCCTAAATTTGTCACCTACTGCGGAAAGATACGAGAAATCTTCTTTTCTCACATACGACGCTTTCGCCAGCAACTCTCTCCCTCAAGGGTGGCTAGCATCCTTTTCTAACCACCGATATGGAAATTGACCAATTAACAGCAACGTCAATTTCCCTCACCTTCCGAACGAAGGCATCGCTCCACGAATCCGATGATCTCGTGCCCTTAGACACACCCCATTATAGTGTGGCGGATCGGTGACAAAAGGACGCCGACAGGTAGAGGACATCAACGCGGACGTAACACCTCCCGGGCGATCCGGGTACCCACCTGTCAACACCAGAAGAGAGGCTACTACGACGACAACGAGTGTCTGTCTCTCTCGCTAGCGGTCGAATATACAAAGGCACAATACAAATACGGCAGTTATAGAGATTCCCTCTGCGCCTAAGGCAGGGACTACCACATAGCCTTACTGACGAGTCCACCGGTAGTCCCGGGACGATACGCGGCAAACTCAAAACAACCAGCCGCGGCGACGACGGGCTCCGACGACGGAGGCCGTGTAAAAATAAAATTATGGCCGGCGCACACACTCCCATAATAGTTTTCCTCTGTGGCATCATCGTGACGGAAAGTCATTCTCTTGCGCGATCTCATCGACGGGAAAGAATAACGTTTTTACGAATTTTTCACGAAGAGTCGGACTTAGAGTTTGCGAGAGCATACACCTACTATCCCGTTGACCGCGGATTCGTTATCGAACCTAGGATCATTGTCACTCGCGTCTCGAGTATCTAATTACCACGGTTACTTGTAGATATCTGTAACAATCATATTTGCACTAGTCAATATCTTCTCTATTGCATAACGACAAAGTCTAACCATAACGAAGATTCGTTTCACGCCCTTAACCCCCCAACCCTAATCATAACTATAACCCGACATATATATACACATATATACATACACACACCACACACAATCTTCGTGCTTTATAATAAATTGCAAATATTTCAAATTTATTGCAACGTTATATTTTTTTCCTACTAAGAAATACATAATCGCTATGAATTATTGAATTATAATATATTACATTTACTTTCATCTGAGTACAACACTGAATTTCGAAGTTCGATAGTTTCGTTTTTCTTCGCTAGTTTTATTTGTATAATATTTCTTATCTGCGATTCGTGAAGAGTACAAGGTGTTCAAGGATGATTTGTCACGAGCACCGTAGCGTTATGCTACACCTCTGGATCGGTGAAGATCTGCAAAAAAAGGTATCCGCATAATTGACTTGCGCCTTGAAGTTCCAGGCAACATTTTTTTTTCATTGCATCGTATCCTACTCATCGCGAGGATAAAAAGTGTCAGAGGAACCGTATAATTCGCAACTCATCCGTTCTCTTGGAAAAGAATGTTAGTTCCAAACTAAAAAAAAGTTCCATTGCTATTCCAACTCGTTTTATTTTTAATACGCTTACATCTTGCAGTCAGATGCAGGAAAATACTTTTTATAGTCTAATGCCGCTGGTAAATACCTCAGAGTCACCATTATATATCCCATGTCCTCCTTCTTTCTTTTCTTTCTTTCCCTCTTGCTGTTTAAGCAGCACCGGATTCGCATTTCTACATTCCGTGCATGTTCCTACCGAAGTGTACGCATTGACTTTAGACGATGATAAAATTGGTGAATCAGTCGATGTTGATGCTCCACCTATCTCACACTAGTCGACCGATGCACCAGTTTTTGAATGAAATGTTTAGATCGTGTGTCGTCTTCTAACTGCTGTCTTTTTTTTGCAGAAGAAAAAGAATTTTTAAAAAATTTTCAGAGGTAAACTATTTCACATCTGCGTTCCTGGCTGATTAACGCCTTGTTCTTTTATTTTTTTTTTTATTTATTTATTTATTGTTTATTTTACAATTTGTCCATTAGGACATTTGGTAAAATGTTATAGTTTAATATTGGATAAATATAGCATGTGGATGGTTACCCCCAGCGGGACTCCATCTTCCAGGTTGTTTATTGTTGTATTATGAGGTCTGCAGGGTGCTTCTTCTTCAGTCTTCTTTCTATTATTGTTTTATTCGTTTCAGCAACCAGCTGGTTTGGGTGTGTTTCAAGTCTTTCTTTATACTTTTTTGCACATCTGGCGATTTCCTCTTTAACTGTTGGAATTTTTAAATCTTTTCGTATGTCTTCATTTCTGACGTACCATGGAGCGTTAACTATTGTTCTTAAGACTTTTGCCTGCTCTGTTTCTATTTTATTTATGTGACTCATTGCTGCCATCCCCCATAGTGGAACTCCGTATGTCCAGATTGGTTTGATTATTGTTTTGTATATATATAATTTATTCATTAGGCTTAATTTAGATTTTCTATTGATTAACCAGTACATCTGCTTCCTTTTTTCACGTATTCTGCTTGTTATTGATTTTATGTGATGCTTCCATGTAAGGCGTGTGTCTAATTGTATTCCTAGATATTTGACATACTTTGTTTGTGCTATGTGGGCGCCATTTAGTTGGATGTCTGGTGTTTTTCCTTTTCTAAGCGTAAATGTTACGTAATTGAACTTACTGGTGTTCACTTTTATTTGTTTACTTTGCAGCCACATTTCTATTTTTGTAATGTGTTCTTGTAATAGTGCGGCAGCCGTTTCTGGATTTGCGTGCCTCACTAGTAAGACCGTATCGTCCGCGAACGTTAGAGTTTTGCTATTGACAGTTGTTGGTATATCTGCTGTATAGAGTGTGTATAATATTGGTCCTAGGACGCTTCCTTGCGGTACTCCTGCCTTGATATCCTTAATTTCAGAATATGCGTCATTTATTTTTACTACAAAGGTTCTATTGTTTAAGTAAGATTTAAGTAATTTGTAGATTTGTTCTGGAAATTGTTTTTTGATAGTTTGAAGAAGTTTTTCATGGTTAACTTTGTCAAATGCTTTTTCGATGTCAATAAATAGTGCCGTGCAATATTGTTTTGTTTCCAATGCCTGCAAAATTTCATTGACCAGTCTATGCATTTGTTCTATTGTGGAGTGTTTATTCCTGAATCCAAATTGGTGGTCCGGTATTAGTTTTTCTTTTTCTATTGTTGGTTTTAGGCGGTTATATATTATTTTTTCAAGTAGTTTGGAAAATGCAGGTAGCAATTATATTGGCCTGTAAGATGCAGTTAAATGTGGGTTTTTGTTTGGTTTGGGTAACATTACGATCTGTACTATTTTCCATAGCGCAGGAAAATACTGTATTCTTAGAATTGCGTTAAATATTATCGTTGTTAGTCTTATTGCCTTTGGGGGGAGGTTTTTTAGGATTTTTCCATTGATCAAGTCAAATCCTGGTGCTTTACTTGTCTTTGTTGTCTTTATTAAGTTTGTAACTTCTTGCGCTGTTGTGCTGAGTATGGTGCAGCGTTTGTCAATTGTGTTGTTGGCATTTTCCACTTCTTCATGTGTTTGCCCTCCGGGAATGCTGTTAATAATTTCCCACGGTGAAAATGTATTTTGCAAGTGCTTCGAAAATTCTTTTGCCTGCTCTTCGTTACTTCTGGCCCATGAGTTGTCCATTTTTTTGATTGCTGGGATTGATTTTATTGTTTTCTTCGCTTTGTTGGTGACTTTCCATAGGGAGTAGTTGGTATTCTCATGCGCGGATAGTGATTCGATGAATTTTGAGAATTCGCTATTGTGAAGTTCCCTTATTTTATTCTTTAATTCCTTTGTAAGTTTATTTAAGTTTTTCTTGTTTTCTCGTGTTCTCTGTTTTTGCCATTTTGATTTCGCTCTTCTTTTTTCCCTAATTTTATCTAGGATGTCCTGCGGAATAATTTTTGTTTGCCTGCTATTTAACTTATAGGTGGTGGTTGCCCACGCTGCTTCCTGTATTATTTCTGTTAGAGTTGCTACTGCCTGCTCAATGTGTTCAGGTGTTTTCAATGGGATATTGCAATTGATTTTGTTTTCGATTAGCTCTTTAAAAATTTGCCAATTGGTGGTTTTATTGCAAAGCGACTCTGACTTGTTATAAAGTAGTGGTTTGCCTGTATATTCTAATATAATTGGTGTGTGGTCGGAGTTAAGCTCAAGGCTGGTTGTTATTTTTAATTTACTTACACTTAATCCTTTTGTTATTGCAAAATCCAACAGGTAAGGTATTTTATTGAGGTCTGTCGGCCAGTACGTTGGTCTTCCTGTAGATAGCACGTTGAGGTTGCTATTTCTAATATATTTTTCTAGTGTTCTGCCTCTCGGTGTGTTAATTCTCGAGCCCCATAACGTGTGCTTTGCATTAAAGTCTCCTGCTGCGATATATTTGTCGCCTATGGATTGGAAGTACTCTTCCCATTTTTTAATCGTCATTTTGTGTCTCGGTGGTGCATATACTGCTGATATCTGAAAGTAATTGTCATTTGTTTGTATTGTGACAGTGGTTGCTTGTAGGTGTTCTTGATTTGTTTGACTATGTAGGTGATGCTTGATGTCATTTTTAATTATTACTGCAGTTCCTCCATGTGCTTTACCTGAGGGGTGTTTGGTGTCGTAGATGGTGTAGTACGGTATTTTCACGTAACTTTTTAGAGTGAAATGTGTTTCTGAGACCAGTAGTATATCAATATTATTTTTGTACAAGAATGTTTTAGTTTCGTGGGCTCGCTGTTGCAAGCCATTGGAGTTCCAGGCTGCTATTTTCAGCATGTTCCACTCTATTTTTTATTTAGCAAGTTTGTGAGTAGTTGTAACATAATTGTTGTTTGTTGTACTTGTTGCCTTAGTGTTGTGTTTAATTCACTTACCATTTTTCCTAGCATCTCTGTACTTTTAATGGATTGTTTTAGCATTTCTTTGACTTCTGAAACATCTTCGATATTTTTGCTTTGATTCTGATTGAGTGTTGCTTGGCTAATGTTTTGGGTTACTTGCGCATAGCTTCGGTAACCTTGGTGATTAATGTTTCCGCTTATAATGTTTGTTTCGTTATGTGCTATCAATGTTGTATCATTCTCCGTTGTACCTTGTTGAGGTTTGTAGTTATTGGTTGATCTATTTCGAAGTGGTGGAAACAGTTTGCGTTGTAATTGTTTCCTAATTACACATCCTTTGTAGCTGGCTGGGTGGTTTCCGTTGCAGTTATAGCACTTAACTTCTTCTATTTTTTCTGTGTATGGGCAGTGTATTGTTAAATGATTTTCTGCACATTTAACACATGCCGGGCTTCTGTTGCAATAATTTTTTGTATGACCGTATTGTTGACACCGCATGCATTGCGGTATATCTTTTTTGTAACGTGGTGGTTCTACAGTTACTATTGTGTTTAGGATTTTTTTGATTTCGTAGATTTCCTTATTATTGTTTCTTGGTTCCAGTTCTATTAGGAATAATGGTAGTGGTTGTTTTGTATCATATCTTGTAATATTATTTATTGTTCTAGTTGGATGTCCAATTTTTGTTAGTTCATCACTTAGCTTTTTTGTACTGATTTTCGGATGCAATCCTCTTATTACTATCTTGTAGCTTCTTTCCGTTTTTAGCTGATACGTGTGGTATATAGCATTTTTTTTCTTTTAATGCTTTTATCACATTTCTATAGATATCAGGGGTGCTTGTTTGAATCTTTACTTGGTCTAATTTTATTTGTTTAATTATATAATTGTCATTTCCGACTATATTATTTAGTAATTCAATAAGTGGGTCGATTACTTGGGCCTCAACAAATATCGGTGGTGGTTTTGGGATATGACTTGAGTGGGTTGTGGCTTTGTTTGTCGGATCAACGTCTGTTTCTTCTGTTAATGAACTAAAGGAATTTCTTAACGGTAATTCTTGCAGCCATCGCTGCTTTTCTGTATCTGGGTTTCCTGCGGCACTTGTGCCTGGTATTATTTTACGCTTTTTGTTGTTTTTTGGTATCTTCCAATTTTCATCCTGATAATATTTTCCATTATCTTGACTGTACTCCTCCTGTCTTCGCTGCTCCTTAGTTTCTTCTGTATCCATATTTTGGTTGCTATTAGCTTGTTGTTGCTTTGGGGCTGGTAAATCTTCCGACCTATTTATATAATATCTTTCTCCTTTAGTTGCAATTTTAATTGCTGGTATTTGTTTTTGCATTGTTGGGCTTCTCCTCACTATCACTAATCACTAATTTTACTTAGCACTGAGATAATTCTCAAATCACTACTCCGGAGCACACGTCTGTTTGCCTCGATTGCCCGGGCAGGACTGATCTAATATGAGTGTTTCAAGTGTTCGTCGAGTTCTACTACCCTGCAGAGATATTAAGAGGCTAAAATTGAAAAAGAAACCTTCGTTAACAACGAAACACAGAGTGGAACGTTTACGTTTTGCGAAAGAAAGAATGCATTGAAAAAATAAATGGAGAAGGGTACCATTTTCAGACGAAAAAAGATTCAACTTGGATGGTCCCGATGGGTTGCAATATTATTTTTATGGCACAAGAAAAGAGAAAATGTCGGCAATTCGACGACAAATGAGAGGAGGCAGCGCGTTGGTTTGGGCCGGTTATTTTGGCAAGACAAATATCAAGTTCATCGATGGGAAAACGGATAATGTCCGATACATAAATTTAATCAAAGAACAAATAAATAATCATGCGGAAGGCGTTTCTGGACCTGATTACTTCTTTCAACAAGATAATGCACCTGTAAACACATCAAGATTGATCCAATCGTATTTTAATGAAAATAATATATCTATTTTGCCGTGGCCTGCACACTTCCAGGACCTTAACCCTTAGAGTGCTATGGACGCATATGTGCGTCTGGCGAAAGCTATCAATGTGGACTAAGGACACATATATGCGTTTGTCAATTTTTCCGAGCACCTACGCAGAAGTAATACTATTACTTTTGTGCGAGATAAATATAAATGCATTTCAATGTTAATGCCGCGTTCGAAGAAACTGTCTTTTCTTTTTTTTCTTTTTTATTTAATACTTTGCATTCACAATTTGTCCAATTTGGACATTTGGTAGAATAATCGTGCCGGCACAAACAATTATCAAGAAGAAAATGTGTTGTTTGTGTGAAAAATAAGAGAAGGAACGACAGAAAATGCGATGTCGGATTATGTATCGATAATTGTTTTGAAATTATTAACTTGTGTTATATTTACTAAATTTAGTTTTCTAGTTTATTGTTTTCTAGTTTACTACCCAAATTCTAGTTTATTGTAAATTTCAATGTTTATAATAAATAATTAATACTAAAAAATAACGCTGTTGAATCATTTAATCTCGTGCAAAAGAATTACTATAACTTATTACAATTTGCGCTTTGAATAGTCGATCAACAGAGTTCAGTAAAAAGTATTCAGTCCTCAGCGATCGTGAGCGCTGGCAGCGTGCCGTCCGTACGGATGGCATAGACTCCGAGTATTCAGCACTCTAAGGGTTAATACTATTGAAAATTACTGGACAGAACTTGTTCACGGCGTATACGCGAATGGAAAGCAGTACCAACACGCGCAAGAATTAAAAAATGCAATTGTACGCGAATAGGATACGTTAAGTCAAAATTATATCCAGAAACTATATAAATCGATAAAAAATCGTACAATAGAAGTAATAGAAAATAAAGGAGGTCGTACCTATTATTAAATAAGTATATACGTTTTTGATAAGTAATTATTGTTAGTTACAATTTATGTTGATTACTATTTTCTCCTTGTACATGCGCTGTAATTTCGTTCTTAAAATAAAACAATTTTCTTTGTTACTTATTAAACCTCATAATTTTTTTAACTATTCTCAACGAATCGAACATTCTGAGCTCATAATGTTTCGATATTATACGTTACAGACGAAAAACTTTACACGCGTCATTGAAAAATTAAAGATAGCACATCTGGGCTATCTTTTTGGCGAGGAGTGTAGTAAGAGGGAAGACAGTGTTCCGTGTCAGCCATCCTTTTTTTCCCTGACCACCGATCAATAGGAACACGTTTGTCGCGGGCCAATAGGAATACGTTTGTCGCGAGCCAATAGGAATACGTTTGTCGCGGGCCAATAGGAATACGTTTGTCGCGGGCCAATAGGAATACGTTTGTCGCGGGCCAATAGGAATACGTCTGTCGCAGGCCAATAGGAATACGTTTGTCGCGGGCCAATAGGAATACGTTTGTCGCGGGCCAATAGGAATACGTTTGTCGCGAGCCAATCAGCGTGTACCGTTCGTTTGGCTGCCTATCGCACTACAATGCGATGCCACCGGCATAGTACCGTACGCATGCTTAGGACGACCTCATGAAAATGGCCGCCGCGTACCCGTGTCAACGTAATATTCGTGAAGGTTAGTTTATTTAAATAATATTGTTGACTATATAGTACATTTGTATTGTACGTGTAAGAGTGAGGGAACGTAGAGCGAAACACGTACAAGTATGCTCCCCTCCAAAGTATGTGTGTGAGTGTCACGTAAAATAAAAAAAGGAAATCGAAGATGAGAAGAAAAATAAAATATAAAAAAATAAAAAAGAGAATTTATTTTTGAACACTTAGTTTACACTAATTGCGATCTGGTTCTGAACTCCAGCCGTGACTTTCCAAGACTGAAGCTCTTACAATTTCACTTTCGATCGGATCTGTTTCTTTTTTTCTTTGTCACCTCTCAATATCCCCACTATCCGCGACCTTTGTCACGGCTTTGTCAGCTTCGGTGGAATTATTTCTTGTCCTATCTATTATTGATCGGGTGGTGTACAGATGTTCGCGTACCATTTTTTATTATGTTCGTATTCTTTTTCAGCGCAGCTGTGTCTTGATGCAGATAGTTGCTTGTAATACATAAGCCTGCGGGAGAAACTGTCCTCTATGCCGTTGAAGTATTTTTTTTATAATAACCTCACCGAGTACGAAGGCCCATTTATATTAGGGAGAAGGCTACTTACCGCTCCAGTAAATGCGGCAGCTTTTCCGCAGACTTTTTTCAGGTGTAAGCAGCAACGCCGTAGGTTATCCATTTCAACCGCCAACTATCTGATAATCTTTTTTGTGGTTATTCTTGTATCTCCTATATCTATTTGCATAACTTTCTAAGGTAATTATGAGTGTTGTGATAGATACTGAAGGAACACTAGAATGTATTCAACAATAACAACTAATTTATTAACGTTTAACAAAATAACAGTCAACAGCGAATGTCGATTGACGAGTAACAAAATAACAGTCGTCGGGTTTGTTTCGCACAGACACGAGAGACGTTACGCGCTTCGCAGCTCGAAACCGAATGAATCTTTTGAGAACAAACGAATTCTTCCCTTAGATGCCTATCGATATCCCCACTAGCACGCGTTTATTAGATGTGCCGCGGCGGTTGTCGTATATGTGTTCTTCCGAGGTTTCGGCCGAAGAAGCATAGGGATATCGATGGTACATTGGGCACGTCAATGTTGCGCTTTGGTGACCTAACGCTTTGTATCGCGAAGCCGACGGAAAGTTACGTGGCGGGTGCCGCCACATTTCGAAATGCGCTTTTCCGTCAGGAGGATCACAATTTTTTGCGGTGCTAAACAGAGACTTGCGTTCCTACACACTGGTATATATACTAGTTACAAACTGTTGTAACTAGACTTTTATGTCTTCTAGTCTGTGGAGTACGCCGTCGTAAATCATGTTTTACGTGAAAGAAAAGGCTTTATGGCCCTATGGCACCGACTTCTCCATACGTGTTCCTCGCGATTACTCTTGGATCTGACAGATAGTCTTGTAAAAGCTTGAGCAATTGCGATGAAATTTCCCAATGCTTGGTTTGCTGCATAATTCGAAGCCAATTCAACAAGTTAAAAGCATTTTTTATATCTATAGTTACCAACACGCGTTGTCGCGCTCCGCACGAGCCGTGAAACAGATAAGGAATACGTCATAATTTGTGAATGGCGCGAGCCACAACTCTGGGCAATTGGAATTAGGAACAGAAAACGTAAGATACGATGCGTGCGAACACTTTAATATCGCAACAAATCAACTATTGAGATATGTATAATTTTGTGTGCTAGACTAGATTAGCCGCGTAGTAGTGACACATGTATGTATGTGCACAGCGTCTCGAAAAACAGACGAATTTTTTTTTTATCGTTTGTTTTTAATTTTACAATTTGTCCAGTGGGACATTAGGTAAAATGTTGTAACATGTGATTGAATAGCATGTGGATAGTTACCCCCAGCGGGGTACCATCTTCGTGTTTTTTAGGTTATATCCTTTGTGAGATCAACTGGGTGTTTCCTTTTTAGTCTTCTTTCTATGCTTGTGTTGATCGTTTCCGTTGCCAGCCGGTTTGGGTGTGTTGTTATTCTTTCTCTGTACCTTTCCGCGCATCTGGTAATCTCCTCCTTGACCGTTGGTATTCCCAGCTCCTTCCGAATATTCTCGTTTCTAACGTACCATGGGGCGTTTACTATTGTTCTAAGAATTTTTGCTTGTAATGTCTCTATTTTGTTTATGTGGCTCATTGCTGCTGTCCCCCATAGTGGTATTCCGTATGTCCAGATTGGTTTTATGATTGTTTTGTATATTTTTAATTTATTTTCTATGCTTAGTTTGAATTTTCGACTTGTTGGCCAATGCATTTGTCTCTTTGTTATCTGTATTTTGTCTATTATTGATTTAATATGCTGTTTCCATGTGAGTTGTGTATCAATGTGGAGTCCTAGGTATTTGACTTGTCTTGTTTGTGTTATGTGCGTGCCGTTCAGTAGGATGTTTGGTGGCGTCTGTTTTCGCAATGTGAATGTAATATGGTTGCATTTGTTGGGGTTTGCTTTTATTTGTTTAGCTTGCAACCATTTTTCTATTTTTGTGATGTGTTCTTGTAGTAATGTGACTGCTGTTTCTGGGTTAGTGTGCCTGACTAGTACAGCTGTATCGTCCGCGAATATCTGGTAGTTGTTGGTATGTTGGCCGTGTATAATGTGTATAGTATTGGTCCTAGGACGCTTCCTTGCGGAACCCCAGCCTTGATGTCTTTAACTTCAGAGTATGTGTCCTTGATTTTTATTACGAAGGTTCTGCTGCTTAAGTAGGATTTTATTAATTGGTATATTTGCTCCGGGAATTGTTTTCTGATTGTTTGTAGCAGGCTTTCGTGGTTTATTTTGTCAAATGCTTTCTCGATGTCCATAAAGAGGGCTGTACAGTATTGTTTGTTTTCTAATGCTAATATTATTTCATTAATGAGCCTGTGCATTTGCTCTATCGTGGAGTGTTTGTTTCTGAATCCAAATTGGCGATCTGGTATTAATTTTTCCTTCTCTATTATTGGTTTTAGGCGGACGTATATTATTTCCTCTAGTATTTTGGAAAACACAGGAAGTAGCGATATTGGTCTGTAAGATGCTGTTTGGTACCATTAGTCGTATCGCTTTTGGAGGAAGGTTTTTCAAGATTTTGCTATTGATTAGGTCGATTCCTGGTGCTTTATTGTTTTTTGTTTTTTCGATTATGTTTCTAATTTCTTGTGCTGTTGTTTTAGGTATGGTGTATTGGTTGTCAGTTGAGGTACTAGTGGTTGGCGCATCCTCGTCCGTATGACAATTGAGATTGCTGTTGTTGATATTATATGGTGTAAATGTGTTGGTGGTTGGAAAATTCTTCAGCTTGCTCTTCGTTGCTTCTTGCCCATGTGTTATCTGCTTTTCTGATTGCTGGGACCAGTTTTATTGGCTTATTTATTTTTTTCGTGGCTTTCCATAGGGAGTAGTTGGAGTTTTCGTGTGCAAAAAGTGTCTCTATGAACTTTGTGAATTCGTTATTATTGTGCTCTTTTATTTTGTTTTTTATTTCCTTTGCAAGTTTGTTTAGCTGTTTTTTGTTTTTTCGTGATCTATGTTTTTGCCATTTTGCTTTCGCTTTTCTTTTTTCTCTAATTTTTTTAAGAATGTCTGGCGGAATTATTTTTGTTTGTCTGTTGGTTGATTCAAGTATAGTGGTTACCCATGCTGCTTCTTGAATAGTTTCTGTCAATGTTGTTACTGCCTGTTGGATGCGTTCGGGTGTTTTCAATGGGATGTTGCAGTTGATTTTGCTCTCGATTATTTCTTTAAATATTTGCCATTTGGTGGTTTTATTGCATAGTGTCTCTGGATTGTTATAAAGTATTGGTTTGTTTCTGTATGCAATTATTATGGGTGCATGATTGGAGCTAAGCTCTAGGCTGAGTGCTATTTTTAGTTTATTTGCGTTTAGTCCTTTTGTAACTGCAAAATCGAGTAGGTCAGGTATTTTGCTGAGGTCTGTCGGCCAATATGTCGGTATTCCTGTGTATAATATATTGAGGTTATTGTTTCTAATGTATTTTTCCAGGGTTCTACCTCGACGTGTAGTAATTCTTGATCCCCATAATGTGTGCTTTGAGTTGTAATCTTCTTCTGCGATATACTTGTCGCCTAAGTGTTGAAAGTACTCTTCCCACATTTGTGATGTAATTTTGTGTCGCGGTGGTACATATACTGCTGACAACTGGAAGTGTACTGGAAATGTTTGTACTGTAACGGTGGCTGCTTGGGTATATTCCTTTCTAACTTGGCTGTGTAAGTGGTGGTTTATGTCGTTTTTTATTATCGCTGCGGTCCCTCCGTGTGCTTTTCCTGAGGGGTGTTTGGTATCATATATGGTGTAGTATGGTATTTTCCTGTAGCTTTTTGGAGTGAAGTGTGTTTTTGAAACAAGTAGTATGTCGATATTGTTGTTATGCAGGAATGTTTTAGTTTCTAGGGCCCTTTGTTGTAGGCCGTTTGAGTTCCAGGCTGCTATTTTTAGCGTGTCCGTTTTTTTTTTTGCTTAGCATATTTGATATGTAGTTGTAGCATGACTGTGATTTGTTGTGTTTGCTGTCTGAGAACTGCGTTTTGTTCGCTTATCATTTTTGTTAGCATTTCGGTGTTTTTGATGGATTGTTTGAGCAGTTTCTTGATTTCTGTATCGTCGTTGTTGTTATTGTTCTGATTTTGGTTGTCTAAGGGTGGTGATTGGTTGATTACTTGCGCGTAGTCTCCGCTACTACAGGTGTTGGTGTTACTATGGTTAATGTTCATTACATGCTGTACATTTGGTGTTGTGTCAGTTTCTGTGCTATCCTGTTGCGCGTGAAAGTTATTGTATGTCCTGTTTCGAAACAGCGGAAACAGTTTACATTGCAGTTGTTTACTGACTATACAGCCCATACAGCTATACAGACTATACAGCTAGCTGGGTGGTTTCTATAACAATTGTAGCATTTTACTTCATTTATTTTTCCAATGTATGGGCAGTTTATTGTTAGGTGCTTTTCTGCGCATTTGACACACGCTGGGTTTCTGTTGCAGTAATTTTTTGTGTGTCCATATTGCTGACACCGTATGCATTACGGTATGTCTCTTTTATATCTAGGTGGCTTCACTGTTGCTACTGTGTTTGGAACTTTTTTAATTTCAAAAATTTCTTTGTTATTATTTTTAGGCTCGAGTTCTATTAGAAATAGCGGTAATGGTTGTTTAGTATCGTATCTGCTTATGTTTATTGCTCTTGCCTGGTGTCTGATTTTAGCTAGTTCCTCGCATATGTTGCTTGTATTTGTCTTTGAATGTAATCCTCTGATTACTGCTTTGTAACTTTTGTGAGTTTTGAGCTGGTAAGTGTGATATTCGGCGTTGTTCTCTTTTAGTGCTTCTATCACTTTTTTAAAAGTTTCTGGGGCGTTAGTTTGTACTTTTACCTGGTCCAGTTTTAGTTGTTTTATACTGTAGTTTTCTTTTCCTGCCGTGTTGTTCAGTAGTTCGATGAGGGGATCTATTATTTGGGCATCTATGTAAATTGGTGGCGGTTTGGCGATGTGGGTTATTGGTTTTTTCGGCTGGGTCTGTTTCTTTCTCTTCTGGCAGTGCGCTGAAGGAGTTTCGGAGAGTAATTTCTTGTAGCCATTGTTGCTTTTCTGCTTCTGCAGCCTTCCTAACGTTTGTGTTTGTTGTTATTTTTCGTTTTTTGTTGGAAGTTACTACCTTCCTGCTTTCATCCTGGTATGATAGTTCGTTGTTTATTTTACTCTCATCATTCTTTTGTGTAGTTTCCATTTCTATTTCCTTTGTAGCTGAGCAATCCTGATCTTCGTTTATTGATTGTTTAGGTTTACAATATCTGTAGCTCTAATTATAAAATATGCTTCGCCTTTGTTTGTTATTTTTATTTGTGGTATTTGTTGCACTTTGGATTTTCCACCATTTGGCGATGAGCGCTGTCATTAGTCACTTTGTTTTCCCCACTTGTCACACTTACTGAAGCATTGTTTCACACGTCCGTTTAGCTCGACTGCTTGGGCAGAACGGTTGAAATTACACGTGATTTTTTTTCGTTTTCCGCCTGTAGCGACTTTGTAATATTTCTTTGTATAATGTAACATACGATTTTCCGGAGCGTCAACTATTTTTAATAAATTTCACCATCTGAGATAAGTGATTTCACTGTGCACAATTTTCTTTTTACATAAGGAATGTCATAAAGACTCAAAGTTGTAAGATATATTTAATGAATTCGTACAAACACATTTCAAAATTTTGTAAAACTCTTCGTGTGGAAATTGTAAATAATTGATTGATTACACAATAAACTGACTATGAGTAGCGATACTGAGTAATATATTGTAGTATCGTGGACAGATTGCCTAAGAAATATCGGGTGAACCATAAACAATGTTGCGAGAAAGATCAATCGGCCGAACATCCCATCAACGTGTCGACGGCCCTTCAGTCGAATAGTTAAGCGCGAAGAAGGTCTACGTGACCATGGCCGCAGACGGTCGCGGTACACGTACGTGGTGGGGATATGAGAAAAGACAAAGGGATGCTTACGGGAGAAAGACGAATTAACAGGCAGTCGTCAGTTGAGATGTCAGTGTTATCAGCGTTGTTAATGAGTGTGATCGGCGTGAAAAAGAGCGTTGGAACTGTGGTGACGAGAGAAATGAGTGACGAATGGTGACTGCATGCATATAGACTAATGGAGCATCATACTTGATTTTGTGTTGATGTGAACGATATTGAAACAAACCGTACCATTACCAAATTTACTAGCACTATACTTTCCCATAATATAAAAGAAAATCTCGACAGAAAAGGTCAAAACACAACGGTAAATACAAGATCATTGGAGGTGGATCCCCTAAATACCACTTTTACCATATGTTATTTACCACTTACTATATGAGACAACATTTTACTCAGCTCTGAATATCGCGCCTATTCTCTATGTCGACGATGGTATCATATATTTTTAATATCGATTGGTCAAAGTTTACAACAAAAAATGTATAAATGTAAGTAAGCCTCTAGAACAAATGAAAGATTTTTCTGACTTATTCAAAAAATATATATTTTCTATCATCATTGTCTATTGTTCATGTTGAGGTTATTAGATGTATAATGAAAGAGACGCGTGGATAAATTATAAGGTAGAAAAATATATTTGAAATACGGAAGTGAAAAGTACAAAAAATTGAAATAATAATATGAGCTGGTCCAGATCCGCACGCTAGCAGTGTTACTCTATAACTGAAAAACCCCGAAGCCAACGTCGCCTGTCGACTGTTTATGGTCTGCCTTCGTCGCAGTCTTTTGTCTATGCACTGTCGATGGCTTCAGTGCTTTACAAAGCTAAAAAGACCAGATGTAGAGTTTTCTTAAAAGCGGTGACCTTCAACAGTTCAGTTGACTTTTCATCACTAAGTTATTGTTATTATCGGACAACTATCTCTTAATTTTTGTTTAGCGAATAATGAAGAAGTTTTTATGATTATGCCGAAAATTTATTTAATATTTAATATACAATTTTTAAATTATGACATTTAATATATAAATATTGTATATAAATATTATTTGTAAACATTATTATTTCGCTCTATATAATTGTTTTGCAATTTAGCGTTACGTAAGGACATGTCGTAAAATTTTCGTGTAGGAATAAATACTTGAATATTTCAGCACAGCATATACTTTATGTCTTATGTAAGTAGAAGAATTTTTGAACATACATTTAAAGATGCTACATAAACATTCGCAAATGCTATCGTACAACAAACAGCATGGAGTACAGAAGACCTCATGTATGCATTATTTACAACTTGACAACATGTGAAAAATTTTATAGAGAAAGCAAGTAATATCATACATGAATTGACTTAGAAATGGGACGAATGAAACGATAAAATGAAACGTGCGACGAATCCTTCCTTCATAAAACTTTATTTATATTGTTTTTGCTTCAAACAGAAAGAATAACGTTCAAATAGTCAATACACGATACGAAAAAGAAGGCGACATGCAGAGAAGACGCGTTCACGTCGCTCCGTACTCTGCAGCCTAAATTATAGTAAAAATAAGGAAAATCGACTAAAAAAGTGGACCAAAATGTTGTGTCAGTGCGTGTGTGCAAAGTGCGCAAGAAAACTGGTAAGGAAAGAACTGGATAAGACTAGAAAGCAAGCTAGACAGAAAGTCTCGCTAGTCGAAGTCGGCGTTGAACGAATTAAAATCAAGAAGGCGATGACTGGGGGCATCATTCTAGAAGTTCCCGGGGACAAAAAGATGGATAAGGTACCCGCGCTTGCCCTGGTAGTGTTAGCTGAGCCCTATCATATACTAGACACCCTTCAATGGCTTTGTCGCTATGACGTGGACGTCAGCATCGGACACGTCCGCTGCAGGGATCCTGCTAGAGCAGGGCAAGGGATATGTCGCGATCGAGTGGGCTGGAATGGTGGTGGTGGGCGTATGTCCCCCGAACAGCGGCCTGGTCGCGTTTGAAGAGTTCCTGGACGGGGTTGGCGATTGCGTGAGACAATACTTTTCACGTCATGTCCTCGACCTGGGAGACTCTAATGCTCACTCTTCGCAATGGGGGAACATAAGGACGGAGAATCGTGGTCAGGTGCTGTCAGACTGGGCTGCGGGCCTCGGGCTCTTACTTAGCAGAGGCTCGACCAGCACATGTGTGGCGTGGAGAGGGTGTTCCGTCGTCAATATTACATAGGGAAGCCCCAATGCGTTCCGACGGGTCTCAGGCTGGAGAGTAGCTGGGGGGGGGGGGTTGAGACTCTCTCAGACCAGCCCTATATATTCATGGTGGTCGGGCTGGAGACAATGCCAGAGACAGCGAGATTCTGCAGGCAGCAGCTATTGTCGCGACCTGGCACTGGGACGCCCGTACAGAGGAGACAAGCTTGAACGAGGAGGCGGAGAACCTTCGCCGAGACATGAACGCGACATGTGATGCGTCGATGCCGTGCTCCGTGTCTGGGACCAGACAGAACAGGAATGTGTACTGGTAGGCCCCGGAGATCGCAGAGCTACGGACAAGGTGCGTCCGGGTCCGCAGGCGGTTCCAGAGGAAGAGATGTCCCTCTGCTACGAGGCATATAGAGGGTCGCGACGCACATTACAGCGGAAGATCAAGAGCGCTCAAGCCCGATCTTGGATGAACCTCGTCCAGTCAGTAAAATTCGGCCCGTGGGGGCGGCCGTACAGGATATTGATGAAGAAACCGCGTTCAAGGGCTCCACCGCTGACGGCAGATTATGGATCCGGCATTACTGGAGGAGGTAATTCGCACACTGTTCCCGCCACAGGAGGACGGCCAGGGGCAGTCGCGCACTTCCGCGACTTGGACAATGGAGTGGAGGGAAGAACTAGGGTTTGCGGAGGAGGAGATGTTGAATGCAGCGCGGAGGATGGCTTCCCGAGATGTGAAGCCGGGCCCGGATGGAGTCCCGGGACGGACACGGACGGAAACGATGGCGTTCATGGCCACCAAACTACGTCACCTATTTACACGGTGACCGAGGGAGGGAATCTACCCTCGGATTTGGCACATGGCGAGGCTGGTCCTGCTTCGGAAGGAGGGACGATCGATGGACTCGCCGTCCGCGTATCGTCTGGTGTGCCTACTGGATAAAGTGGTCCGTCTGGGGATCCAGATATTAGGGCGAGTGCCCGGTTGGCACGAAAGTCAGTACGGTTTTAGGCGGGGCCGCTCGACGGTGGATGAGGTGAACTGGGTACGCAAGATGTCACGGGCTATGGTTTCCCGGGGTGGGATAGCGCTAGCAGTCTCTTTAGACATACTGAATGCATTTAATACCATATCCTGGGACGGGATATTGGAGGCTCTTGAATTTTTCGAGGTGTCTCCCTACATTTTTCGTGTCATACGTCCCGACCTGAGCGACAGATGGGTTGGCTACACCGTTAAGAGTGGAAATGGCGGCGGCCCGTTGAGCGCGGAGTTCCGCAGGGTTCGGTTTTGGGGCCGATTCTCTGGATCATCGGTTACGATGCGGTGCTTCGCTGTCCCATGCTCCCAGACTCAGGCATGGTGTGTTACGCGGACGACACGTTGGTCTTGGCTGGAGAACGCTGGTGGCAGGAGACACTGCGCCACGGAGAGCTTGCCGCCGCCTGCGCGATACGGGCTATACGCAATCTGGGTCTGAAGCTGTTCCCCGCCAAATCGGAGGCCATATAGTTTTACGACTACCGACGTAAGGGGACTTCTCCGCCCGGCCAATTGTTTAGATATAAGCGGGGAGGAGGTTGAGGTAGAGCTTCAGATGAAATATTTGGAACTCACAACAGTCAATGGACGTTCGGACCGTACTTCAAGCTCCTGGTTACCAAAGTGACGACGACAGCCAACGCTCTATGTGGACTGCTGCCGAATATCGGTGGGACAGAAATCGGAGTGCGCCGACTGTATGAGAAAGTCATCCGTTCTCGGGTCCTGTACGGGGCTCCAGTGTGGGCAGAGGATCTGATGAAAAGTCGACGCAGTCTACTCTTGCTGAGGAGGTTTCATAGGATAACCGCCATCGGGATCGTAAGGGTATACCGGACGATATCATATCCGTCGGCGACTGTCCTGGCGGCGTCTCCTTCGTTCGAGCTCCACGCCATGGCACTCCAACGAGTGTACGAAAAGCAGCTCAGTCAAGGACTCTCCCCCTCTGAGCAGGCGGCCCGAGACGTTCGGGGGGAAGCTAGACGAGTGGTGTGGGAGCAGTGGCGTCCTCTTCTATTCTCTGAAAACCACGTCCGTGGCTACCAGGCCGTTTGATCAGTTCCGCCAAACTGGGAGGCTTGGAGAGACCGTAGGAGGCTTCCGCTGTCCTTGCGGATCACGGAGGTGCTCGCATGAGATTGAGTATGTGGGGAATACCTACAGAAAATCGGAAGAGATGTGACAAACACCTGTCACCACTGCGGTGAGGGTGAGGACTAAAACACGTTGGAATTTTGTCCGGCGTAGGAGGCCCCACGTCGTATTCTACAGCTAACAATTGGTGAGAGATTAGACCCCTCGTCATTTGTGAAAGTGATGCTGAGGGGGCAACAAGAGTTTCTCGCAGACCGCACATATTGCGAAGGTGTAATGTTCGTAAAGGAATGAACATCCCACTCTTGCAGGATTCCGCGCCGTAAGACGGCCCTACGCTGTCCTAGATGGTCATACGGGCCGACACGCCGAGGAGAATCTGGATCTCCTCAGACTTGCACGACGGCCCAGGGGATAGCGTTGAGAGGGGTTGTACCTCCTAATGCCCGACCTAACCAAGGAACGACTCTCTCAGACAGAAGAAGACGTAGGAGTGATCCGGCAGTAGTGTGTGTGCGCGAGGTCTCGTCCTTTCGGCAGACCGTGCCATACCTGGAGTGTAGAACTCATACTGGCTTCGCGTGAAGATGTTCTCTCATTTTCCTCTATCCTCTACAACTTTCATATTCGAATTCTTTAAAAATTCCTTAACGTGTCTGATGTTTTGATGACATAGCCGTTCGTGCCATAACTGCAGCGTGTCCGCGTTTGACTCCGCTCTATTGCTAAGATTGCAAACTGACGGTATGATAACTCGCATATCGACCTTACATAAATTTCCGATAACAGAACCTCTTGCTATTACTTTCTGGTTTTGTAAAAACATACAATTTTCCCCTTCCTTTAAAATACAGAAATCTATGCCCCTCCTTACGACGGATCTAATGGAAAATAGATTTCTTTTCATACCTGGCACATACAAGACATCGTTTATTGTACATGCTACCAATTTGCCGTCCACAAAAGTCTCTAGCTTGATTTTTTCTTTGCCGCACGCATCCATGAACGTAAGGTGGTTGTTGGTGAAGGTGCGCACAAGAAATACTCTTGATGTTCAACAAAAAAGTTTATTAAACTATCAACAATCAACAGTCAACAATTTACGGCCAACAGTTAACGATTAACGATTAGCTATCAACAACAAATAACGATTAACGATTAACGATTAACTATCAAGAGTCAATAATCACGTTTCTCTAATTGTGTTTGCTTCGCTATGACGCTAACCTTTCGCACTTCGCAAACCAAACGGATTCTTTTCTTTGTTGCCCTTCGATGTCCCCATTACGCACGCGTTTATTAGATGTCCGCGACGGTTGCCGCGTATGCATTCTTTCGAATATTCGGCGAAAGAACCGTAGGGATATCGATGGTACATTAGACATCGGCCTCACGCTTTGAAGGTACAGCGTCTTGTGTCGCGAAGCCGTTGGAAAGTTCCGTGGTCGAGTGCCGCCACAGTACCCCCTTCTTTAGAAATCTCGAGGGTACTTCCGCATCCGATGAGTTTTAACGTCTAGCCGAAACATGCCTGAGACCATTCGGGAAATCGGACTCTACGCCCTGACCGCGTAACGTGTCTACTCCGGGTGTTTTCTTCGTTCGTCCGGTTGTCGTCGGCTGCATCGCCTTCATCGCGGGCGTTCGTTTGATCGGCGTCTTGTTCGTACCGAAGCCTCACCGGAATTAACACATTCCTTTAAGCGATCTACGGAGACCGTCACGTGGTGATTATTTATCTTCAGCGTGTAATTCTTTTCGCCTCTTCGGACCACTTTAAACGGCCCGTCGTAAGGCGACTGTAAAGGGCCTCCAATCGCATTATGACGCAGAAATACATACGGCGATGATTTTAGTTCGCGAAGAACAAAGATCTTCTTTTCGCCATGTCGCTTAACCAGGTGTGGCCTGATTTTCCCTATCTCTTCTTTTAGCCGGTTCGCGTATTCCGAATTGGCTCGTTGATTCGTTGTTAAAAAGAATTCTGCCGGCAATCGTATGCCGGTGCCGTAAATTATTTCGGCCGCCATTGCGTTGAGGTCCTCCTTGATAGCGGTTCGAATGCCTAACAAAACGATCGGCATAATTTCGACCCAGTTGCTCGTGTTGTGACACTTAATCGCCGCTTTGAGTTATCGATGTAGGCGTTCTACCATTCCATTAGACGCGGGATGATAGTTCGTCGGGCTTGACGCTGAGCAACCGGCATAATTCCTCGAATAAGCGCGATTCGAATTGACATTCTTCATCGGTTTTAATTTTCAAGGGTACGCCAAAACGAGATATCCAGGTCGAAAGGAGGGCCGAAGCAACGGTTGGCGATTCCAGGTCGGCGATGGGAATGGCTTCGGGCCAACGCGAAAAACGGTCGTTATACGTTAGACAATACCGGTATCCTTGCGAATATTGCATGACAATAATATCTACATGTATGTGCTCGAACCGGCCTGCTAAAGTTCCGAACGTTCCGACGGGTGAGGATGCGTGCCTGGTGGCTTTGAATCGTTGGCATGGTATGCATGGCCGTATCCATGTTCGGCAATCTTTGTTTATAGACGGCCAGACGAAGCGCGTCGTCACCAGTTTTTGAGTGGCGCGTATCCTAGGATAGGAAAGTCCGTGGAGCGAATTAAATACGTCGCGCCGCAAGGATCAGTGGCAACGCAAAGTGTAACTGTAGAGCGTCTATGAATGAAATGTAATTCTTCGTGTTTGCTCAAAGCCAAGGAATCAAACCGCATTCATGGAATTGAAGAAGCAAATGCAATTTAATCGATGGCAACGAGGTTTGGTTTCTTCGATGGTAAGTTCAATATATTTATATTCAAATATGATTATGTGGATTCACATACTATACCTATTCTAATTAATAAATTTCAATACACGCTAGTTCTTTGCTATCAAATAATTTTACACCATCTGTTTCCGATGCTTAAAAACTCTTTACGTAAATAGAACCCGAGCGTAGTTACCTCCCCGTGATGGGACCGGATAATTGGTATCGTTTCCCAAATAATGATACATGAAGTACTACTCTGAAAGTGTAACGTTAATTTTAATATTAGGATTAGATTGCTATTGGTAAACAACATATATTAATAATTCCGAGATATATCAAGCTAAAAACTTCTTCAATAGTTTAGTCTAGTCTAGATCATCCAAAAGTGTTTGATGAACTAGACTGGACTAATAATCCCCTACGGGGGCACCATCGGACGTCGTGGAACGTCATGAGACGTCCTGGGTCCTCGTGAAACGTCGTAGGACGTCGTGCAACGTCGTGGGACGTCGTGGGACGTCGTGACACAAGGTCTACTGCTTATTATCTCATCTAGCAGAAGAAGCCTAGTTAGGTACTATAAATCCCCACCTTCGTTAATTTATTTATGTGGTTGTGCGAGGTAACCCGCGCTAGATTCAGCTCAGATTTCACTGCCATTACCATGTTCTGAAGAAGTCTAAATGTAACAAGGCTGTTTAATGTTATTATTTTAAGTATTTGATGAAACGCCGATTCAGAGCTGCCTTTTCTTCATCCAGTATAGATTATCCGTGGTACTCCCTACCGGTTGGAAAAATGTAAGGTGGCTCTGTCTATCTTTTAAACGAGAAAGATAGAGCACCACCTCTTAGAGAGTCCCATACTTCTCTTTATTTTTATTGCTATTGGGACAAGACTTTGGGAACGCCCGCTGGCCGATCAAGTGTTCAGCTCGATTGACCTCAGATCATTGGAGTACAAGTAAATATCTCCGGATCTGCGATTGCCACAAAAACCTGCTATCCAAGATGTGATACGGAAAGGAGATACCTATATATTTAACAATGTGCTGGACTGGTTAATGTGCTGAAGGGAAGAGAAAATATTATCGAGACACTGAGTCGGTAACATTTGGAATAATATGAAATGCTAAAGGTTCCCAATGCCTCCAGACGTGCGACAAACAAGTTTATTCTACGCCTCGTCTATGTATACTGATATAAATGTTTAATCTGTAGTTCGTTCCGTCCGTGTCATTGTATCTCGGATGATATTACATACAAATATGTTGTCGGTAATTTACCGACCGCAAAAGTTGACGGTCCATCGTATTCAAATAATTATTTCTTTAACCACATTTTAATTTTTTGAGCAATAAGATTCTCATCCTTAACGCTAGAGTATAAAACAGATACTTTAACAGATATTTTAACAACCAGTGATATTTCATAAGCCTTTGACAGAGCCAATAATAAGTACATGTGTGTGTGTGCGCTCGCGCTCGTGCGTATGTGTATGTATGCACATATTTGCTGTGTTCGTATACACAAAATTAACAATTCCATTAGAGTGGGTAAGACTCCTACGGGCCAGAAAATATTTCTCGAGTAAGGGACTTCAATTGATTTGTTAGACTTCGACGTGCAGCGCTTCTTGTGTCTGTAGCACGATCGTGTTTATAACTAAACTCTATTGTATTATGTAAAACTACATTTATTTAAACAACATTCTTTTGTATCATGTGAAATACTGTATGTCTACTTTAAGTATATTGATGAAAATTATGAAAAACGATTTATATTCTTTACCTTCAGTGATAATATAGACAAAGGTGTTAACAAATCGATGACAGCGCTACGACTAACGGTCGATTTGAAAAGCACATTTCCGAATATTAAGAGCATTACCCCCTTTACTGGAGTTTACAAACCTGTTTATACGAATGCGATGCTTACAATACTTATGATGCAGGAATAATCAGATATTCATTGACGTGTGTTGGTGTTGCTTCTTAGATGCACAGATATACATACATATATAACGTGAGTTTATATAGAAACGTGAACAAGAAAATTGTATTGGCCATAACGTGAAGTTAGTCAGAAAATCTACTCAGTAACACGCATGCGCTGTAGCTCTACGAATCAATTTTTCGTTTACCGTTACGTGTAAACGTACAATATGATACTGTTTCGTAATTAAAATGCAATTTATAAAATGGATTAGGTAAAATTTTTTATGGTTGAAGAATGATGTATTATAAATAATGTAAGATTCTTTACTGTACACTTTCCCTCCATAAATAGAATTTCCAGGTTACTTCCTTACCGATACAGATCTGAAACTGTCTGAACTGAGCGGCATGTTCGTTACTAGTGTAGGATGCCATTTTAATGCCCACAGTTCTGCTCATGTGGTGTCCGAGTTTGAACGGTATTTTCTCTCTCTGTGAGTGTTTATGTGTGTATAACAAAAATTTACATTCTATCTTGACGCGAACTATTAACAAAGGAAAACATGTTCTGGTGCAAGTGAATAATAAGAGAGTGTATACAACTTTTAAGATCATGTGTGACACGTTAACCTGAAATATTTTCCATTGTCCTCTGCTTTTCACTGATTTCACGACTTTTTATCAAATAATTACAGTTTTGTTAAATATATTTGAAAACTGTATTTCATACAATTTCTATATTTATTTACAAGTTGCTACTGTTATTGTGCAGTTATGACATATTTTAAGGAAAACGGGAAAATTGCTCTTTGAGGATATTATTAAAGTCTACTACTTACTAATCACAGATTTTCTTTGTGGACAGGCAAGCAGTTTGTCTAATAATAATAATAATAATAATTTCATAAAGCAAATAGCTCAAGTGTTAGTTTACGAACGCCCTGTTAATGCAATCTTCATGGATATAAAATTGGACAACAAAATGGACGTAAGTACCTTTTGAAACATCATTCGATGAGAGAACTTTGACCGTACTGAATAATATATTTTGTTTCTATAAATCTTGGCTAATATAACGTATTAAGCTAATGTTTATGTACCACTTTCTTTAATTATTTCAATGTGACAAATTAAGATTTGCTTCTTTGGCTTTATTTGCGTTTGTGACGCAAACTTGTAATTTGTAATAGAAATGAAATTTAATTGTGGAATTAGAAGGAATTTCCAAAATGGTACATAAAATTTTGTATAATGTATCTGTCAATTGTAAGATTACTTTGGCCAATGCCTATGCTTTATATATTATGGCTCAATAATAATACATGGATTAAAAATACTAAACTAATCCAGAATGTCTAGCATCGATGCAACCTTGCTTATTATTATTATCAATATAATATTTAATTGCTCCGTTGTAGAGTAATGAGTTTATACGAATGTGATTATTTTACAATCAAATTTCATTTACATATTTTATTTTATAAAAATGGAAATATTGAATTACAAATGATTTTCTGATGAATGAATTGATTATGTTTACCATTTGTGTTCCTGTTATTAATTTTAATTATTAATTTTCCTAGGTTTGTAGAATATAAAATTGATATTTATACATACATAAATATGTTTTATGTAGTATTAATGTAAATCACTGATGTATCGTGAAATGTTATCTATTTATTCGTATGATACCAAGTGAATTAATAAAAAAGATGCATGTTACAGATAAGATTTTTATCATATTAAGGCGTTGAAGCATACGAGCGTTGAAACAACATATGTTGTAAAAGATATATTGCCATATAATAGATTAAAACTCATACATGTACCAGGAACGTTCATCACTGGCAACGTGCGTTACCTTTTCACTGATGTATTTATATGAGTACGGGCATTGGATTCAGCTGAGGCACGTTTTGTATTGTATAATCTTAAATAGAGCAGGTCACACGAACGTATCGTTAGTTATTCGTTATCAGTTCGATGAGTACGTATTTTTTATGTATGTCCAGCGATTATTCTATAGCGAATAGTTAGATCGGAATGAAAACTTTTCTATTTTGTGCAAAGATGTTTAGATTTGTTTATTATAAATCATTTGTTATTGCAAAAAGACATTTGTATAAATCAAATTATTTACAGTTTTTAACGCACTTCGATATCGATTCAGATTAAGAAGAAATATTTTTTAAGTTTTGCAACACAATGCCGCGAAGGTTCCGTTAAGCATGGTTTACGCCACAATTAAGAACAATCGCTATTTTTGAGAAATAGAAATTTAGAGCTTCGGCCATCTGCGTGCCAGCGCTCTGATAGTACGTGAGTAATTCTTCCGTCAACTCTGCAAAACAGGCAACGCTCGTATGCCGTGACTTCTACGTACGTACGAAATTTTTTTTTTTTTTTTATTTATTTATTGTTTATTTTACAATTTGTCCATTAGGACATTTGGTAAAATGTTATAGTTTAATATTGGATAAATATAGCATGTGGATGGTTACCCCCAGCGGGACTCCATCTTCCAGGTTGTTTATTGTTGTGTTATGAGGTCTGCAGGGTGCTTCTTCTTCAGTCTTCTTTCTATTATTGTTTTATTCGTTTCAGCAACCAGCTGGTTTGGGTGTGTTTCAAGTCTTTCTTTATACTTTTTTGCACATCTGGCGATTTCCTCTTTAACTGTTGGAATTTTTAAATCTTTTCGTATGTCTTCATTTCTGACGTACCATGGAGCGTTAACTATTGTTCTTAAGACTTTTGCCTGCTCTGTTTCTATTTTATTTATGTGACTCATTGCTGCCATCCCCCATAGTGGAACTCCGTATGTCCAGATTGGTTTGATTATTGTTTTGTATATATATAATTTATTCATTAGGCTTAATTTAGATTTTCTATTGATTAACCAGTACATCTGCTTCCTTTTTTCACGTATTCTGCTTGTTATTGATTTTATGTGATGCTTCCATGTAAGGCGTGTGTCTAATTGTATTCCTAGATATTTGACATACTTTGTTTGCGCTATGTGGGCGCCATTTAGTTGGATGTCTGGTGTTTTTCCTTTTCTAAGCGTAAATGTTATGTGATTGCACTTACTGGTGTTCACTTTTATTTGTTTACTTTGCAGCCACTTTTCTATTTTTGTAATGTGTTCTTGTAATAGTGCGGCAGCCGTTTCTGGATTTGCGTGCCTCACTAGTAAGACCGTATCGTCCGCGAACGTTAGAGTTTTGCTGTTGACAGTTGTTGGTATGTCTGCTGTATAGAGTGTGTATAATATTGGTCCTAGGACGCTTCCTTGCGGTACTCCTGCCTTGATATCCTTAATTTCAGAATATGCGTCATTTATTTTTACTACAAAGGTTCTATTGTTTAAGTAAGATTTAAGTAATTTGTAGATTTGTTCTGGAAATTGTTTTTTGATAGTTTGAAGAAGTTTTTCATGGTTAACTTTGTCAAATGCTTTTTCGATGTCAATAAATAGTGCCGTGCAATATTGTTTTGTTTCCAATGCCTGCAAAATTTCATTGACCAGTCTATGCATTTGTTCTATTGTGGAGTGTTTATTCCTGAATCCAAATTGATGGTCCGGTATTAGTTTTTCTTTTTCTATTGTTGGTTTTAGGCGGTTATATATTATTTTTTCAAGTAGTTTGGAAAATGCAGGTAGCAATTATATTGGCCTGTAAGATGCAGTTAAATGTGGGTTTTTGTTTGGTTTGGGTAACATTACGATCTGTGCTATTTTCCATAGCGCAGGAAAATACTGTATTCTTAGAATTGCGTTAAATATTATCGTTGTTAGTCTTATTGCCTTTGGGGGGAGGTTTTTTAGGATTTTTCCATTGATCAGGTCAAATCCTGGTGCTTTACTTGTCTTTGTTGTCCTTATTAAGTTTGTAACTTCTTGCGCTGTTGTGCTGAGTATGGTGCAGCGTTTGTCAATTGTGTTGTTGGCATTTTCCACTTCTTCATGTGTTTGCCCTCCGGCAATGCTGTTATTAATTTCCCACGGTGAAAATGTATTTTGCAAGTGCTTCGAAAATTCTTTTGCCTGCTCTTCGTTACTTCTGGCCCATGAGTTGTCCATTTTTTTGATTGCTGGGATTGATTTTATTGTTTTCTTCGCTTTGTTGGTGACTTTCCATAGGGAGTATTTGGTATTCTCATGCGCAGATAGTGATTCGATGAATTTTGAGAATTCGCTATTGTGAAGTTCCCTTATTTTATTCTTTAATTCCTTTGTAAGTTTATTTAAGTTTTTCTTGTTTTCTCGTGTTCTCTGTTTTTGCCATTTTGATTTCGCTCTTCTTTTTTCCCTAATTTTATCTAGGATGTCCTGCGGAATAATTTTTGTTTGCCTGCTATTTAACTTATAGGTGGTGGTTGCCCACGCTGCTTCCTGTATTATTTCTGTTAGAGTTGCTACTGCCTGCTCAATGTGTTCAGGTGTTTTCAATGGGATATTGCAATTGATTTTGTTTTCGATTAGCTCTTTAAAAATTTGCCAATTGGTGGTTTTATTGCAAAGCGACTCTGACTTGTTATAAAGTAGTGGTTTGCCTGTATATTCTAATATAATTGGTGTGTGGTCGGAGTTAAGCTCAAGGCTGGTTGTTATTTTTAATTTATTTACATTTAATCCTTTTGTTATTGCAAAATCCAACAGGTCAGGTATTTTATTGAGGTCTGTCGGCCAGTACGTTGGTCTTCCTGTAGATAGCACGTTGAGGTTGCTATTTCTAATATATTTTTCTAGTGTTCTGCCTCTCGGTGTGTTAATTCTCGAGCCCCATAACGTGTGCTTTGCATTAAAGTCTCCTGCTGCGATATATTTGTCGCCTATGGATTGGAAGTACTCTTCCCATTTTTTAAGCGTCATTTTGTGTCTCGGTGGTGCATATACTGCTGATATCTGAAAGTAGTTGTCATTGGTTTGTATTGTGACAGTGGTTGCTTGTAGGTGTTCTTGATTTGTTTGACTATGTAGGTGATGCTTGATGTCATTTTTAATTATTACTGCAGTTCCTCCATGTGCTTTACCTGAGGGGTGTTTGGTGTCGTAGATGGTGTAGTACGGTATTTTCACGTAACTTTTTAGTGTGAAATGTGTTTCTGAGACCAGTAGTATATCAATATTATTTTTATACAAGAATGTTTTAGTTTCGTGGGCTCGCTGTTGCAAGCCATTGGAGTTCCAGGCTGCTATTTTCAGCATGTTCCACTCTATTTTTTATTTAGCAAGTTTGTGAGTAGTTGTAACATAATTGTTGTTTGTTGTACTTGTTGCCTTAGTGTTGTGTTTAATTCACTTACCATTTTTCCTAGCATCTCTGTACTTTTAATGGATTGTTTTAGCATTTCTTTGATTTCTGAAACATCTTCGATATTTTTGCTTTGATTCTGATTGAGTGTTGCTTGGCTAATGTTTTGGGTTACTTGCGCGTAGCTTCGGTAACCTTGGTGATTAATGTTTCCGCTTATAATGTTTGTTTCGTTATGTGCTATCAATGTTGTATCATTCTCCGTTGTACCTTGTTGTGGTTTGTAGTTATTGGTTGTTCTATTGCGAAGTGGTGGAAACAGTTTGCGTTGTAATTGTTTTCTAATTACACATCCTTTGTAGCTGGCTGGGTGGTTTCCATTGCAGTTATAGCACTTGGCTTCTTCTATTTTTCCTGTGTATGGGCAGTGTACTGTTAAATGATTTTCTGCACATTTAACACATGCTGGGCTTCTGTTGCAATGATTTTTTGTATGACCGTATTGTTGACACCGCATGCATTGCGGTATATCTTTTTTGTAGCGTGGTGGTTCTACAGTTACTATTGTGTTTAGGATTTTTTTGATTTCGTAGATTTCCTTATTATTGTTTCTTGGTTCCAGTTCTATTAGGAATAATGGTAGTGGTTGTTTTGTATCATATCTTGTAATATTATTTATTGTTCTAGTTGGATGTCCAATTTTTGTTAGTTCATCACTTAGCTTTTTTGTACTGATTTTCGGATGCAATCCTCTTATTACTATCTTGTAGCTTCTTTCCGTTTTTAGCTGATACGTGTGGTATATAGCATTTTTTTTCTTTTAATGCTTTTATCACATTTCTATAGATATCAGGGGTGCTTGTTTGAATCTTTACTTGGTCTAATTTTATTTGTTTAATTATATAATTGTCATTTCCGACTATATTATTTAGTAATTCAATAAGTGGGTCGATTACTTGGGCCTCAACAAATATCGGTGGTGGTTTTGGAATATGACTTGAGTGGGTTGTGGCTTTGTTTGTCGGATCAACGTCTGTTTCTTCTGTTAATGAACTAAAGGAATTTCTTAACGGTAATTCTTGCAGCCATCGCTGCTTTTCTGTATCTGGGTTTCCTGCGGCACTTGTGCCTGGTATTATTTTACGCTTTTTGTTGTTTTTTGGTATCTTCCAATTTTCATCCTGATAATATTTTCCATTATCTTGACTGTACTCCTCCTGTCTTCGCTGCTCCTTAGTTTCTTCTGTGTCCATATTTTGATTGCTATTAGCTTGTTGTTGCTTTGGGGCTGGTAAATCTTCCGACCTATTTATATAATATCTTTCTCCTTTAGTTGCAATTTTAATTGCTGGTATTTGTTTTTGCATTGTTGGGCTTCTCCTCACTATCACTAATCACTAATTTTACTTAGCACTGAGATAATTCTCAAGTCACTACTCCGGAGCACACGTCTGTTTGCCTCGGTTGCCCGGGCAGGACTCGTACGTACGAAATGACTGCGAAACGTATGTCCGTTTTAACGCTCGTGTACCCTTATGCCCAGATTTAAATGTGTGCATGCATTATGAAAAATATTGCTGCTGTGAATTCAAATACAAAATTTTTCCGCACACAGTTATAACGAGGCACAGATGCATGTTTGCATTCGTGTGCGTGTGCGTTTTCCCGCGTGTATATATATTCTTAAACAAATTGGCAACACAGTGAAAGGAAGGAATTTTGCATTTGCCCCTTACTGCTTGAACAGCATTGGGACAGTAGTTCTAGTATAGTCTAGCGTAGAAAATTCGTTGAACAGCCTGTACAAGCTGAAACGTATTGTAATGACACTACGCATCGACTCCAAAATCTCATAAAATGACATCAGTAAATCAATATACACTTAATATGTACCCAATGGCTTTAGTTACCAATTAAGAAAATATATTACTTTCTGCATCGATGCAAGCCAACATACATTATAAAAGAACAGAAAACGTTGATGCGTTCATCGCATCAGTGTTTCAGCGTATGTAAGCACCGTTGACAGTCACGTTTTCCTTATTTTTGACCAGGTACTACCATTAACTGTTTCTCACATCGGTTACTGATTGCTATTGATTCTACAATATTTTACACAGAATTCGATACAAATATCTCTATTTTAAACAATTCATGATGATTTTTGTAGATATTTTGAGTTGTTTTTAAATATTTTCAAATGATATGGAATTTTTAGAGTTTTGCATGGTGTTTATTATTCTGTCGTACATTTTATTTCTCATTTATAATATACAATTTGCTAAACACGTAGAAGGACCGCTCGTTGCATTGTACTAATTTGTTACCTAGAAGAATACATTCATGAAATAACGTTAAACAGCCATGCTAAAAGTATTGTTTGCGAATCTGATTTTTCTTACATTTGAATATAGTTGTGAGTTGAATATAGTCGATTTCACTACATAATAGTTTGAAAATATCGAGCGGCCCTGTCTTATGGTAAATGTTAGGAGTTGAAGAAAAGTTTCTTAGTAATTCTAATGGAACCGTAAATTTACACAAAATGTACACCTCTTTTGTTATGTATGTAGTATTATGGATTTGTGCAGTTATGTATTTAATGTTTTTAATGGTAGAACCTGGCTGACTCATAAACATGGCGCCATAAACCGTTCTTTCTATTATCTAGTTCTGTAGCTCTATACGTAGCTTTCTATCCTACCCATGATATTATGGCACGATTGACTTCAATTACTAGACTAGGACTGTTTCATTGATTTTTCGTTTCTTAGGATGTTACATTAGGTTTCAATATTTTTTTTCAGCCTTCTGAATATGCAATAAGAATAAAGGAAGAGCCAATCGATCCAGAAATCTGTGATGATCTGTCGCCAGTTGATACGAATACAGGGAATGAAAATAAAACAGTAACGTTTAAAGCTGAATCTTTGGATGACGTTTATTGTAAAAATGAAGAATCCGCGTTTCCTCAAGAAAGTACGTATTTAGAAAATAACAAATTGGATCCTGATAAACGAAAAAGTAAACATAAAGTACCTTCAAACAACGCAATAAGTTGCAATGTTTGTTTGTTAACTTTTCAAACTAAACATCTATTGGAACTGCATAATAAATTATATAACAGTAATGTATTTAAGTGTAATAATTGCACTGCGATCTTCACTATGCATATTTCGTTGATACGTCATTTAGAGAAGCGATGTTTAACGAAAAAATTGTCTGGATATAGATGTAATTTTTGTAACCGAATGTTTTCCTATAGAAGACTCGTCCAATCTCATTTATTCCATGCGCATGGAAACGAAATATTTTCTAGTGAAAGCAAAATTACGAAAACATCTCCTGAATCGCTAGGAAAGTCGAATCATTCGGATGGTATAGTCATGGCAGAATCAAATACTTCACACAGTCCCTCCGCAAAAAACGTAAATAGCTCAATAAATATATCTTTGGAACTATCTAATAGTTCAAACAATACACCCACCGAGGGTTCGAGCAACAAGATCAAGTCTACGCATCCGAAATGGTTAAACGATTCGCATGATACACCTTCGAAAAGGATGAAGCAGACCATCCTTACAGACTTCATATCGCTGTATAAAGACAAACCGAATGACAAATGTGTTAGCCCGGAAAAAGTTATCGATACGGAGAATATTCCTGTTACTGCGACTAGTACTCCAACTTCAATGCTCGAGATATTTAGTAACAAAACATCAACGGCTGCAGAAATTATTCAGATGTCTACTTCTGTTAAGCGAATCGAATCTCCTGTTAGGAAAAGCCCATTTGTACAAATTCATGGGAATTTAAAAACATCTTCATTAAGAAACGAAATAAAATCTGAATCTGAAAGCTCTAATACCTCGCACAATATGTCTTACAACCTTAGATCAGTGAAAAGATGTTCTTCTTCTTTATATGATTTTTACGATTTATTGGAGTTTGAGACCTTTGGAAGATCAAGACAATCTTTTAAAAGAAACAAGTCCCCCTATATATTTAACCAAAGTAGAGGATCTGCACCTGAAGCCAAGTGTAAAGAATGTGTGGTCCGTTTGGAGAAGTGCGACAAACTCTTGGAGTCTACTAGTTTTGTGTCAAACGAAGACGAAGGCGAAAACGAAAAGGAAAACGAAAACGAAGACGCTTTGAAACAAGCAGTATTGAAAAATGTGAAAGAGGAATTTGAAGGTTTTCGTGAAACAAGCTTGGCATGTAACTTGCCTTTGAAAGCTGACACGATTGCGTCAAAGCGATTCAATGAATTTGTAAAATCTTTCACTGATAGATTAATCGTACCTCAACAAGAATCGGTTGAATTTCAGAAGAACTTTAAGATCAATCAGCAGAAAATATTTCAATGTCATATTTGTAAAAAATCGTTTCCTTTTAAGGAGAACTTGCGCGAGCACATGAAATTGTTCCATACGATTTATATGTCGAGCATATGCAACGCGCGTTACACGTCCATGAATAAGTTACTAACTCACTATCTACGTCAGCATATTATGTTTAAACGGAGGGAATGTTGCGTGTGTTATGAGAAGTTTGACACGTCGGCATTGTTGAAGCGACACATGATTTTGCATTGTTTGAAAACCATAAGATCAAAAAAGGACGCTTTACCGGTTGACGTTGAAATAAATTGCAATGCATTCAAGAAACGTCACAAATGCAAAGGTTGTCGCAAACGATTTTGGCTATACTCATGTTTGAAACAACATGAGAAGGTATGTCGTCGAATGAACGTCTTAATAAATAAACAACGTGTACCTTGTGTAAACCATTTGTCTCAGACCTTGAAAAAACCAAGTAACATGGAACTCGGCATAGTACAGTCACCTAATTTGGAACAAATGTTGGATGTTTCGGGTGGGACGACAAGATCTTTGGGAAATTATTTAGCTCCGAGTACGCTTATTACGGATGATACTTTCTCTTCGTCATTCGATACAGCTGCAGAGAACAAAAGGTTACATAATAGGATTGCATGCGTAAAGGGTCACCAAGCGGACAAGATGAACAGAACAAAGTTTCCTTGCACTACTTGTGGAATACAATTCCAAAAATTTAAAAATTTGTGCATACACGAGCGCACCTACTGCCAAACAGCCGCAGAAAAGTGTAGCGTTTGTAACACGATGTTTTCCACCAAAAGATTATTACAGTTTCACATGCTTGCTGCTCATACACCTTCGTGCTCGCTAAACTACAAATTCTTTTGTAAGTTCTGTAATCAAGGATTTGTTAAGAAATCGAAGCTTCAAATTCACGAACGACACTTTCATATTGGGCAGGATTCTAGACTGGTGCTGAATTCTGATTGCGTTTTGAAAGATAAACCAATCTGTAATATATGCCATTTGTTATTCGAATCCTACGAACGTTTAGTCGAGCATGACATGTATTATTACAAGGGCAATGATTTTTTATGCGCAATATGTGGTAAGACGTTTCAAGGAATGTACAAGTTTCATCATCACAACAAGTTGGAGCATTATCCGGGCGAGCGATGGAAATTGTACCCTTACAAATGCGATACTTGTAACGAAGGCTTCAGCTACGAATCACATTTCCACGCACATAAGCTACACGTTCATTCGCACGATTCGTCCGCTGACGAGGCGCGCGACCGCGATACATCGGATCAGACTTTTCTCATGTGTTCATGATTCTTTGGATAAATTAAGATAATCATAAAATAAAAGCATAGAGAATATTTAATTCTTCGATTTATAGGCCGTTTCAAAATTAATTGTCACGGTACTATACTGAAGAATCGGCCTAGATTGAGACGTACAATAAACACGCCAAATACATACACACATGCGAAGCAGATGATTTCTAAAGTGTTCTTTAAGTCATGTATTCGCATTTTCTATGATACGCATGAAATGTATTGATATTTGTTGAAATATACTTTACGAGTCAAACCAACGCTTCTGACCTAGTACAAACTGCGTTCGACTCAAACATCGAGCACTGAGTGAAGTTTGGGTGTCAGCCTTAGGCGCTTCCTGTTGTTTGCAACCATGCAAACATTGTTTGCGATGATCTCAGTTTGTTGAACCAGAAGATGTCAAGCATTCTAGGCTAGACGACCAGCCGGAAAACTGGTGAACTACATATTACATATTGTCTCTAACTTTATTTAATATACATCGTTTTGTTCACATAAGAGATAAAGAGATTTAATCGCGTTATCGTATCGTTTACTAAGTTCCGCTTGAAACAGCTTAATGAAAATTATGATAGATCTGTATGCATTAGATCGAGTAATAAATTTGTCTGCTTTTCTTTGAGCGCATTATATTTATGTGCTTTTATATACGTATATATTTCTGTGTGCGTGTGTGTGTGCGCGTGTGTATTTTATCAAGTACGTTGATCATTACCCTATTTCATTATTGTAAAAGTTTTTGTTAAAGGGAGTTTTTCGTTCGGCGCGCGCGTTTGTTAATCTTTATATTTTGTAAATTATTTTTGGTCAGCATAAATGTTTGAAAAAGTTAGAAAATAAATGAAGCGAGGGTAAGTAAATGTTGCAATTTCTTTTCTTAATTGGTCTGATATTGGTCATTTTTCTTCTATTGCAATGTTTATTCGCTATAATTATTCGTTTAAACGTCCGCTCGATATAATAATTATAACATTCCTTAAAAAATGAACAAACCTATTAATGAATCTGATATTGAGATTAAAAAAAATTCATTTTGTTTATCACACGTGGAATGATTATATGATAAGTTTCATGTTTGACAGATGACTAATTTAAATATGGATCGTAATTACAATTTTCATTATGAGATGATATATTTACTTACCCAGCTATCGATTAATGACGTTGAATGATAATTGTATGGGAACGATAATGCTATGTAATGTGCAATTAAACTATTACATTAAATATTCAGTAAATTAATATTACAATTTCCATCACAGTGCCGGTCGCACAATTCGATAATCGAGAGGAATATGAGACCAAGAACGATATGTATCGCTATGAAAGCGCGAATGAAAATTGTCGTATTAGGATTTCTATAAAGAAATAAGAATTGACGTTTATATCAAAGAATAGTTGCAGGGCGTAATCAAATAAATTGGTTGTTTCACAGCGGAAAATGAACTATTTTTACGAGCTTTCACCGGTTGAGCAATTATAAAAGCTAACGTTTCTAAAAATTATAAGGCTGGTAAACTTAATAGATTTCTCGGGAAATTTGTAGTTTTTAGTAGTACGATATGTTTTTAAAAGTGTAGGTATTCTTTAATAAATTACATTTTCCAGAAAATAACGTAAACTCTTTCCCCGTGTAAACCACGACATTCGTACAACCTTTGTTGCTGTGTGAACCAACACTCTCGTATTCGAAACGTGGCGTATAACTCGCGTTAATTAAAAGACGCGACATGAAGTTAAAATTATGTCTTTGTATTCTGGATACTCGGAACAGGGTGTACTGGTACCATTGTATACAGCACTTTGATTCGAAACGTTTTGTACAAGCAACGTTAATTAGAAGATTGAAGCTACGTTTTTGTTGAATCATCAACTAGAAAATAACGACGTATTTATCGGATTATGCTTTTACATCCTGTTTTCACCGCGATGATCAATCAGCAGTGACTGCGCTAAAACAAATACTCTTTGTGGAAACATGAAGCGTCTTTGTGTCAGAAGAAATACAATTTTACAAATTCTGCCACTAACCTGGATTTTGAAATTGAAACCGAAGCTCCTATCGAATTTAATTTGAAGTATGTTAAGATGGATCGTTCGAGTGAAAAAGAAGAAAATAAAAGTACATCGAATTAGAGGAATTCCAAAGAGAACTTTACCAGTTACAATCTCGAGTAAAGTTTCATCGGTATGGTAACTTATGCAAAGTTGTTCAATGTTGCCGAAGATCACCTAAAGTGAAACACGAACGAAAAGTAGAGAAAACATTTAACTACATTATAGATTTTAATGGCAAAATAGAAAGCACTCTAAAGAAAAATGGATCTCTGCCCAATACATATACTATGGTAACGGAAATTTTGATAAAATCCAGAGGTGTCTGATCAAAATTAGGGTGAGAGAAAGGCTAGCCATATTTATCAGGTCGACGGTTGTATTGCGTTTTAATTGCGGTAAGTTAACGAGAATTGAATTTCAACGGAGAAGACCCGGAGTATGGGTGCCGGCCCGTTCCATGCATTACAAATCCCGCTCGGCCTTTGAACGCGTCTCCATGCCGTGAAATGATGCAATATCAATATTGCGGTGTACAATTACCCATAAAACACTCGACAAAGTATTCTAACTTGACCGACATTATTACGATAACATGTACGTTTCCTGATAACGTGACACACGACATGGGTATAATATCAACGGCGTGCTCTAACGTGTCTTTGTTATCCTGTCGTCCTTCAGCCACGCTATTTTCACCTTGGCCTTGAATGAAATTCGTGTGCCGTATTTCCCGTTTGGCATGTAAGTTGCGGAATCAGAAATACGCCGCTCTCAGCGAGCACACGTTGCCCTCCTCCCTGCGACCACCTGATTGAAAAATCTAACCCGAACGTAAACCTAACATATCGATGATATTCATTGAGTATTATAAGTTATGATCGTGCACGGGGCCATCAACATTGTGCGCTTGTCGTTTATAAACGAAAGGTAAGCGTCCGACAATCAATACTGATGCATACGATGTCATATATGCCGTATAACTATAGACAGAATTTAGTATATGCTGTCGACAGTTTCTTGCGAACCGCTTAGTCGGTTATATGTATTTAGGAAAAGGAAAAAGTTGTTCAGAATCGTGCTTTCTCTCCCCTTACAACATATTTAAAAATCACCGAAATCGCAGAGATTGAGTACTATCTGTACATTTACCAGCGTTACCAAGTACTATGCCTTACTGGAAAAAGGACTAACAGGACGGCTCAGAGGCAAGGGAGATACTGCGCATTCCTTATATACGTACAGCTACTTACGAATTTGCTAAATCCTGAAATTTTGATTCCTCTGAGAATTACTTTTCCCCCAGCGTAATGCCTGCATATATAGCCAACGATCAGATCTGTGCGTGGCCATATATCCGAGGAGGTGACTGTTTAAGGATAGAACCAAATTATCCGACTCCTATTCACTCTATCGCGCTCTACGGTTACCATGCGCGTATCAAAGGTAAGTGCGAATGAGATAGAATAGCTAAAATGCAATAAGATACTATATAAGATAGAGTCCCAGTTACGTATTACGCATTTCTTTAATTTAGTTAAAAACTGTTGGTGAAATATAGCCATGATTTAATATCATTTCGATCGCACGAATGTCAATAATCTGACTAGGCCCATTCACATATATATATATATATACATGTGATATATATACATTTCCCTCACCTTCTGAACGAAGGCATCGCTCCACGAATCCGATGATCTCGTGCCCTTAGACACACCCCGTCATAGTTTTCCTCTGTGGCATCATCGCGACGGAAAGTCACTTCTTGTGCGATCTCATTGACGAGAAAGAATAACGTCTTTACGATCAGTGAATATTTCGCGTTTGCTAACCAAGATTCGGACTTAGAGTTTGTGAGAACATACATCTGTTATCCCGTTGACCGCGGATTCGTTATCGAACCTAGAATCATTGTCATTAGCGTCTGGAGTATCTAATTAACACGGTTACTTGTCGATATCTGTAACAATCATATTTGCTCTAGTCAATATCTCCTCTATTGCATAACGACAATGTATAATCACCACGAAGATTCGTTTCACGCCCTTAACCCCAACTCTAATCATAACGCTAACCCGACATATATATATATATATATATATATATATATATATATGTTGGAGATGAAAGAACACCGGAGTCTTTCCTTTGAAACTTTGGGAAAACCCCCTTAAAACTGTAATCTAGATTCTACCATAGCCATAATTAAGCAATTGTCATTCAACCGGATTGTACTTATTCGAGATTCGTGACAGTGAGCTTGGGCTCGAGGCGACAACCAGTTGCCAACGTAACCGCGGTCAAGGGATGAACGTTTGTCTAACAAAGACCCTGCTCTTCGGGCAAGGTGGTTACCAGATGTCGATGCGTCTTCGCAGTGCATGTGCAGCTAGCCTGAGGACCCCTTATAAATCTAAAGATTTAGTTAACTAAAGTCCTTCAAAGAGTCTTTGTCCCAACTACGGGAAGATAGGGGAAACATATCTTCTCACGAACGGCGCCTCCCGACAACAGCTTTCCCTCAAGGGCGGCTAGCATCCTTTTCTAACCACCAATATGGAAATTGACCAATTAACAGCAACGTCAATTTCCCTCATTTTCCGAATGAAGGCATCGTTCCACGAATCCGATGATCTCGTGTCCTTAGACATACCCTATCATAGTTTTCCTCTGCAGCATCATCGTGACGGAGGGTCATTCTCTTGTGCGATCTCATCGGCGAGAAAGAATAACGCCTTTCCAAATATTTCACGTTTTGTTAACCAAGAGTCGGACTTAGAGTTTGTGAGAATATACATCTATTATCCCGTTGACCGCGGATTCGTTATTGAACCTAGGATCATTGTCGCTAGCGTCTCGAGTATCTAATTACCACGATTACTTGTCGATAGCTGTAATAATCATATTTGCACTAGTCAATATCTTCTCTATTGCATAATAACAATGTCTAATCACAACGAAGATTCGTTTCACGCCCCTAACCCCAACCCTAATCATAACGTGAACTCGACATATATAATAAAATATATGTCGGGTTTGTATCGGGATTAGGGTTAGGAGGGTCTGAGATAGGAATACTCGTGGAGCATATCCGTTGCAAGCATTACAGCTGTCCGACGTCAAATTAAAAAAAGTTTCACGCATCTCAACAAAAAAATCAATAGATAACAACGTACTGCTCCCGTTCATAATTTTAACAGCCACCACAAAAGAAAAAAAAATAAAGACCGCTTCTCACCCTCAAACCTGTGATATCTAAGTCTCTTAGCCAACATAACCAAAATATTCGAAATAGTCATAAATAACCCCCGTCTCCTTTTGCACGAAAAATAACGCAATCCTAAAAAATCAATTCGGCTTCCTTAACAATCAATTTTTAATAATCTATATTGTAAGCATCAAGAAATTGCAATGTTTTAATATTACGCGACCATTGACATACATTATATCATTCTCATTTTGGCACACACTAATGTTTCTTTAAATATTCTATTTTCTTTTTTTTTTGGACCATCAAAAACAGATAAGAAAAGTACTTGTTTCAGCCAACTCTCATACCGCGTTGAGTGCACTCGTTCTCGTCAGATCACGAAAGTTAAGTAACGCTGGGCACGGATAGTACTTAGATGGTTGACCGCTTGGGAACTCCGTGTGGTATTGGTTTCTTTATTCTTCCAATTTTTTTTTGCTTTCCTTAATAATCTATTTTTAATAATCTATAATATAAGCATCGAAAAAAAGAAATGTTTTAGTATTACGCGACTATTACCATACGTTATATCATTCACATTTTTACATACATCTGTTTTTTTAATATTCTTTTTTTTTTAACATTAAGAGCAAATAACAAAACTGCTTACTTCAGCCAACTCTCATACCACGTTGAGTGCACTCGTTCTCGTCAGTTGACCGGGAACCCTCGAGCAGATCGGACCCCTCGCCGGAGTTAGACCGGTCAATGAGTGTATCCCATCGTTCACAGTAGTTATCAGTGTCTTTCAGTGATAAGAGAAAAAAAAAAAGTGAGACGAGGAAAAAAAAAGGAAAGTGTTAAACAGTGTACGTGCCATATAAATAAGAGGAAGCCCCAGGAAAATACAAGAAAACAAAACGACCGAAAACAACGAGAATGAAGCCGAAAATAACAAGGCGGAAGCATCTACAAATATAAAAAGAGCAAATAAAAGAAAAATAACCTCACCAAGGACGACCACCGATATCAGCAGTTTAATGCTGACAACACAAAAAACTCGAAAACTCAACCCAACGCCAAACCTGACAACCAGGAACAAGAAACAAAATAGTAGCCTAGAAAACACAAACCAAGAAAAAAGCAACACGCAAGACGTACCAGATAAAAAAAGCGAAATCATGAAACAAACAAGAAACTCACTACCACCAACAATCCCAACAAAAAACAGATTCGAAGTTCTACAAGATCAAGAAGCCAGTTTATCGCAACTGCAGGATCACCCACAAACATCGTCAACGAAAAAACCAATAGAGCAAAAATCAATATTGGAAAATATAAGGAAAAAAAACGAAGAGCTGCGAAACAAAACAAGAAGATATACCATATCCCAGGTCGGAACAGCTCACGACCAAAACAAACCAAAAGACACAAGGAAACACAGCCCCTCCAACCCACCGAGTAAAATGACGACACCACAAGCTCAGCCGACGAAATCGGACAAAGCTAAAAGCCCAACCCCATCGGCAACGCTCCCGAGGAAGCAGATACATCATGGACCTACCACCAACCACCCCACAGAGGATCAGAAGAACGCCTCCGCACCTACGAAGAGTGACAGGCCTCCCCCAATCAATATAACCCTCCAGAACCCAAAAGACACAGTAGCTCTCATAGAAAATTCCCTAAACATTAAAAACTTCCATATCAAACGAATACACGCAGGTAAGCACGTTCTATTCCTACAAAATTTAAATGACTACAACAAAGCAAAAGAAATACTGATCGCAGCCAACACTGCTTTCTACACATACACACCCAAATCGCAAAAACATCACACATACTTGCTAAAAGGGCTAGACAGAAACTTCACAGAATCAGAAATACTAGAGGACCTCCAAGCTCTAGAAATAGACGACGTACACTTCACCAAAGTGTCGCGCTTCGCGACAAAAAAATCAAGGGAAAACAATATATTGCTCCCTATCTACATAGTTCAAGTATCCCCCAATAGCAACATCGGGAACCTACTAAGAATAAACCGACTCAATTACTTTAAAATAACCTGGGAAAAAATAAGAAAAAATGACATTGCTCAATGCCACAAATGCCAGCGAATAGGGCACACAGCACAAAACTGTAACCTAAATTACCGATGTGTAAAATGCACGGAGCCGCATGGTCCAGGCGAGTGCAAAATAAAAAAAGAAGACGCAGTAACCAAAGACAAAATATTCTGCGTAAACTGCAAAAATTACGGACACCCTGCGTCATACAAGGGGTGCCCCAAACTCGTAGAGCTACGCAAAAGGCTAGCCGAGAAAATGAACAAAGCTAAGGAACCAAAGATAAATCGAATCGCCCATATAAGCCGTAAATACGCCCCTGAGCTAAAATTCTCTGACGTAGTGAAACAAAGAACAACTTTAAATCAGACAACCAAAAACCCTCCACAAATAACAAACCCAGCCCCGAACCCAATGCAAAACTCAATCCCAATCGACAACACCCCCCAACTAAACGTAATAAACGTTATCGAAGATCTCAAAAAAACTATCCTCAGAACACTAAACGAACAACAAATGCAACTAAATGAACTAAAAAAAGCTTTCTCAATGCACGAAGAAAGAATCGACGCCATCTTCAATACTATCAACGGTACAGACGACGATTAACCAAAACCCACCAATCCAACAATTACAGCATAACACGTACAAGCTAAACTTAAAATATTTGAAAATAATTTCAATAAATGCCAACTCAATAATCTCAAACCAAAAAAGATACAGTATGCTAACCCTAATAAATAGAGAAACCCCCGACATTGTACTCATATCAGAAACAAAATTAAACAAAAAACACAAAGTACACTTCAAAAACTACTCGATGATAAGACACGACAGACCGAACGCTAGCCAAGGAGGAGGAACTGCAATCCTCATAAAAAACCCTCTGAAATTCAAAACAATCCAAAACGATAAAATAACAAGTTTCAAAATCTTAGAAACAACGACCATAAAAATAAAACTAAGCAATAAGGAAAACCTATTTATCACGGCAGCCTACGCAACCTACGGGAACCAAAAAGAATTTAACGACGAGTTCAACAATCTCTTCGAAATTTTACAGCTCGACAAACAGGAAAACTACTATATAATAGCGGGCGACCTTAACGCAAAACACATAAGCTGGAAAAACGATCTAAACAACACAAGGGGAAATTTCATCAGAAACTGGCTAGACAATAAAAGCATACACTACAAAACAAACCTTTACAGCTCCGAGCTACCCTCCTACCCAAGAGCAGGCTCATACCTAGACATATGCCTAGCAGATGCGCGGCTAAAATTCCAAGACCTACGACCAAATAACACCCTCAAAACCCTGGACTATGACAGCGACCACAACGCCATAGAATTTCAGATAAGCAAGAATACATCCGACTATTTAACACTTGAAACGCAGACCGAAACCCCCAGATTTAATTACAAAAAGACAGACTGGAAAAAATTCCAAAAACTACTGGAACAAAATTGCGACTTGGAAATCTACAACAACGCCAATCTAACAAACAGACAAATCGACTCATTCATAGACGAAATAGAAAAACAGATACAAATCGCTCTTCAAAAATCCGTACCAAACCTAAAACAAAAAAACTCTTGCGAGCCCTATATCAACAGCAAAATAAAAAAACTACAACGAGACAAAAGCTACATACTTTCCAAACTGAACAATATAAAATATAACTATTCTTACGACAAACGAGAAGACTTGGAATTCCTAAAGTACCTACTATACAAAATAAAATTACAACTGAAACAAGAATTCGCAACCTCTATAAATCAATACTGGACAAACAAAATAGGAAATATCTCCAAAAAAGACTCGGCCAACATGTTCCCGCAGATAAACCAAATTTTCAGACCAAAAGAACAGAACCTCATACCACCTCTCAAACTACCCCCAGAAAAAGCCTCCCTCATCCAAGAAGCAGGTATAGCGATACACAACACCAACAAAGACTCCGAAGATAACTTCGTAATATCAAAAACAACGGAAAAATTAGACATTATCGGCACCCACTTCTCCAAAACGCACACACAAAACGATCACATGGGTCGAGAACAACTAAACAGAATTATCATCGCCGAAACAAACAAACTCAAAAATATAATAGAACAAGACAGAGCACTAAATAAAACAGTCTGTACATTCTCAAACGAAAACACCGCGGACAACCCCAAACACCCAGAAACAGAAATAAACTATTTCACAAATTACAACCAACTAAAAATCATCTTCTCGAAACTAAACAATAAAAAATCCTCTGGCTTTGACGGCATACCAAACATTTTGCTCAAACGATTACCCAATAAAATAAAATGGTACTACACAGTACTATTTAACAATGCACTAAATAACACGTATTTCCCCAGAAAATGGAAAATAGCCAAACTAATAGCCATTACAAAAAAAAACAAAGACGGTTCATCACCTGCAAACCTACGACCTATAAGTCTCCTCCCCAACATAAGCAAAGTATTCGAAATAGTCATAAACAACCCTCTAACTTCCTTCTGCGCAAAAAACGACATAATCCCAGAAAACCAATTCGGCTTTCGGCACAAACACTCCACGATCCACGCGATAAACAAACTTACTTCGGACATCTGCTGGGCGCTTAACGCAAAGCAACGAGTAGCCGCCTGCTTAATAGATCTGGAAAAAGCGTTTGATACAGTTTGGATCCCAGGCCTGATATACAAACTGATTAAAAAGAACTTCCCGCAATATTTAATTAAAATAGTCTGGGACATGATAACCAACAAAACTTTCATAATGACCGACGGTCCACATACATCAAGCAAAGAATTCTCCATAGAAAACGGTCTACAACAAGGAACAGTAAATTCCCCGTTACTGTTCAATATCTACAATAGCGACCTACTAAATCTCTTTAACCTTAATACATCCACCCATAAACGCTCCATAGCATTCGCAGACGACCTAATCATTTACGTAACAGGTCGCAAAACAAAAACGATAAGAGCAGAACTCCAAGAACTGTTTGAAAAAATTAACTCTTACTACTACACATGGAAACTAAAAATCAACGCAAGCAAATGCGAAACCATATTATTTAGACCCAAATCAAGTGAAATAGGCCCAATAGAAAGAGAACACTGCAAGAACTTCCAGCTAAAAGAAAAAACAAACGAAGGAGAGCCCATACCTCACAAAAACTGCGTAAAGTACCTAGGAGTACACATAGACGATAGATTAAATTTCAAGCAACACACTGAAATTCAACTCTCCAAAGCCAGCAAAGCATTCTGGAAAATAAAAAGACTATTCTACTCCAAACATCTCAACAGCAAAGTAAAAATCCTGTGCTACCAAGCACTAATCAGACCAATCTTAACCTACGGCTGCCCAATTTGGTACAACATATCAGCTTCCCAAATGGAAAAAATGCGCGTTTTCGAAAGAAAATGCATCAGGGCTTGCTTGAGCACTTACAGATCCGAACACAGCGGATTCAGAAAATACGTCAAAAATAAAAGAATATACGATTTAGCCAACATCCACCGCATCGACTGCCAAATCTTAAAACTAACTAGAAACCACTTCGCGCAAACTGCAAAGATAACGGAAAATAGCCTAATCTTCGGTTGCTTATTACCAAACGACGAATATTACAAAAATACTCTGACAACAGGCTACATCCCCCCGGAAGCGTTCTTATACCTAGATGAAAGAAACTATCTGCAAGATCAAAATAATATTCCGATAATTTATCACATAAAAAGAAAAATAGGGATTAAAACAATACTATACGAGGAAAACCTAAACGGACAGACTGCAGACCCTAGGTGGAGATACAACATGGCCCTTCCTCAAAAAGACACAGAAGACAACCATAGAAAAAACATTAAAAAATATTGGTGGATACCGAAACCATAAAACGAGAAAAAAAAAAAAAAAGAAAACAATAATAAAAGAAAGAGCCTCAGAACGGCTAATCCCAAACCCCCCGCTGTTAGAATAGTATAAATACTATAAACATTGTAAATATTGTAAATATTGTAAATAATTATACCTAACACCCGTCCTTTCCTCACCCCGTCCTCCCTCCTCCCCCACTCCCAAAATACCGTAGACTATCGAACTGACCTGTTTTTACGACCAGATTTTCAGGACAGAAAAGAAGAAAAATAAATAATATCACATGTAAGCACCGCTCTACAGCGGCTTAAATCTAATTTATAAATTGTCACGCTAAAAAAAAAAAATATAAAAAATTAATGTAACCCCGACGCACAAATATCGTATGGCTACGTCGTACCGTCACGTATCGGTACTTTTGCCTAAAACAACCTTCAACCGAAATTTATTGTTTATTGTGAATAATATACTATGTAATACCCATTTTCTGGACAATAAACGCTATCAAAAAAAAAAAAAAAGCACTCGTTCTCGTCCGATCACGAAAGTTAAGCAACGTAGGGCACGGATAGTACTTAGATGGGTGACCGCTTGGGAACTCCGTGTGGTGTTGGCTTTTTTTAATTTTTTCCAATTCTCCCTATTTTTCTTAATAATTTATGGTCATGTACGTCGTACTAAAAATATACTTTTAGTATTACCGCGTATGTCAATGTCGTGGTTATTCGCAGCTTTCTCCACGCTTTTGGTTATACATCTAAGTACGCTTGTTTGAAAGTCAATAGACTATTGAATCACGTATTACTTATAAATTGTTGTCTAGCACGTAAGAGTAATTTCGTGTACATTATACACCAGTATTGTGTGCTATAATTCATGAATTGCACAACAGATTTAACGCCCCAATTATCTAGGCATCTATTGCACTGATTCCTGCAGTAGTTTTAACTTTCGACACTTAATAGTAGCCGTTTGCACAAAACGGCTATTTATATTTATTCCAATTTTTATTCCACGGATGATGACATAATAAATTTGATAACATATAACGAACTTGATACCGAATATTCATTACATACGTCTAATCCATTATGCCATTCGTGACTTAAGTGAATATCTCACGTTAAAAAGACAAAGAAGGTGAAACTATACTAATTACTGTACTAAGTACTGTACTGAGCCGTTGTAAAAGTTTTTGTATGGAAGAAACATAAACAGCTTGGTTTTCTTTTCCTAATCAAATCCAGTTTCTTTCTATGATAACGCAACGGAAATCATAGAAAACAACGGATATAACATAGTTGATTAAATAAATCAGTAACACCATAAATTAATTATGTGCATAAATCTGATATTACTTGTCTGCCAACCAACCAACAAAACAGCACAAGTTATGTGATATAAACAACCTAATGAGATAATCTTTCAAACACGAGTCCAAAATCTACAATGGCACAGCTTTTCTTCGAAACAGAGACGTCCAGCTGCTTTTTCTGCAGCCCGTTTTCGCTATGAATCCAATAGAATACCGTTTGGCCTAAAAAATTCACCAGCCAGGATGTATGCACATCGTTCATCTTTGCGAACATTTATATATAAAGTCACATACAGGTATTGTCTCCATAGTTGTTCGAAAATCGGGTCTACTTAGCAATGAGTTACTTAGAAAAGACAGCGCAAGCGAAACAGAAAAAGGTGTAAGAGACGGCTTGATAAGATACATATCGGTCAAACAATGTTAACGCAACAACGAAACTTTTTTATTTATGCGATGTTTTTTTTTGAATAAAATCTTTGTAAGCATAATTCGGAGCTTTTTCTGATTAAAACAAGACCAAACACGATATAATTTGGGGCATGTTTTCTTATTGCGTGAAATTAATCTTATTTTCTCCCGTTTATTATATATACATATGTCGGGTTCTCCCTATGATTAGGGTTGGGGTTAGGGGTGTGAAACGTATCTTCATTTTGATTAGGTATTGTTGTTATGCAATAGAGAAGATATTCAATAGTGCAAAATACGAGTATTATAGAATTTGATCAATAACCGTGGTAATTAGATACTCGAGATGATAATGACAATGATCCTAGGTACAATACCGAATCCCGCGGTCAACGGAATAGCAAAATGCGCTTTCTTCCAAAGTCCAAGCTGTACCCACTCCCTTGTCTACGGTACAAGTATTACTGGACTAACTCTTTGTTAAAACGTAGAATTTTTTTTTTTTTATTTATTTATTTATTGTTTATTTTACAATTTGTCCATTAGGACATTTGGTAAAATGTTATAGTTTAATATTGGATAAATATAGCATGTGGATGGTTACCCCCAGCGGGACTCCATCTTCCAGGTTGTTTATTGTTGTGTTATGAGGTCTGCAGGGTGCTTCTTCTTCAGTCTTCTTTCTATTATTGTTTTATTCGTTTCAGCAACCAGCTGGTTTGGGTGTGTTTCAAGTCTTTCTTTATACTTTTTTGCACATCTGGCGATTTCCTCTTTAACTGTTGGAATTTTTAAATCTTTTCGTATGTCTTCATTTCTGACGTACCATGGAGCGTTAACTATTGTTCTTAAGACTTTTGCCTGCTCTGTTTCTATTTTATTTATGTGACTCATTGCTGCCATCCCCCATAGTGGAACTCCGTATGTCCAGATTGGTTTGATTATTGTTTTGTATATATATAATTTATTCATTAGGCTTAATTTAGATTTTCTATTGATTAACCAGTACATCTGCTTCCTTTTTTCACGTATTCTGCTTGTTATTGATTTTATGTGATGCTTCCATGTAAGGCGTGTGTCTAATTGTATTCCTAGATATTTGACATACTTTGTTTGCGCTATGTGGGCGCCATTTAGTTGGATGTCTGGTGTTTTTCCTTTTCTAAGCGTAAATGTTATGTGATTGCACTTACTGGTGTTCACTTTTATTTGTTTACTTTGCAGCCACTTTTCTATTTTTGTAATGTGTTCTTGTAATAGTGCGGCAGCCGTTTCTGGATTTGCGTGCCTCACTAGTAAGACCGTATCGTCCGCGAACGTTAGAGTTTTGCCGTTGACAGTTGTTGGTATGTCTGCTGTATAGAGTGTGTATAATATTGGTCCTAGGACGCTTCCTTGCGGTACTCCTGCCTTGATATCCTTAATTTCAGAATATGCGTCATTTATTTTTACTACAAAGGTTCTATTGTTTAAGTAAGATTTAAGTAATTTGTAGATTTGTTCTGGAAATTGTTTTTTGATAGTTTGAAGAAGTTTTTCATGGTTAACTTTGTCAAATGCTTTTTCGATGTCAATAAATAGTGCCGTGCAATATTGTTTTGTTTCCAATGCCTGCAAAATTTCATTGACCAGTCTATGCATTTGTTCTATTGTGGAGTGTTTATTCCTGAATCCAAATTGATGGTCCGGTATTAGTTTTTCTTTTTCTATTGTTGGTTTTAGGCGGTTATATATTATTTTTTCAAGTAGTTTGGAAAACGCAGGTAGCAATGATATTGGCCTGTAAGATGCAGTTAAATGTGGGTTTTTGTTTGGTTTGGGTAACATTACGATCTGTGCTATTTTCCATAGCGCAGGAAAATACTGTATTCTTAGAATTGCGTTAAATATTATCGTTGTTAGTCTTATTGCCTTTGGGGGGAGGTTTTTTAGGATTTTTCCATTGATCAAGTCAAATCCTGGTGCTTTACTTGTCTTTGTTGTCTTTATTAAGTTTGTAACTTCTTGCGCTGTTGTGCTGAGTATGGTGCAGCGTTTGTCAATTGTGTTGTTGGCATTTTCCACTTCTTCATGTGTTTGCCCTCCGGCAATGCTGTTATTAATTTCCCACGGTGAAAATGTATTTTGCAAGTGCTTCGAAAATTCTTTTGCCTGCTCTTCGTTACTTCTGGCCCATGAGTTGTCCATTTTTTTGATTGCTGGGATTGATTTTATTGTTTTCTTCGCTTTGTTGGTGACTTTCCATAGGGAGTAGTTGGTATTCTCATGCGCGGATAGTGATTCGATGAATTTTGAGAATTCGCTATTGTGAAGTTCCCTTATTATATTCTTTAATTCCTTTGTAAGTTTATTTAAGTTTTTCTTGTTTTCTCGTGTTCTCTGTTTTTGCCATTTTGATTTCGCTCTTCTTTTTTCCCTAATTTTTTCTAGGATGTCCTGCGGAATAATTTTTGTTTGCCTGCTATTTAACTTATAGGTGGTGGTTGCCCACGCTGCTTCCTGTATTATTTCTGTTAGAGTTGCTACTGCCTGCTCAATGTGTTCAGGTGTTTTCAATGGGATATTGCAGTTGATTTTGTTTTCGATTAGCTCTTTAAAAATTTGCCAATTGGTGGTTTTATTGCAAAGCGACTCTGACTTGTTATAAAGTAGTGGTTTGCCTGTATATTCTAATATAATTGGTGTGTGGTCGGAGTTAAGCTCAAGGCTGGTTGTTATTTTTAGTTTATTTACATTTAATCCTTTTGTTATTGCAAAATCCAACAGGTCAGGTATTTTATTGAGGTCTGTCGGCCAGTACGTTGGTTTTCCTGTAGATAGCACGTTGAGGTTGCTATTTCTAATATATTTTTCTAGTGTTCTGCCTCTCGGTGTGTTAATTCTCGAGCCCCATAACGTGTGCTTTGCATTAAAGTCTCCTGCTGCGATATATTTGTCGCCTATGGATTGGAAGTACTCTTCCCATTTTTTAATCGTCATTTTGTGTCTCGGTGGTGCATATACTGCTGATATCTGAAAGTAATTGTCATTTGTTTGTATTGTGACAGTGGTTGCTTGTAGGTGTTCTTGATTTGTTTGACTATGTAGGTGATGCTTGATGTCATTTTTAATTATTACTGCAGTTCCTCCATGTGCTTTCCCTGAGGGGTGTTTGGTGTCGTAGATGGTGTAGTACGGTATTTTCACGTAACTTTTTAGAGTGAAATGTGTTTCTGAGACCAGTAGTATATCAATATTATTTTTATACAAGAATGTTTTAGTTTCGTGGGCTCGCTGTTGCAAGCCATTGGAGTTCCAGGCTGCTATTTTCAGCATGTTCCACTCTATTTTTTATTTAGCAAGTTTGTGAGTAGTTGTAACATAATTGTTGTTTGTTGTACTTGTTGCCTTAGTGTTGTGTTTAATTCACTTACCATTTTTCCTAGCATCTCTGTACTTTTAATGGATTGTTTTAGCATTTCTTTGATTTCTGAAACATCTTCGATATTTTTGCTTTGATTCTGATTGAGTGTTGCTTGGCTAATGTTTTGGGTTACTTGCGCGTAGCTTCGGTAACCTTGGTGATTAATGTTTCCGCTTATAATGTTTGTTTCGTTATGTGCTATCAATGTTGTATCATTCTCCGTTGTACCTTGTTGTGGTTTGTAGTTATTGGTTGTTCTATTGCGAAGTGGTGGAAACAGTTTGCGTTGTAATTGTTTTCTAATTACACATCCTTTGTAGCTGGCTGGGTGGTTTCCATTGCAGTTATAGCACTTGGCTTCTTCTATTTTTCCTGTGTATGGGCAGTGTACTGTTAAATGATTTTCTGCACATTTAACACATGCTGGGCTTCTGTTACAATAATTTTTTGTATGACCGTATTGTTGACACCGCATGCATTGCGGTATATCTTTTTTGTAGCGTGGTGGTTCTACAGTTACTATTGTGTTTAGGATTTTTTTGATTTCGTAGATTTCCTTATTATTGTTTCTTGGTTCCAGTTCTATTAGGAATAATGGTAGTTGTTGTTTTGTATCATATCTTGTAATATTATTTATTGTTCTAGTTGGATGTCCAATTTTTGTTAGTTCATCACTTAGCTTTTTTGTACTGATTTTCGGATGCAATCCTCTTATTACTATCTTGTAGCTTCTTTCCGTTTTTAGCTGATACGTGTGGTATATAGCATTTTTTTTCTTTTAATGCTTTTATCACATTTCTATAGATATCAGGGGTGCTTGTTTGAATCTTTACTTGGTCTAATTTTATTTGTTTAATTATATAATTGTCATTTCCGACTATATTATTTAGTAATTCAATAAGTGGGTCGATTACTTGGGCCTCAACAAATATCGGTGGTGGTTTTGGAATATGACTTGAGTGGGTTGTGGCTTTGTTTGTCGGATCAACGTCTGTTTCTTCTGTTAATGAACTAAAGGAATTTCTTAACGGTAATTCTTGCAGCCATCGCTGCTTTTCTGTATCTGGGTTTCCTGCGGCACTTGTGCCTGGTATTATTTTACGCTTTTTGTTGTTTTTTGGTATCTTCCAATTTTCATCCTGATAATATTTTCCATTATCTTGACTGTACTCCTCCTGTCTTCGCTGCTCCTTAGTTTCTTCTGTGTCCATATTTTGATTGCTATTAGCTTGTTGTTGCTTTGGGGCTGGTAAATCTTCCGACCTATTTATATAATATCTTTCTCCTTTAGTTGCAATTTTAATTGCTGGTATTTGTTTTTGCATTGTATTGGGCTTCTCCTCACTATCACTAATCACTAATTTTACTTAGCGCTGAGATAATTCTCAAGTCACTACTCCGGAGCACACGTCTGTTTGCCTCGGTTGCCCGGGCAGGACTGAAAACGTAGAATATCCACCGAGTGTAAAGGCGCTATGTAACTCGGTAATGAGACCTCGCGAGAGAATGACCCTCCGTCACGATGACGCTGCAGAGGAAAACTATAATGGGGTGTGCCTAAGGACACGAGATCGTCGGATTCGTGGAGCGATGCCTTCATTCGGAAAATGAGGGAAATTGACGTTGCTGTTAATTGGTCAATTTCCATATTGGTGGTTAGAAAAGGATGCTAGCCGCCCTTGAGGGAAAGCTGTTGTCGGGAGGCGCCGTTCGTGAGAAGATATGTTTCCCCTATCTTCCCGTAGTTGGGACAAAGACTGTTTGTCTGTTTGAAGAACTTTAGTTAACTAAATCTTAAGATTTATAACGGGTCCTCAGGCTAGCTGCACATGCACTGCGAAGACGCATCGACATCTGGTAATCATCTTACCCGAAGAATAGGGTCTGCGTGTGGCGAGGCACGGGACAGAAACCGTTGGAATGTTTACTGACCCCGAGCTCATTATCACAATTCTCGAACAAATACAATCGGATTGAATGACGACAATTGCTTAACACTAAACCTACCGGCTCGGTCAAATTGACCGCTCTCGCGACTTCTACACAAATTTAACCATATTTAAACTTTATCATATCGCTTCATAATTTGTGACTTTTCCAAAAATATGCATACAATGTATTTTTCGGTATTTAATTTTAGTTTGCTCTTTTATTTTCTGAGAAAAATTCGTACTCTGCCTTGCCGCCCGACAAAATATGTTAGTTATTCTTAAAATAAATGCAATCAGTACAAAGAAAAGGCTATCTCAAGGTCAGATGACAAACAAAATTAGTAATAGAAAATAATAACAGCTGTTAAACTCGTAATCTTGTCATAAAACAATCCATCCTTCGATCAAGATAGCCACTAACTGTCAAGACATATCAACTTAGGCCTATTATAGTCCTAAGGCTATCTAATCCTAATCCTAATCGCCACAAAATTTATCACTTTTTACAATCCATTGTTACAAACATTTTAAAAGTCGAGAAGTTTCTTAGAGTTATTGCACATTGCTATAAAACACGGGAAAAGCTTTGCCAACTCCACCCTCGAGTAACCATTGGTGGAGAGTGGTCAATACTCATCAATATTTTTATATAAGTATCGAGGTCAAAGATCATATTTTTACTTGCTATTGTCTTTTCGACTAGAATACATTTCGGTTTGTTAGTCAATTAGTCAACATCTAAATTTGTTATCTCTAAAACTAAACAAGAAAGCATGTCAGAGCATTTTGCGTAAAGTTGTTATAAAAGGAAAAGTAAAGCATATCAAATTTGACTATAATTTTGTATTCCGTACATGGTATTATTTTGTGATAAATATTTACCCTAGAAATATCAAGATTTTTCAAAAAAAAATTATAAAAAAAAAAATAACGGACATAGAAGACTGTTCAATGTGCGATGAGGAAGAAACTTCAGCAACTGAAAACGGCATGGAAACACATGAAAAGCTATATACTACCGAATCGGTGTTGAATATTATATATAAGCGTTTACGTAAGGGCAAAAAGGTAAGAAATTACCGTTGACGGCCGAGAGTGAAACTGGGCCCGATAGAACAGTTTGGAAACAAATAGATGCAAGTCTCAAACCAGACAGGACATCGGTTCATAATATTTTTGGGGATATGCTAAACGGCATGTAATGAAAGGACAAGTAAAGACGGCATTTTATCTTATCATTTTTTTTATTGTTTGTTTACATTTTACAATTTGTCCATTAGGACATTTGGTAAAATATTATAATTTAATATTTGATAAAATATAGCATGTGGATGGTTACCCCCAGCGGGACTCCACCTTCCAGGTTGTTTATTGTTCTATTATAAGGTCTGCAGGATGCTTCTTCTTCAGTCTTCTTTCTATTATTGTTTTATTCGTTTCAGCAACCATCTGATTTGGGTGTGTTTCAAGTCTTTCTATATACTTTTTTGCATATCTGGCGATTTCCTCTTTAACTGTTGGAATTTTTAAATCTTTTCGTATGTCTTCATTTCTGACGTATCATGGAGCGTTAACTATTGTTCTTAAGATTTTTGCCTGCTCTGTTTCTATTTTATTTATGTGACTCATTGCTGCCATCCCCCATAGTGGAACTCCGTATGTCCAGATTGGTTTGATTATTGTTTTGTATATATATAATTTATTCATTAGGCTTAATTTAGATTTTCTATTGATTAACCAGTACATCTGCTTCCTTTTTTCACGTATTCTGCTTGTTATTGATTTTATGTGATGCTTCCACGTAAGGCGTGTGTCTAATTGTATTCCTAGATATTTGACATACTTTGTTTGTGCTATGTGGGCGCCATTTAGTTGGATGTCTGGTGTTTTTCTTTTTCTAAGCGTAAATGTTACGTAATTGAACTTACTGGTGTTCACTTTTATTTGTTTACTTTGCAGCCACTTTTCTATTTTTGTAATGTGTTCTTGTAATAGTGCGGCAGCCGTTTCTGGATTTGCGTGCCTCGCTAGTAAGACCGTATCGTCCGCGAACGTTAGAGTTTTGCTGTTGACAGTTGTTGGTATGTCTGCTGTATAGAGTGTGTATAATATTGGTCCTAGGACGCTTCCTTGCGGTACTCCTGCCTTGATATCCTTAATTTCAGAATATGCGTCATTTATTTTTACTACAAAGGTTCTATTGTTTAAGTAAGATTTAAGTAATTTGTAGATTTGTTCTGGAAATTGTTTTTTGATAGTTTGAAGAAGTTTTTCATGGTTAACTTTGTCAAATGTTTTTTCGATGTCAATAAATAGTGCCGTGCAATATTGTTTTGTTTCCAATGCCTGTAAAATTTCATTGACCAGTCTATGCATTTGTTCTATTGTGGAGTGTATATTCCTGAATCCAAATTGATGGTGCGATATTAGTTTTTCTTTTTCTATTGTTGGTTTTAGGCGGTTATGTATTATTTTTTCAAGTAGTATGGAAAACGCAGGTAGCAATGATATTGGCCTGTAAGATGCAGTTAAATGTGGGTTTTCAGTCCTGCCCGGGCAACCGAGGCAAACAGACGTGTGCTCCGGAGTAGTGACTTGAGAATTATCTCAGTGCTAAGTAAAATTAGTGATTAGTGATAGTGAGGAGAAGCCCAACAATGCAAAAACAAATACCAGCAATTAAAATTGCAACTAAAGGAGAAAGATATTATATAAATAGGTCGGAAGATTTACCAGCCCCAAAGCAACAACAAGTTAATAGCAATCAAAATATGGACACAGAAGAAACTAAGGAGCAGCGAAGACAGGAGGAGTACAGTCAAGATAATGGAAAATATTATCAGGATGAAAATTGGAAGATACCAAAAAACAACAAAAAGCGTAAAATAATACCAGTCTTACTAGTGAGGCACGCAAATCCAGAAACGGCTGCCGCACTATTACAAGAACACATTACAAAAATAGAAAAGTGGCTGCAAAGTAAACAAATAAAAGTGAACACCAGTAAGTGCAATCACATAACATTTACGCTTAGAAAAGGAAAAACACCAGACATCCAACTAAATGGCGCCCACATAGCGCAAACAAAGTATGTCAAATATCTAGGAATACAATTAGACACACGCCTTACATGGAAGCATCACATAAAATCAATAACAAGCAGAATACGTGAAAAAAGGAAGCAGATGTACTGGTTAATCAATAGAAAATCTAAATTAAGCCTAATGAATAAATTATATATATACAAAACAATAATCAAACCAATCTGGACATACGGAGTTCCACTATGGGGGATGGCAGCAATGAGTCACATAAATAAAATAGAAACAGAGCAGGCAAAAGTCTTAAGAACAATAGTTAACGCTCCATGGTACGTCAGAAATGAAGACATACGAAAAGATTTAAAAATTCCAACAGTTAAAGAGGAAATCGCCAGATGTGCAAAAAAGTATAAAGAAAGACTTGAAACACACCCAAACCAGCTGGTTGCTGAAACGAATAAAACAATAATAGAAAGAAGACTGAAGAAGAAGCACCCTGCAGACCTCATAACACAAATAATACCAGGCACAAGTGCCGCAGGAAACCCAGATACAGAAAAGCAGCGATGGCTGCAAGAATTACCGTTAAGAAATTCCTTTAGTTCATTAACAGAAGAAACAGACGTTGATCCGACAAACAAAGCCACAACCCACTCAAGTCATATTCCAAAACCACCACCGATATTTGTTGAGGCCCAAGTAATCGACCCACTTATTGAATTACTAAATAATATAGTCGGAAATGACAATTATATAATTAAACAAATAAAATTAGACCAAGTAAAGATTCAAACAAGCACCCCTGATATCTATAGAAATGTGATAAAAGCATTAAAAGAAAAAAAATGCTATATACCACACGTATCAGCTAAAAACGGAAAGAAGCTACAAGATAGTAATAAGAGGATTGCATCCGAAAATCAGTACAAAAAAGCTAAGTGATGAACTAACAAAAATTGGACATCCAACTAGAACAATAAATAATATTACAAGATATGATACAAAACAACAACTACCATTATTCCTAATAGAACTGGAACCAAGAAACAATAATAAGGAAATCTACGAAATCAAAAAAATCCTAAACACAATAGTAACTGTAGAACCACCACGCTACAAAAAAGATATACCGCAATGCATGCGGTGTCAACAATACGGTCATACAAAAAATTATTGTAACAGAAGCCCAGCATGTGTTAAATGTGCAGAAAATCATTTAACAGTACACTGCCCATACACAGGAAAAATAGAAGAAGCCAAGTGCTATAACTGCAATGGAAACCACCCAGCCAGCTACAAAGGATGTGTAATTAGAAAACAATTACAACGCAAACTGTTTCCACCACTTCGCAATAGAACAACCAATAACTACAAACCACAACAAGGTACAACGGAGAATGATACAACATTGATAGCACATAACGAAACAAACATTATAAGCGGAAACATTAATCACCAAGGTTACCGAAGCTACGCGCAAGTAACCCAAAACATTAGCCAAGCAACACTCAATCAGAATCAAAGCAAAAATATCGAAGATGTTTCAGAAATCAAAGAAATGCTAAAACAATCCATTAAAAGTACAGAGATGCTAGGAAAAATGGTAAGTGAATTAAACACAACACTAAGGCAACAAGTACAACAAACAACAATTATGTTACAACTACTCACAAACTTGCTAAATAAAAAATAGAGTGGAACATGCTGAAAATAGCAGCCTGGAACTCCAATGGCTTGCAACAGCGAGCCCACGAAACTAAAACATTCTTGTATAAAAATAATATTGATATACTACTGGTCTCAGAAACACATTTCACTCTAAAAAGTTACGTGAAAATACCGTACTACACCATCTACGACACCAAACACCCCTCAGGGAAAGCACATGGAGGAACTGCAGTAATAATTAAAAATGACATCAAGCATCACCTACATAGTCAAACAAATCAAGAACACCTACAAGCAACCACTGTCACAATACAAACAAATGACAATTACTTTCAGATATCAGCAGTATATGCACCACCGAGACACAAAATGACGATTAAAAAATGGGAAGAGTACTTCCAATCCATAGGCGACAAATATATCGCAGCAGGAGACTTTAATGCAAAGCACACGTTATGGGGCTCGAGAATTAACACACCGAGAGGCAGAACACTAGAAAAATATATTAGAAATAGCAACCTCAACGTGCTATCTACAGGAAGACCAACGTACTGGCCGACAGACCTCAATAAAATACCTGACCTGTTGGATTTTGCAATAACAAAAGGATTAAATGTAAATAAATTAAAAATAACAACCAGCCTTGAGCTTAACTCCGACCACACACCAATTATATTAGAATATACAGGCAAACCACTACTTTATAACAAGTCAGAGTCGCTTTGCAATAAAACCACCAATTGGCTAATTTTTAAAGAGCTAATCGAAAACAAAATCAATTGCAATATCCCATTGAAAACACCTGAACACATTGAGCAGGCAGTAGCAACTCTAACAGAAATAATACAGGAAGCAGCGTGGGCAACCACCACTTATAAGTTAAATAGCAGGCAAACAAAAATTATTCCGCAGGACATCCTAGATAAAATTAGGGAAAAAAGAAGAGCGAAATCAAAATGGCAAAAACAGAGAACACGAGAAAACAAGAAAAACTTAAATAAACTTACAAAGGAATTAAAGAATAAAATAAGGGAACTTCACAATAGCGAATTCTCAAAATTCATCGAATCACTATCCGCGCATGAGAATACCAACTACTCCCTATGGAAAGTCACCAACAAAGCGAAGAAAACAATAAAATCAATCCCAGCAATCAAAAAAATGGACAACTCATGGGCCAGAAGTAACGAAGAGCAGGCAAAAGAATTTTCGAAGCACTTGCAAAATACATTTTCACCGTGGGAAATTAATAACAGCATTCCCGGAGGGCAAACACATGAAGAAGTGGAAAATGCCAACAACACAATTGACAAACGCTGCACCATACTCAGCACAACAGCGCAAGAAGTTACAAACTTAATAAGGACAACAAAGACAAGTAAACCACCAGGATTTGACTTGATCAATGGAAAAATCCTAAAAAACCTCCCCCCAAAGGCAATAAGACTAACAACGATAATATTTAACGCAATTCTAAGAATACAGTATTTTCCTGCGCTATGGAAAATAGCACAGATCGTAATGTTACCCAAACCAAACAAAAACCCACATTTAACTGCATCTTACAGGCCAATATCATTGCTACCTGCGTTTTCCAAACTACTTGAAAAAATAATATATAACCGCCTAAAACCAACAATAGAAAAAGAAAAACTAATACCGGACCATCAATTTGGATTCAGGAATAAACACTCCACAATAGAACAAATGCATAGACTGGTCAATGAAATTTTGCAGGCATTGGAAACAAAACAATATTGCACGGCACTATTTATTGACATCGAAAAAGCATTTAACAAAGTTAACCATGAAAAACTTCTTCAAACTATCAAAAAACAATTTCCAGAACAAATCTACAAATTACTTAAATCTTACTTAAACAATAGAACCTTTGTAGTAAAAATAAATGACGCATATTCTGAAATTAAGGATATCAAGGCAGGAGTACCGCAAGGAAGCGTCCTAGGACCAATATTATACACACTCTATACAGCAGACATACCAACAACTGTCAACAGCAAAACTCTAACGTTCGCGGACGATACGGTCTTACTAGCGAGGCACGCAAATCCAGAAACGGCTGCCGCACTATTACAAGAACACATTACAAAAATAGAAAAGTGGCTGCAAAGTAAACAAATAAAAGTGAACACCAGTAAGTGCAATCACATAACATTTACGCTTAGAAAAGGAAAAACACCAGACATCCAACTAAATGGCGCCCACATAGCGCAAACAAAGTATGTCAAATATCTAGGAATACAATTAGACACACGCCTTACATGGAAGCATCACATAAAATCAATAACAAGCAGAATACGTGAAAAAAGGAAGCAGATGTACTGGTTAATCAATAGAAAATCTAAATTAAGCCTAATGAATAAATTATATATATACAAAACAATAATCAAACCAATCTGGACATACGGAGTTCCACTATGGGGGATGGCAGCAATGAGTCACATAAATAAAATAGAAACAGAGCAGGCAAAAGTCTTAAGAACAATAGTTAACGCTCCATGGTACGTCAGAAATGAAGACATACGAAAAGATTTAAAAATTCCAACAGTTAAAGAGGAAATCGCCAGATGTGCAAAAAAGTATAAAGAAAGACTTGAAACACACCCAAACCAGCTGGTTGCTGAAACGAATAAAACAATAATAGAAAGAAGACTGAAGAAGAAGCACCCTGCAGACCTCATAACACAACAATAAACAACCTGGAAGATGGAGTCCCGCTGGGGGTAACCATCCACATGCTATATTTATCCAATATTAAACTATAACATTTTACCAAATGTCCTAATGGACAAATTGTAAAATAAACAATAAATAAAAAAAAAAAAAAAAAAAAAAAATGTGGGTTTTTGTTTGGTTTGGGTAACATTACGATCTGTGCTATTTTCCATAGCGCAGGAAAATAATGTATTCTTAGAATTGCGTTGAATATTATCGTTGTTAGTCTTATTGCCTTTGGTGGGAGGTTTTTTAGGATTTTTCCATTGATCAAGTCAAATCCTGGTGGTTTACTTGTCTTTGTTGTCTTTATTAAGTTTGTAACTTCTTGCGCTGTTGTGCTGAGTATGGTGCAGCGTTTGTCAATTGTGTTGTTGGCATTTTCCACTTCTTCATGTGTTTGCCCTCCGGGAATGCTGTTATTAATTTCACACGGTGAAAATGTATTTTGTAAGTACTTCGAAAATTCTTCTGCCTGCTCTTCGTTACTTCTGGCCCATGAGTTGTCCATTTTTTTGATTGCTGGGATTGATTTTATCGTTTTCTTCGCTTTGTTGGTGACTTTCCATGGGGAGTAGTTGGTATTCTCATGCGCGGATAGTGATTCGATGAATTTTGAGAATTCGCTATTGTGAAGTTCCCTTATTTTATTCTTTAATTCCTTTGTAAGTTTATTCAAGTTTTTCTTGTTTTCTCGTGTTCTCTGTTTTTGCCATTTTGATTTCGCTTTTCTTTTTTCCCTAATTTTATCTAGGATGTCCTGCGGAATAATTTTTGTTTGCCTGCTATTTAATTTATAAGTGGTGGTTGTCCACGCTGCTTCCTGTATTATTTCTGTTAGAGTTGCTACTGCCTGCACAATGTGTTCAGGTGTTTTCAATGGGATATTGCAATTGATTTTGTTTTCGATTAGTTCTTTAAAAATTTGCCAATTGTTGGTTTTATTGCAAAGCGACTCTGACTTGTTATAAAGTAGTTGTTTGCCTGTATATTCTAATATAATTGGTGTGTGGTCGGAGTTAAGCTCAAGGCTGGTTGTTATTTTTAATTTACTTACATTTAATTCTTTTGTTATTGCAAAATCCAACATGTCAGGTGTTTTATTGAGGTCTGTCGGCCAGTACGTTGGTCTTCCTGTAGATAGCACGTTAAGGTTGCTATTTCTAATATATTTTTCTAGTGTTCTGCCTCTCGGTGCGTTAATTCTCGAACCCCATAACGTGTGCTTGGCATTAAAGTCTCCTGCTGCGATATATTTGTCGCCTATGGATTGGAAGTACTCTTCCCATTTTTTAAGCGTCATTTTGTGTCTCGGTAGTGCATATACTGCTGATATCTGAAAGTAATTGTCATTGGTTTGTATTGTGACAGTGGTTGCTTGTAGGTGTTCTTGATTTGTTTAACTATGTAGGTGATGCTTGATGTCATTTTTAATTATTACTGCAGTTCCTCCATGTTACCTTTACCTGGGGGGTGTTTGGTGTCTTAGATGGTGTAGTACGGTATTTTCACGTAACTTTTTAGAGTGAAATGTGTTTCTGAGACAAGTAGTATATCAATATTATTTTTATACAAGAATATTTTAGTTTCGTGGGCTCGCTGTTGCAAGCCATTGGAGTTCCACGCTGCTATTTTCAGCATGTTCCACTCTATTTTTTATTTAGCAAGTTTGTGAGTAGTTGTAACATAATTGTTGTTTGTTGTACTTGTTGCCTTAGTGTTGTGTTTAATTCACTTACCATTTTTCCTAGCATCTCTGTACTTTTAATGGATTGTGTTAGCATTTCTTTGATTTCTGAAACGTCTTCGATATTTTTGCTTTGATTCTGATTGAGCGTTGCTTGGCTAATGTTTTGGGTTACTTGCGCATAGCTTCGGTAACCTTGAGGATTAATGTTTCCGCTTATAATGTTTGGTTCGTTATGTGCTATCAATGTTTTTATCATTCTCCGTTGTACCTTGTTGTGGTTTGTAGTTATTGGTTGATCTATTGCGAAGTGGTGGAAACAGTTTGCGTTGTAATTGTTTCCTAATTACACATTCTTTGTAGCTGGCTGGGTGGTTTCCGTTGCAGTTATCGCACTTAACTTCTTCTATTTTTCCTGTGTATGGGCAGTGTATTGTTAAGTGATTTTCTGCACATTTAACACATGCCGGGCTTCTGTTGCAATAATTTTTTGTATGACCGTATTGTTGACACCGCATGCATTGCGGTATATCCTTTTTATAGCGTGGTGGTTCTACAGTTACTATTGTGTTTAGGATTTTTTTAATTTCGTAAATTTCCTTGTTATTGATTCTTGGTTCCAGTTCTATTAGGAATAATAATAATGGTTGTTTTGTATCATATCTTGTAATATTATTTATTGCTCTAGTTGGATGTCCAATTTTTGTTAGTTCATCACTTAGCTTTTTTGTACTGATTTTCGGATGCAATCCTCTTATAACTATCTTGTAGCTTCTTTCCGTTTTTAACTGATACGTGTGGTATATAGCATTTTTTTTCTTTAATGCTTTTATCACATTTCTATAAATATCAGGGGTGTTTGTTTGAATTTTTACTTGGTCTAATTTTATTTGTTTAATTATATAATTGTCATTCCCGACTATATTATTTAGTAATTCAATAAGTGGGTCTATTATTTGGGCCTCAACAAATATTGGTGGCGGTTTTGTAATATGACTTGAGTGGGTTGTGGCTTTGTTTGTCGGATCAACGTCCGTTTCTTCTGTTAATGAGCTGAAGGAATTTCTTAACGGTAATTCTTGCAGCCATCGCTGCTTTTCTGTATCTGGATTTCCTGCGGCACTTGTGCCTGGAATTATTTTACGCTTTTTGTTGTTTTTTGGTATCTTCCAGTTTTCATCCTGATAATGTTTTTCGTTATCTTGACTGTACTCCTCCTGTCTTCTCTGCTCCTTCATTTCTTCTATGTCCATATTTTGATTACCATTAACTTGTTGTTGTTGCTTTAGGGCTGGTAAATCTACCGATCTATTTATATAGTATTTTTCACCTTTAGATGCAATTTTAATTGCTGGTATCTGTTGCTGCATTGTTGGGCTTCTCCTCACTATCACTAATCGCTAATTTTACTTAGCACTGAGATAATTCTCAAATCAGTACACCGGAGCACACGTCTGTTTACCTCGGTTAGCCGGGCAGAGATCTTATCATTGATCACCGTATATGGGATCATATAATAAAATGTACGGAAGAAGAAGCATTTATAGTATTGGGGACTACGATGGAGTTAGATGCAACAAAACTAGATGCATTTATTGCTCTGCTATATGCCCGCGGTGCATATCAGGCAAAAAATTTAGATGTCTCATATTTGTGGAATAAAACTTAGAGACCTGCATTTTTTTCAAAAACGACGAGCAGGAATGACTTTGCTGAAATTATGAGGTTTATAGGATTTAATAAGAAGTGCGAAAGAAGCCAACGTTTACGAACCAATAAATTTGCAATGGTATCTACAATATGGGGCCAATTTACAGTGAATTCACAAAATTGTTATAAACCTAGTGCACACATTACTTTTATATAAGAATCGTGGGAAAAAACCATGCAATAAAACTATCAACAAGTTCAGATTCATTACTGCAAAAAGGTTGTCAAGTAAAAAATTAGTTTTCAAGTAAAGGTTACAAAATTACGAAAATTTGTTTAAGGTGCGGGAAATATTTATGCGGCAAATGTACATTTGATAAGAATATAATTTGTAAAAAATGCAGCAAAGTTGAATAAGATATATCTCTATATAAATAAAAGTGTAATTCTATTTAAGTCTATAATTGAAATTAAACAAAAGTAAATTTGGACGAAATTTTATGAAAGTTCATCATTTTATATACATTTAGTTATAAATTAACCATTATCTAAGTTAAATCATAAAAACTATTACTTCTTTAATCATCGGTCATTTTGACCGAACACGGTAGGAATAGGTATACACGAAGTGTCGGTAGGTTTACTGTTAAGATAATTCAAGTCCTCTTTTTTTTATTTCCTTCTTCCTTTCTTTTTTCTTCTCTTTTCTTTTTTTTTTCTTGGGTGAACTAGTTGGCGGAAGTGGATTTTAAGTCAAGACGGACTCGTTAACGGCCGCGTTACTTGCTGCGTTACTTGCAAAACGGCGCAAACATGTCGTCGATTGTTTCACCCGATTATAAAGCACGGTTAAAGGATACCCGTGAGACAGCTCCATCCAATTAATATTTCTCATCTGGGTGCTCGTCTACGGGAAAGACAAGCTGATTTTTGCTAATCAGATGCACCATTTAAATTTTGCAATCGGATGACACCCGTCGTAACGCGCAACCCAATTTCAAGGATGGAACTGGCACGAGTACGCACGACCCCGCGACACACCGAAGGTCAATCGTAAAATTTGCAAGTGAAATGAATGTAAGAGCATGCATGGAAAACGTACGAACGAGTTTCATTTTTAACACCTCGTTTCTTTTCATACACTACCATTATTCTTCGTAGTCATCCGCGCAGTTTCTGCACTACATTATTTAACGCGTTTTTATGTTTGTGTATTTTTAACATATAATTTTGTTCTTGCAATCCTTTTATATTCTTGAAGCTGTTACTGTGCTAATCGTTACGGTTAGGAAACTGGAGGAAAATAAATTGACGTAGACATACGAATTGCAGAACTACTAAAATTCTTCTCGGAAAATATTTTCGACAAGACCAGGAAGTCAAATAAACCATGATACTTTTTGAGTTTCTGCTTCGATTAACAGTTGGAATGTTCGGATACAAACCGCCCGGAATATACTTTCAACGTGTACATACATATATGGAATGTGAATTTTCGCACGTTCGCGGGGAGACGCGATCTCGCAGAAACGCGTCAACGGGAGTCGTAAATTCCCGTTACGATTGCCGAATCGACGCTACGAATCGTACGATCCCTTATTTCTTGTGGGATAATAAGGGTGATTAAGTTGAAATAACGCTGCGATTAACAGGTTACTATATATTTAATCGATCCAACAACTTCGGTGTTACAATAATGATTGTTAGTGCGAACAAGGACGAGTGCGTACTACCTGAGACTCGTTTAGTATCGTTGCGTGGACTGACTGTATTCGCGGGAGATCGAACGAACACACTTGAGGACTTAGTGATGACTTGACCGAAAGTGACTTGATGATGACTGCCTGAACACTTGCTCGAGAGAGTTGAACTGCCCTTAACGTGTCTCGGAGGAAGGCTTGGTGTGGGTGTGCCCTTTGACCGAAGAACGCGGATTCGTTGTTCACAATTTTCGTCTAGGAAGTGAGGGTAACGATCCGCGATGCCGATTGGTTATGACCCACTCTAATAAACAGGATATGCAGAAGTCTCCCACCAACGTAGAGCGCAAGTGGACTTTGGTCCTGACGAAAAACAGCCTTTTTCGGTGGACATGTGTTAGCTTTTCCCATCTGGTGCCTGTCCGCTTTCTCCGTGATTCTCAAGAGCGCCTAATAAACGCAAGGACTTTTCCAAGACCTAGCCATAAACTGAAAATACTTATAGAATTGGACATTCTCCAGACATGCAAGTTGACTGGCAAACATGTGTGGAAACAATGAAGCTAAAAGAAAACGTTTTATGGTGGGTCCGTGGGTCTATTGAGAATCGGGAAGACTGTAGGGTGGCCGTTGGCTGCCAGGTAGCCAGGGATGGCGTGCAGATGTCCCACGCGACGTAACAGAATGTTTTCATGGAGTACAAGCGAAGAACCAGCCCCGACGAGCTGAAACTTTGAGATCAGAATTGCGAGTAGCAAAGAACGTAGTAATGTCGTTCTGTCGTAGATCGTCTATCGAGCGACACGCTGGTCGTGTTCGCACAAAATTATGCGACACACAGATCTCAGTTCTGCCCAACGTGTGAAACAGTGCTTCAGAGAAAGTGCGACAAGTGGGGAAAACAAAGGACTAAAGACAGCGCCCATTGCCAAACAGTCGAAAATACAAAATGCAACAGCAAATACCACCAATAAAAATAACAAACAAATGAGAAACATGCTTCATAAACAAAACTACGGATTTAATAAATCTAAGTCAAACAATAAACGAAGATCAGGATTGCTCAGCTACAAATGAAATAGAAATGGAAACTATACAAAAGAATGACGAGAAGAATAATATCAATAACAAACTATCACACCAGCATGAAAGCTGGAAGGTGGTAACTTCCAATAAAAAACGTAAAATAGCAGCAAACACAAACTTTAGGAGGGCTGCAGAAACAGAAAAACAACAATGGCTACAAGAAATCACTCTCCGAAACTCCTTCAGCGCACTGCCAGAAGAGAAAGAAACAGATGCAGCCGAAAAACCAATAACCCGCATCACCAAACCGCCACCAATTTACATAGATGCTCAAATAATAGACCCCCTCATCGAACTACTAAACAACACGGCAGGAAAAGAAAACTATAGTATAAAATAATTAAAACAGGACCAGGTAAAAGTACAAACTAACAACCCAGAATCTTTTAGAAAAGAGACAAAAGCACTAAAAGAAAAAAACGCCGGATATCACACTTACCAGCTCAAAACTGACAAAAGTTACAAAGCAGTAATAAGAGGATTACACCCAAAAACAAATACAAGCAATATATGCGAGGAACTAGCTAAAATCGGACACCAGGTAAGAGCAATAAACATAAGCAGATACGATACTAAACAACCATTACCGCTATTTCTAATAGAATTTGAACCTAAAAATAATAACAAAGAAATTTTGAAATTAAAAAAGTTCTGAACACAATAATAACAGTGGAGCCACCTAGACACAAAAAAACATACCGCAATGCATACGGTGTCAGCAATTTGGACACACAAAAAATTACTGCAACAGAAACCCGGCGTGTGTCAAATGCGCAGAAAAGTACATAACAACGAACTGCTCATACATGGGAAAAATAAATGATGTGAAATACTACAATTGCAATGGAAATCACCCAGCTAGCTACAAAGGCTGCATAGTCAGAAAACAACTGCAACGTAAACTGTTTCCGCCGCTTCGAAACAGGACATACAATAACAATCACACACAATAGGATAGCACAGAAACTGACAACACCGAATGTACAGCACGTAACGAACATTAACCACAATAACACCAACACCTTTGGTAGGCGAAGCTACGCGCAAGTAACCAACCAATCAGCACCCATAGACAATCAAAATCAGAGCAATAGAAACAACGACGCTACAGAAATCAAGAAACTGCTCAAGCAATCCATCAAAAACACCGAAATGCTAACAAAAATGATAAGCGAGCAAAATGCAGTTCTCAGACAGCAAACACAACAGATCATAGTCATGCTACAACTACTTACTAACATGCTAAGCAAAAAATAAAAACGGACACGCTAAAAATAGCAGCCTGGAACTCAAACGGCCTACAACAAAGGGTCCTAGAAACTAAAACATTCCTGTATAACAACAATGTCGACATACTACTTGTTTCAGAAACAAACTTCACTACAAAAAGCTACATGAAAATACCGTACTACACTATATATGATACCAAACACTCCTCAGGAAAAGCACACGGAGGCACCGCAGCGATAATAAGAAACGATATAAAACACCACTTACACAGCCAAGTTAGTAAGGAATATATCCAAGCAACTACCGTTACAGTACAAACTAGCAGCAATCATATTCAGTTGTCAGCAGTATATGTACCGCCGCGACACAAAATTACAACACAAATGTAGGAAGAGTACTTTCAACACTTAGGTGGCAAGTATATCGCAGTGGGAGACTACAACTCAAAGCACACACTATGCGGATCAAGAATTACTTCACCTCGAGGTAGGACCCTGGAAAAATACATTAGAAACAATAACCTCAATATATTATCCACAGGAAGACCGACATACTGGCCGACAGACCTGAGCAAAATACCTGACCTACTTGATTTTGCAGTTACAAAGGGACTAAACGCAATTAAGCTAAAAATAGCACCCAGCCTAGAGCTCAGTTCCGATCATACACCCATAATAAATACATACAGAAACAAACCAATACTTTATAACAATCCAGATACACTATGCAATAAAACCACCAAATAGCAAACATTTAAAGAAATAATCGTGAGTAAGATCAACTGCAACATACGATTAAAAACACCCGAACACATTGAACAGGCAGTAACAACATTTACTGTTCAAGAAGCAGCATGGGCAACCACTGTACCTAAAGCAACCAAAAGACAAACAAAAATAATTCCGTCAGACATCCTTGAAAAAATTAGGGAAAAAAGAAAAGCGAAAGCAAAATGGCAAAAACATAGATCACGAGAAAACAAGAAACACCTAAACAAACTTGCAAAGGAAATAAAAAACAAAATAAAAGAGCACAATAATAACGAATTCACAATGTTCGTAGAAACACTCTCTGCACACGAGAACTCCAACTACTCCCTATGGAAAGCCACGAAAAAAAATAAAGAAGCCAATAAAACTAGTCCCAGCAATCAGAAAAGCAGATAACACATGGGCAAGAAGCAACGAAGGGCAAGCTGAAGAATTTTCCAACCACCTATGCAACACATTTGCACCACATAATATCAACAACAGCAACCTAAAATGTCATACGGACGAGGATGCGCCAACCACTAGTATCTCAACTGACAAGCAATACATCATACCTAAAACAACACAAGCACAAGAAATTAGAAACATAATCGAAAAAACAAAAAACAATAAAGCACCAGGAATCGACCTAATCAATAGTAAAATCTTGAAAAACCTTCCTCCAAAAGCGATACGACTAATGATACCAAACAGCATCTTACAGACCAATATCGCTACTTCCTGTGTTTTCCAAAATGCTAGAGGAAATAATATACGTCCGCCTAAAACCAATAATAGAGAAGGAAAAATTAATACCAGATCGCCAATTTGGATTCAGAAACAAACACTCCACGATAGAGCAAATGCACAGGCTCATTAATGAAATAATATTAGCATTAGAAAACAAACAATACTGTACAACCCTCTTTATGGACATCGAGAAAGCATTTGACAAAATAAACCACGAAAGCCTGTTACAAACAATCAGAAAACAATTCCCGGAGCAAATATACCAATTAATAAAATCCTACTTAACCAGCAGAACCTTCGTAATAAAAATCAAGGACACATACTCCGAAGTTAAAGACATCAAGGCAGGGGTTCCGCAAGGAAGCGTCCTAGGACCAATACTATACACATTATACACGGCCAACATACCAACAACTACCAATAGCAAAATACTGACATTCGCGGACGATACAGCTGTACTAATCAGGCACACTAACCCAGAAACAGCAGTCACATTACTACAAGAACACATCACAAAAATAGAAAAGTGGCTGCAAGCTAAACAAATATAAACAACCCCTAACAAATGCAACCATATTACATTCACATTGCGAAAACAGACGCCACCAAACATCCTACTGAACGACACGCATATAACACAAACAAAACAAGTCAAATACCTAGGACTCCACATTGATACACAACTCACATGGAAACAGCATATTAAATCAATAATAGACAAAATACAGACAACAAGGAGACAAATGCATTGGCTAACAAGTCGAAAATCCAAATTAAGCATAGAAAATAAACTAAAAAGATATAAAACAATTATAAAACCAATCTGGACTTACGGAATACCATTATGGGGGACAGCAGCAAAGAGCCATATAAACAAAGTAGAGACATTACAAGCAAAAATTCTGAGAACAATAGTAAACGCCCCATGGTACGTTAGAAACGAGGATATTCGGAAGGACCTGGGAATACCAACGGTCAAGGAGGAGATTAGCAGATGCGCGAAAAGGTACAGAGAAAGAATAACAACACACCTAAACCGGCTGGCTACGGAAACGATCAACACAAGCATAGAAAAAAGACTAAAAAGGAAACATCCAGCTGATCTTACAAAGGATATAACCTAAAAAACACGAAGATGGTATCCCGCTGGGGGTAACCATCCACATGCTATATTTTACCAAGTATTTAAGCTATAATATTTTATCAAATGTCCTACTGGACAAATTGTAAAATTTAAATAAATAATAAAAAAAAACTTTCGCTCAAGGGCGGCTAGCATCCTTTTCTAACCACCTATATGGAGATTGACCAGTTAACAGCAACGTCAATTTCCCTCATTTTCCGAATGAAGGCATCGCTCCACGAATCCGATGATCTCGTGTCCTTAGACACACATCATTATAGTGTTCCTCCGCAGCATCATCGTGACGGAAAGTCATTCTCTCGTGAGGTCGCATTAGCGAGTTACATAGCGTCTTTTACGCTCGGTGGATCTTCTACGTTTTAACAAAGAGTTAGTTCAGTAATACTTGTACCGTAGACAAGCATGTTGAGTACAACTTGGGCTTTGGAAGAAAGCGCATTTTTGTTATCCCGTTGACCGCGGACTCGTTATTGAACCTGGGATCATTGTCATTAGCTTCTCGAGTATCTAATTGCCACGGTTACTTGTCACATTCTGTAATAATCATATTTGCACTAGTCAATATCTTCTCTATTGCATAACAACAATGTCTAATCCAAACGAAGATTTGTTTCACGGCCCTAACTCTATTCATAATGTGGACCCGACATATATATTAAATATAGATACAAACATACAAATAAATTAAAATAAACGTTCCAGCAAGTGTTTTACGGAGACTGTGATTTGCCAAAGTTGATCTACCTTCGAATAAAAGGAATTAGCATGATTTAGCTCACGATTAAAGGAATATGTCCTGAGTGGTGTAGAACAAATTATTGGTTCTAAGACATTTTAAAGGGACATTAAGAGAAAATTGCTGGTTGACATTAGAAGAAGAAATAATCATTAAAAGAAGAAAGAAGAATAGAATTTAAAGAAGAAACCGTCTGCTATTTTATTTACAAATAAGATGTCAAAAATTATTCTTTTAATTTTGTATAAAATATGAAAAGAAGATTTATATGTTTATGATACCAAACATACTTTTGCAAGAATATAACGAAAACGAAGACCGAGCATTCGTATCTATAAGAAAAAGTTATTCAGAATCATGATCTCACGACATATTTCAAGGGCATCGAAATTGGTGAGCAAGTAGCTCTTCGACAGGTTCACCTGCTCTAATAATGACATTTCATTAAATTTTTAAGACGTCGTATTAAGAAAACGAAAATTTGTTATGCCTATGAAACGGAGATATACGTTCGCATAACACCGAAGTTATCTTTTTCGGGAAGCAATTTTTAGTTATTGTTGATCAGAGAATATTTTTAATCGGATGAAGATTCAGAGAAATTGAGCATTGAGCATGATTCTGTACTATTCAGATTTTTATATAACATAACAACACTAAAAAATATATAAGCAGAGGAAACGATTAAACACCGTATTTGGACATTATTTTAGAAAATGAAAATCATCGAAATATAGATAGAAGCAACTTGCTTAATGAAGTAAAAATATTTTGTGACATATACAGTAAAAATTTGTCGTATATAACACCAACGCAATGTTCGAATATAATACATAAAATTAAGGATTTATTTTCCAATTTTATCTTACTTTAAGAATATTACTAATTATTCCAATCGCTTCTGCAGGGCGTACTTTCTCTAGATTAAAATTAATTAAAAATTATATATATACTACTATGTCTCAGGAAAGCCTATCTAATCGATTATTTAATTCGAATAAGTTATGTGAAAATTGAAAGTACGAAGATATAATTATTGATTTTGCACGAAACAAAGCGAGAATAATAAACTTTATGAAATAATTGTACTTCACTAAGTTTTAAAATAATAAACATTTCAGATACAAGTATTTTTTTAATATGTACTCAATCATCAAGTCATTATTTTGTTATTGTTATTACTAAAACCTTTATAATTAGAATAGGAATAAATTTTCATGTCGTTTCTGTTTCTAATTTTTAATACCATACATATGTATAATAATATTATTTTGTCAGAGCGAGACTTGTTCCGCGCTCCGCAGTCTCTAGTGGCGGCTGTGATTTTAAAAATAAGATTTTATTTACAAAAACTGTTTATTATAGGGCTAGAAATATTCTCGAGGACGTAAAGTTCTAAACAAATGTTCTCCTTTCTTATTGAATGTCAGAGATAGAGATACCTGACACGAAATATCAAGGTCTAATATCGACAGTCAATAAGAAATAACGAATAAAATTTTATTAGCTATTAGATTTTCATACCTTATTCATTTTTCTTCCTTTAGGAAAGACATTTATTTTCTCGTTTTTATCCAAAGTTATTATTTGCAATTCATTTTAGAGAAAAACTTTCCATTGGTCTATTTGCAATAAAAAGATCCTTCCCTTATGAAACTTATAAATCGATTTGCAATTGACAACTAAATTGTAATAAAAGAACATAATGAACGATTAAAACCAAATTCGTAATCTAAAATATTGTATGACTCTTACGTATTTTGAATGTAGGTACACACACACGTAATATATTTTGCATATGTACTTTCACATCCCGCAACCCACACAATCCGTAGCGCGAAAGTAAAATTGATAACTTCTTTCAAATCAAGGTAATTTAAAACGTTTATTTGGAACCATGTTTACAGTACTTGAAGAGAAAGGCAGTTAAAGCCACTAAAAGCTATATCTTGCGAAAACTTATCTAACCATGTTTTTATATTTACCTAATTATGTTTCTATAACGATATTAAGACAATTTAAATTGTAAACAAAGTCGGCAGTTGAACAAACGTTGGGGATCTTCCCAAATATTTCCAAAAGAAAGACCCCGACGTTTTTTCATCTCCGACGGATATAAATGTAGCGACTCAGAGAAGTCAGTGAGAATATTTACCGTTTGTTTATTGAGTAAGAACAATAATTACCGTTCGTTTATCGAATAGGAAGAATAATAATTACCGTTCGTCAACCGAATAACTACCATTCGAAGAGTTAGTTATCATTTTGTCAACCGAAGAATCATCATTTTCATCATCACCGAAGTATTTTATATCCGTCAGTCTGTCAGTCAATTGTCAATATCGAAATCAATTAAGATTTGAATAAATCATTACATACTGTTAATTTACTTTCGAACAACTTTAATCCTCTCCCGTGCCAGTATTCCCGCACCTAGCAGGTTAGCCGAAAGTGGACCTCATTGCCAGTTGCATGAAACGTCAGTTAATGCCACCTTCTCGTCGGCAACTAAATAGAACGTAACATGCACACATTTATATATTTTATTTTACATATTTTAACATACTATATACACATAAAATTTCGCACTATAATAATCGTTACTTTCGGTATTAAAATAGTTATTAAATATTTGTTTCATTAATCCTAAAATTGAAGTACAATTATGAAAATGTTAACAAAAGAATTGCGTTGAGATTTCATGACCAATTTACCCAGCGATCGTACAGGTCCCACAAGTAATCCTGAAGCATAACCAATCGGCAAACAACGCTACCTCATCGTCGACATTATATCACGCTAGCACATCGTCATAGAGTTCACTGTACTGTTTAATCTGTTGAGATAAATTTCATGTTGGTATGATCACTAGTTTCTACATCCAGAGTTGGTACGACTGCTTGCGATTCTCTTCTGTTTTCCACCGTCCACCATGTTTTTTTTATGAGTATCCAGCGTGTTGTAAATGGCTGTACAAGGTGGTGAAATACAGAGCTTATAAAACTAATCTGTGTGAATCAATTAAATATCAAACCCCAAACCTATGTAATAACATAATCGTCTTTCGTATTCGAGTCAAGGTAGAGTGTACATCGTATAAAAATTTACTGAACGTTACAATTTTTTAATTTACCAAGCATTACTTGGTAATGAGTACTAAGTGGAGAATTAAATTTAACTAGAAACTTGATCTGCAAAGTTTCTGTAAAAAGAGATTTAACGAAGGTAAATATTTTATACATACAATTTTATAAAATGAAAAGATTCGTATACATATTAGTTTTGTATAAATAATTTTAACCTAAAAATTTGTTCTAGGATGGATGGGGTTGTTGAGGAAAATATTAGATTGGTATGATCACTAGTTCCTACATGCAAAGTTGGTACGACTTCTAACGACGCTCTTTTGTTTTGGCGTCCGCCACGTGTTAATTATCTGTGAATATCCGGTGTGTTCATATGGTTGTACATGGTGGTAAAATACGGAATATGAAAACTGAATCTATGTGAATCGATTAAATATCGAACTCCAAAGCCTATTTAATAACAGGGATAGTATAGTAACCGAAAAGGAAATTATTCTACATGCAAAAGTAAGTCGTAATAACAAATAATTTGAATAATAACTGCTATTTTTGATGTCTTATTTCAACATTTGCCTTGTTTGTTTCGGCTATTGTGTATCGCTTATTTCTTTTTACTGTCTGCATTGTTCACATAGCTATACTAATTTTGTGTGAGTAATGTAGAAATATATGAGGTCTTGCAAATCAAATAATTTGATATAGGAAATTCTTAATTTTCCTAAAATAGTTTTGAACTGCTATGGCTGCGTGGAAACAAAGAAGTTCGGAAATGAAATATAGAGTATACGTTGAGAGAATACGTTACATGTTTCATTTCTCGTTTCGTATCATCTTCTTGTAAACTAATCGTGTTTCTTCTAATGTAAGTTGTTTTTTGTACCTTTATTTCACTTATCTGATTGGCCACAATTTTCTATGAATAAATTTTTATAAATTTCTTCTTTGTTGAAGTCATTTTTTCTTTTTTAATTCGTCTTATATTACAGACTGTCACATTTTAACAAGAAAAATTCTATTTATTTAATATTATTTATGTTTATTTCTACATAAAATTATTTGTGGCATATTTATACTTCGGTTAAAAGTTTTTAAATTTGTTGGTTACTACAAAACAAACAAAACAAAGCTTTCAAGTTGTTCTTAGATTATTATAATTTGTGAATTTGTCTGAAGTGCTATTCTTCTATGGTAGAATGATTTTAGTATAATGCTGCTTTTGCTTCTTAATAAAATTTGTCAGTCCTCATAACTATTTTTCTTTGTCAGAAAAGGAAATGACCATCATATTGTTGTTTTTTAATGAATTTTGTTGTAAATTCTGAATAGTGTATCCAATTTATTTTTCTTATACATATTATACATTTTGTTTTTATCTGTTTTGTATTTTATGCTCTTTTCTGCATTCACTGATTGTTCTTGTCTCCCGAATACTCTAACTCTGATTATTCTTTTAATTATTAATAGCAGTTCCATTTCTAAGTAAGTAACTTTAATTATTTTTTCTATATTTTTTGCATATTTATATGCTTCACTATAGGTAGATTATTCTATTCTTTCTTTCTTTTATCCAAAAAGTATATGAGTTATTTCTTTTATTATTGTTCAGTTTAAATTTATTGTTATTTCTGTATCATTGGCTTCATAACTTTATTTGAGTTTATGTGTTCTCCCATGTTCGTCAGTTTTAATATATAGTTTATGCCTCATTTTATAATTTTGTGTTCCAAGACTTCTTGCTTTTAATCACATAATCTGGCATTACATGGTATTTCAGTATGTATAATATTCTCCTTAGGGAATGTGTTTGTGTTTTATCTATTCTTGTTGAGTAGTGGAAAACCCATATTCCTATGCCATATAGTTATATGCTGTGTATGGTTGACTTTGTCCTTATGTCAGATTACCATTAAAGCATTAATTTCTATCCATACCATGAATGTTTTCGCTATAATATTAATTGGGTTATATATATTTTTCTTCTTCTACAAAATACCAAAAATTGCCTTTGCCAAATCAATTTATATATTGATCATTACTTGTGAAACAATGGATCGCTAAGCTCAAAACTGTTATTTTTCATTCTCATCTTCATATTCATGAAATATCATTAGAAGATACAATCAATGACCAGAAAAGAGTGATGCCCTGAAACAAAGTTTAATCTATTTATGATCAAGATTATTTTAGGTTCTTCTACTTTATCTCTTATTTACTACCTTTTTATAATAATAGTTTTCTCCCTCTTTTCTTATTTTAATCTTGTCTGACTCTTCTAGTACCTCACTTCTTTTTGTTACTTTGCTTCTTTCTTCTGCCTATTTTGCTTTGTTCATCTGCTCGTTTTCCTTTTTTTCTTCTATCTTTTTCTATATTCTGGTATCTTTCTATTATAATATAAAATCTCTCCTAATTAATCATACATTTTTCTTTCTATCTACTCTTTAATTTGTCTTTCGTATTCCCCATACCCTTCAACATTATATGTACTTTCTGTAGGATTTAAGATTTGATTTAAGATCACGCCTATTATATACCTGTATTTTCTTTGCTCGTACTTGTTGTTTATGTTTTTGTCTTCTACTGCCACTTTATACTTTGTAATTTGTTTTAGTGACCTTCCGCTTATGTTTCTTTCTTATTATTATGGTTACTGTTGTCCTCTTGAGCTTCTTTTATTTTGCTACAGATTCCTAATGTCTGTCTTACTTTTTCTTGATTTTTTACTAAATTCACTATCAGAATTTGTATTTTCTTTTTATTACATTCTATATTGTTTCCTTAATGCCAATGGCATGAATTTTGAAATTTGGCTAACTGTGGAAATTCACAACTAAACATGAAAAGCAATTAAATAACTCCAGAAATCAATATATCTGAAATTTTCTTTTAAACTTTATTTTTCATACCATATTCAAGTGTAATTGTATCCTTATTTTATATTATACATCATATATATATATATATGTATAATTCTTTGTATTATAATAATATAAGGAAATGACATTTTGATAAATAAACTAAGAAAAAAGATTATTATTTTTGATATTTATATATGTATATATATTATTTTGTTATGAAATTCAATACACTCCTCAATTTAAACAAAAAAAGAAAAGGAAATAGAATTTGTCACAAAAGCTGAAAATTTCCACATTTATGCTCCAGGTGTAAAACCCACAATATTTTCTCTTTGCTTTTTAATTATATTTCCAATTATGTCTGTTTTTCTAAATGCCCTTTCACGCATTTTTGCACATGCTATCTTTCCTTTGTTACTATTTCTGTTACAATGTTAAATTATCTGTTACAATATTAAATTGCCTGCTAAAATTTAAAAAATTGGAAAAGGGTCTGTTAAAATTCATTTTTTAGGAAATTTCAAGAGCTCTCGTTGCCAGAAATTTATGGTGAATGGATTTGGTGATATTCAGGCATACTGACTCCTGAATAGGATAAAACTTCATAAATTCTTCCCTATGGTGCTTCGGTAAGTTTGTTTCTTTATTCGCTTTTAATTATGGAATGCATTATACCATATAAAGATATTCTACATTTATGCGCTATCTTTTCTATTCGTTATTTAAAATTACAAATGAAAAGAATACGTTTCATTTTTGTTTTGTTTTATACACACTTGTATCAATGGGATCATAATTCTTGGGATCATAAGGTACCAATATTCTGTCTTGAGCGAACCCAAAAAGAGAACAGTTTACCTCATGACGTTTATGAGGTTGAAATTGTGAAGGTACGTCTCTTTTATCTTTTCTTGTGGTTCTTACAGCTGAGACCTTTAGATTTTAACTCGTAAACAAGTTCGCTTAATGTGTGATTTATAAATATTTACATAGAACTGTCCGGTCGAAAGGTTGTTTTCTTCCTGAAAGTACAAACTGGCATGGTCGAATTACGATTAATTTCTTAGGTAAGTTCTAATGAACACTTGTGCAAATTTTTGCGAAAATTAGCATGTATCTGTTTCTTGGGTTTTCTTGTGAGATATTTCTAGGCGAGGCATCTGAAATTCGCACACACTTTGCCGGATACCTCGCGTGCTAACGTCGAAAAACCTGCACACGCGAGGTTTTTGAATAATTTATATCGAATTCATTTTCTTTGAAGATTCTCCACCGGTACAACATTTTGGACCGACATTTATATTTGATAAAATATTACCAACGCTACCGTATAACATGGCTAAGCGCAATGCAAAGTTAACATTTATATTATCATTGTCTGAATTCTATGTATTAGGTGAAAGATTATTTGTTTCCATTACTACCTTCTTCTTCCCTAACCAATGCCTCATTTTCTTTCATAAATACAAATTTAAGAGGTCGGCAATAAAATGTTGACGAGGGTTCTGGGTTTGACCACAGTGCTTAATTATATTCATCTAACATTAACTTAAGCAGCGCTAAAGCAATTACAAGCAAAAGTTCTATTTTGGATGAATTTTGTGTGAAGTGACTTGGAACCCAGCTTTAACTGGTTTAGAACATGCATAGATTATACTCTTCGCTATTCCTAGGACATTTACAAATTATTATGCGTTAGAAATTAGAAAGTTAGAAATTCGACTTTTTGCGAAAACACTACTGTAATTATTCGAAAACAGTTTATTTAACATTATTTGGCATGCTTTGGCCTTGTGCCTATTCAATTCTATACATGACCGACATATTCTTTCTTTTAAACAACAATGTCTTCGTATGGATTAATATCTTTATGCGTTTCGCTACCTCCATCTCCAATACATTTAATGTACTTGACATGATGTTTCTTTTCTGATCTCATAAACATTTCTGTGATGACATCAATTTCTACTTTACTAGCACTGATATGGTTTATAGTGCAATTATCTTTGTCGCCTTCATACTAATCATTGTATTCTTCTGTGTCCATTTGATTTTCCCATGCAACGTTGTAAGATTGGGAAAACTAGATTTTACAATTATATACAGCACTTTCTTACTGTGTTTCCCGAGGAGTGTACCAAGCCCGAGCGAAGAACTCAATTCTCTCGTTACTTTTGTCTTTCTCAGTAGCTCTCGAAATTGGACGATTATATTATACCCGTAAGACAGCAGAATGTACATTTTCCGGACAGCCATAGTATCTATTGATAGGTAATCCCTGAAAAATATCCATCTGGCCACAAAATAAATTTATCTTTTCCATTCCGCTTTCTAAAAGTCGCCAACATATTCCTGCGATTTATTTCAGATGACTTTTGGTATGGATTGGCATTGCCAATTAGTGGAGATAAGTTGAAAAATTTCATCCAGTATTCACACTTAATTGCAATTTTGGAACCTAAGCCGCGGTTTCTGATTCTAGAAGATAGAATTTTTCTTTTGCAGTTCTTGCAAATAACACTAGTCGCTATCATCGAAAATGCAGCAACAAAGTTCAAAGTATATTAAATAAGATCACTTGCGATCACGTCATTGTTATCTCTATTTCGCAATTTTTTAGTTGATACGCTTGTTATTCGGTTCAGCAACGTGTATCATTCGAGTTACAGTTGATGTACACGTAGAACGCCATATTAGACCTGATGCAATTTTCGTGAACCCATCTGCTGTTATATATGCACTACAGCTAGTTCTCATCACGAACGCTATCGCTATAAGGTTCATTTCATATCAAGCATTCTGTGCGAAGCAACAGTAATGTGTAATGTTGTTAATATTGAATCGCTTCTTTAATAGCAAGGCATTATTCGAGATAGATTGCTTTTTTCTTTGATTCTGTTTGGTTTCAGTTTTCTTGAGAAGTACGCAACCGGGTGTAACATACCGTTATCTTGGAGTTGTTTTAAAACGGCTCTTAAGCCATCACCACTTGCATCTGTATAAATGAATATTTCTTTGTTTTGGTCATATATAGCTAGGATCAGACTTGAACAGAGGTATTCCTTGATGTTCTGAAATGATTTCTCACATTTTTCATTGCAGATGAATTCGACATTTTTCCTTAATAAGTTATGAAGTGGTTCCAGGAGTTTGCAGGCATTTTCTATAAATTTATAATAAAAATTAATTTTCCCCAGTAATTGTCTTACATTTTTTTTTTTGTTCTTTGGGCGTTCCAATTCGCTCAGGTTGAACTTTCGCACGTTCGCGGGGAGACGCGATCTCGAAGAAGCGCGCCAACGGGAGACGTAAATTTCCGTTACGATTGACTAATCGACGCTACGATTCGTTCGATCCCTTATTTCTTGTGGGATAATAAGGGTGGTTAATTGAATATAACGTTAAGATTAACAGGTTATTATATATTTGAACGAATCGACAACTTTAGTGTGATACAAGAATGAATGTTTGAAAAGACAACTACGAGTGAGTACGACCTGAGACTCTGTTCGTGTTGCCGCGTATGATGATATATTCTGTCGACTGACTGTATTCGATTTGTTGACTTCTTGAGGTTCCTTGAAATGTCCCTTGCATCGAGTTGATATAGATTGTCTGATTTGTTTTTATGTTGTTTCGGCGGAAAGCTTGGTGTGGGTGTGCCCTTTGAACGAAGAACGCGGATTCGTTGTTCACACTTTTCCTCAGGGAATTGAGGGTAACGATCCGCGACGCCGATTGGTTATGACCCACGCTAATGAAAAAAGATATAAGAAAGTCTCCTACTAACGTGGATCGGGAGTGACCTTGTTCCTGGTGAAAGCAGCCTTTTTCGGTAGACATATGTTCGTTTTTCCCATTCGGTGACCCGCTTTCTCCATGATTTTCAAGAGCGCCTGATAAACTCGAGGACTTTTCCAAGATCTAGCCATAAACCGAAAACACTTATAGGATTAGCAAATTCTTCAAGACAAGCAAGACTGGCAAACATGTGTGGTAACAATGAAGTTAAAAGTTAACGTTTTATGGTGGGTCCTTGGGTCTATTGAGGGTCGGGATGACTGTAGGTTGGCCGTTGCCTGCCAGGTTGCGAAGGATGGAGTGCAGATGTCTCACGCGACGTAACAGAGTCTCCGATAAGGAAGTGACCGGGAGTAAGAACAAGGAGATCGTTTGGATCTGTAGATATTGGTGTGAGTGGACGGGAGTTGAGGATAGACTCGATTTCAATGATGAGTGTATTTAAGTTTTCTAATGTTAGAAGCTCGTTACCTACGACACGTCTAAGATGTCGTTTGAAGGATTTTACTGCAGCCTCCCATAACGCGTCGAAGTGGGGTGAGTTGGGCGGAATGAAGCGCCATTCGATCCGTCGGTCGAAAAAAGACTGAACCTTTACCTTATGATCGTCGGACTGCAGGAGGTTTCGGAGCTCTCGCAAATCGTTGTTAGCGCCAACGAAGATGGTACCGTTGTCAGAATAGATTGTTAGATAGAATCCTCCGCGAGCAATGAATCTTCGCAGAGCAGCAATGAAGGCCTCACTAGTGAGGTTCCTGACCAGCTCGATGTGGACTGCTTTAACTGCAAGACATACAAAGATTGCTACGTATACCTTGATTTTGCGTCGGTTGTGGTCCTTTCATTCTATGATGTAAAATGGCCCGTAATAATCGATTCCGACATTGGTAAACGGCCGAGATTCCGTTATCCGTGCGGCTGGGAGATCGCCCATTACGTAATCCACTGGAGGTGGATTGGTTCGGCAACAGCAGACGCATTTCTTCACCATGCTCCAAACTTGACTACGGCCGTCGATAGGCCAATAAGATTTTCTTAGGGCATATAAGGTAGATTGAGTTCCGGAGTGGAGGTTTAGGAGGTGCTTATGCTCGATTATAAGTGATGTAACGGGAGATTTAGGTAAAATGATCAGATGTTTTTGATTGAAAGGCATTGTTGAGTGATCTCCGACTCGCAACATCCCGTCCTTGTCCAGGAATGGATTGAGCCGTTGTAGCTTCCCCTTCACTGCAGAATTTCGATCAGTTCGGAGAATACGAATCTCATCTGAAAAATAACAAAGTTGTAATAATTGGATAAGTTTGTTATGCGCAATAGTTAAATCATAACTCTAACTACACGAGGTCTTCCTCTATCCTGTTTTTGTCTCCATCGAAGGCAACAAGCGGTAATTCTGATTAGCTTAGGTCAAGAGAAGAATCTCTCCAGCAGACTGTGCTCGGAAGGAGTCATGGACAGGCAGGTTGCCTTCTTTTACTCCGATATTTCGATTGGTAGTGGTACTGGGTTCCACGTCGGCCAGTATTCTTCAGGTTGTTGTAGCCACTCCGGTCCATGTTGCCAAATGGTTGGTCGCAGAAAGTCTTCGGGCGATTGTCCTCGGGATATGAGATCCGCAGGGTTGTCGGTGGTGGGAATGTGACGCCAATCTGAGGTGTGAGTCTTCCTTTGAATTTCTGCCACACGATTAGCGACGAAGGTTTTCAGCGTATGGGGTGATGTGTTAATCGAATGAAGGACGATGGTAGAGTCAGCCCAATAAACAGTCCGAGAAACATTGCTTGCTTAGTGCTTGAAGGATTGTGGTGGTCAAGGATGTGAGAAGAAGTGTTCCACTCAGTTCCAGCCTTGTAATAGTTCATGATTTGAGCGGAGCCACTTTTGATTTCGCAGTGAGGAGTCGTGTCCAGACTTGACCATCCGGAGTGATAGTATGAAGATAAACACATGCCCCATAAACCCTTTCGCTGTCGTTACAGAACCCGTGTAATTCGATTTCCGCTGCAGATTTGATTATAGTTTTGCGTGGAAACCTTACGTTGTTTAGCAATGGCAACTGCGCATAGTATTCATTCCATTCTGTATGTAAGTCAGCCGGCAGAGATTCGTCCCAATCGATTTTTAATGTCCAAAGTCGTTGGAGTAGCATCTTAGCTCGAACGATCACTGGCGCAAGTAATCCAAGAGGCGCTGGTGATAACCCGAACGTCACCGTGTTGAATTGATAAGTGTCAACTTCTCCATTAGTGTTACGCCACAAAATTTGTTGGAATTTCCGACCCTTTGGACGCACAAGAAATTGTCGATACATTTTTTCAAGGTCCCCCGTGAGAACGTATTGATGAGACCATAATCTCAGGAGAATGAAAAATAAGTCATCTTGTAGTTTCGGTCCCGTGTGAAGTATGTCGCTTAAGGAAACTCCGGTGGTGGTTGGTGTCAATTTGTCAAACACGACTCGGAGTTTTGTCGTTTGGCTGGACTCTTTGATCACGCCGTGATGTGGCAGAAAATATTCGTCGTCCGAGGAGTGGTACGTGGTAATCTTCGTCATAATTCCAAATATTCTTGTATTACGGCGTGATAGTCGGCTTCAAATTGTTTCTCTCGTTCGAAACGATGGGAGAGAGATGTGAGTCGCTTCATCGCCATGGCCTTGGAGGATCCAAGCGAAGTAGTTGTTTCGTTAAATGGGAGAGCGACAATGTATCGTTCTTCGTTGGTGCGTTGAACGTGATTTCAGAAATGCTCCTCGCATTGTTGTTCCGCCTCCAAAATGTGTGAAGTGGGCGGTCCTTTGTCAAATTCCCAAAAACGGGCGAGGCCCGCCTGTAAAGCCGTCGTGGGAACGTGAAATGTATGTGCTGATAATTGCGAGGCTGGGTTCCCCCCGATGACCCATCCGAATCGCGTTTTTTGCAGCCGCAAATCGGACCCGTTTCATTGAGTGATATCAAGTTGACCGACGCAGAGTGAAGCTAGTGTTGGTCCGGCGCTCAATAAGATTTCGATCGGAGCACGTCTATGGAATGTTTGATCGGCTAGTTGGAGATTCCTAGGTATTTGTATAGTTGAGCGATCTGCGGGTTGATCTGTGACCCAAGTCGATATAGTTGGAATGACCAGGAACGTCAATGTGCGTTCGTATGTGCCGTCAATTGAGGTGATCGTGGCCGTGATATGGTGTTTCGAGGTCGTCGATAACGCGTCGAGAGTTCCGATTGGGACCGAACATTTCCGTTGGTTGAGGTTCAACAAATTAGCAAGTTTTTCGGTGATGAAGTTCATGCTAGAGCCGGTGTCTAGCAGAGCTCTACAACGGAATGGTTGACTCTTATTGTCTTGTATATTGACCTGCGCTGTGACTAAGAGATCGTGATGCAATGGTGGCGAATGAAGCGAGGTCAGTGATTCGGTTCTCTGTGATTCGGTCCCAATTAAAGTCGTCCGATGTAGTCATTTCCTTCCTTGTCGCTGAGGACTAGACGATATTTTTGATCCGGTTGTGTTCGTAATGGCCGAGGTTCGCGTTTTGGAGACGTTCGGGGCGACGATCGGGGAGATGACCGGGGAGACAACCGGGGAGACGCGGATGCGCGTCTCGAACGATGTGACGAACGAGGAGTCGGTGAACTAGGTGAAGACCGTCCGCTGGATGACCGGTCGCTCGATGATCGACCGCTCGATGATCGTGATTTGCCGTGACCTTGGTATTGATGCAAATACGTATGATGTTGCTGTCTGCATATGCGGCATGAACTGGCAGAGCATTGAGCAAGAGTGTGTCCTTGACCTAGGCAATTTGTACAGAGTGATGCCTTTTTGACGGTTTCAGGACGATTTTTGGCAGACTTCGCCTTGAAGACATCGCAATTTCATATTTCGCGTTGTCCTTTACTAGTTGGACACGCCAACGTCCTACATGTAGTGGTGAAAGTGACGCTTCGTGGCGCGTGTTGTCGCAGTCGGTTGTGTTGCTCGGACGTCCTTTTTGTCGCGGTTGTTGTTGGGCTTGTTCTATCGCCGTTCGTCCGTGCTTTAAGAAACTCTACCAAATGTGCATAGGACGGCATTTTTTGTCCGGTAGTGTGCGTTGCCATTTGCGAATGATGGCTGACGGTAGCTTTGAAGTGAATAATTTAATGAGGACAACATTTGAAGTGATTGGTTCACCTAGTTTTTCCAAAGCTTGGAGATTTACTTTGACCGTCTCAAGAAAATCGTCTATAGCTCCGGGTGTCTCCTTATTTATTTTCGGATAATCGAAAATCAAGTCCCAGTAGCGCATGCAGACTTGACGGTGGCAGTCAAATTTGTCTTTTAGAAGATCAATCGCGATTGGATAATTGATTTCCGTAACGTCCAACGATTGGATGCTTCGCGCGGCCTTTCCGGTTAAGGAAGATCGAAGATAATGGAATTTTTGTACGGGTGTAAGTCGATCGCTTCGATCTATCGTGGACGAGAAAGAGTCATAAAATGAATGCCAATTCTCAATGGCACCGTCGAAAGTAGGTAGATGGATCTCTTGTAGTTTAATTGATGTCGGCTCGGCGACATTGGGTGAATCGCAGCTTGGCGATTTCGACGACGATGCTGGTGCATCATCCATGAGAATGTGTAATCGTACTACCAGGTCATAATATATGTTGGTTATTTCGGAAACTTGCGCGTCATCCTGCTCGCCTAAATCTTCTGGTTCATCTTGTAATGATCTGTACTGTTTCCACGTGTCGTCAAGTAGTGAGTTGTAAGCCGTTAAAGAGGCCTTGTTCTGTTTGCTGGATTGTTCATATTCGTCGAGTCGTTTTGATAAGGTCGTAAATCGGCCGATTTGGAAGTCTCGTTTCCGATGCAAGGAGGTAATTTTGTCTGTGCCTTCCATTGGTAGCGGACCGTAAAGACAATACAATGAACGAGCTTACCTTGTGGTTGTGTGTTCGGATGTTGCTCGTCACGGTGTGTGTCTCGTCTGGCGTCTAAGGCGTTTCCTTGCTGAAGTTGACCCTCTATTTGTTGACGTGAGGATGCATGGTTGCGTTCTTCAAGCACCGGGTTATGCCTCTTCAAAATGACTGCCCTTGGCGTTACTTACTTCGCTGGAGTGGTAACGCTTCCGCTGCTGTTTATGTCGGATTCACGTGGCACTGTATGATAGTGGGTGTCACTGGTGTGCACTTTCACTCGACACGTTATCCGGCTCGAAGGACCAAATGTTACGACCGTTCGCGGAGAGACGCGATCGCGAGGAAAGCGCGTCAGCGAGAGGCGTAAATGCTCGCTACGATTCGGATAATCGACGCCGCGAATTAGTCGTTCCCCTATTTCGGTTAGGATAACAGAGGTGGTTAAATGAGGTTAACACTGAATTAATAGGTATAAAAACATAAAATGGTATATTTCACAATATATAAAATAATACAATGAGCACGTCACAAATTATTTAACGATTATACAATTAATTTGATGCAGTAATTCGACTCGACTTTACAATATTTCTTGATGTATTTGGTAGACTAAGCGACTTGGATTTTGTTCGTTAAACTCTCTTAATGCATTCCGTTCGAATCCTCGATCGATACTAATTGCCCTTCGATGGTCTCCTTGTGTTCTCTGGGAGGCGACCCCCACCATGCTCGGGTCACGCCACCGATCACGCCATGATCACACGTGTCACCTTCTATGTGCAGTTAAAATAACGGAACGAATCGACGTTTCTAGAACTCGCTCTGTTTGATGCTTGCCGCCACATTGTATATTCGTCGGGCAGATGAGACGATCCGTCTGCGAAACTGTAGTGCCACGAACGACGGTTAGGAATACGACCTAGGATAGCGTAACAATTATAATCCCAACATCTTGAGTGGGAATTAATCGTCTTACGATATACGTTAAATATTCAATGTCCATTAAAGATCTGCATGGTAAAGTGTTCAATATTCCTTCTGTACTTCTTAAAAATACAAGCGTCATTATTAAGTCTCCTTGTCCAATTATCCTCCCTATAATAACTCCATTCTTTTCTCCACTTTTTCTCCATACGTTCTTCCACTGTCCTAATCCTTTCTATAAAAATTGAGGCGGCTTCTGACCTAGAGTGGGTGTTATATCGCTCCTGTTGTTCTACCCTTCTTATCTCATAGTTTTCCGCCCGCAGCTCTGTTTTAAAATATATCGGCATAGTGCCCGTAAGCACACACAGTGCTGACACGTGTTGCTTGCTGTCTCCCGGTTCCAGCAGTTCTGTTGTCGTTATTTTTAAGGATCAAACTACGTTATGTTTTGTTTCTTCCGTCGTGATGGTTTGTTATCCTGAGTGCTTGTTGTTTTCTTAACAGTTTCGTATTTTTATTTTGTTTACCCGGAGTTTGTAAATAAAATCTCGCGGGGAATTGTTTACTTCTGTGATCACGAAACTTCGTGTAGTAATTCAGACCATACCAAGTCGTAAATACGAACAAAGTAGTCGCGTACGACGGAACACATTCAGTGAATGCTCGGTCTCTTCAATACGATACTTGACAGAAATTCAAATTCGATTTTCTTGTGCACGAGGCTTCGGATGAACAAATCTTCTCTTTCAGCGGCTTGTACTACAGTTTTTTGGATACTCTGTGTGAGGCTGAAGTTACCTGTAAGATCACATATCAGCACATTTGATAGTTTTTTTTATGTAAGTTGCGACACAATGTGTGCAACTTTTAAAAATATTTGCTTCATAGAAACAATTTATTGAGCGAAGGGAATAATAGTTTCATTTTCTCGGCTATTTTACATAAGCTCTGTTATACATGTTACACGTAACGTGTTAGGATAAAATAATTTTAAACTTCTTCCAGCTTCCAACATACACGAAATCGAATTAGTTATGAACAATAGCAAGTGCACATTAAAAATAACACATTTTTTTCGAAATTCACAGTTTGTTTACTTTGAAATTCTTTATAAATAAATGAATGACGGGTTGAAGACTGCTCTTTCACATAATGTTTAACCATCACGTTTACTTATATAACATCCAACTTTATCCAACGACTATTTCATCAATTGAAATCCAAGTATATCTTCCCCTAGCGTTGACTTGCTAAGAATATTTTTATTTGCATATTTTTTCAAAAAATTTACCGATATCACGGTATTTAAACACCTATGGACCATATGCAGTTACCATTACTTCGCATAAATCAGTATAAACGTTACTTTTCCTTGAAGTACTATTATATCATGTGTCACTGCATAAATCTTCTGATTTTGCATTTCTGTTGTACACAACAGTGTACATTGGTGTGCTGTTTTAATCGAGATTTTAGTTCACATGGAACCTAAATCACAGGATTAATAAAAAAAGAAGGATGTTACTTGTTTCCGGATACGACGAAATAAACCAGTACTTTTACGGCGTTTACGGACCCAAGGAAAATGTGGAGGAATTTTGGATCTATATTATTACCGTTTTTGGCTGAACTTTACTTTAGGGAAAAGTCAAGAATTAATCACTTTTTTTGCAATCTATCAGTTTTCGAAACGGGGAATTCGAAAATCCTAGTTTTAAGTTTTGGGATCCAGCGGTACAGGGTCGTATTTATGTAAAATTTGTGTGGTATTTTACACTTTACTTTAGCAATACATTGGATTCTGGATCTTTCAATGAATACAGTTTATGGAGTCACTGACTGCACGTGGATGGTAATCATTTTGGCCTATTGACGTGTTTGGTTACATGTATTTTGTATATATGTAGGAATGTTATATTATTAGCTTGTAGGTAACAGTATAATTTATACAGTATCGTTTGCACTCACACGAAATCGAATATAATACCTCGTTTCGCGTATTCGTTATTCATTATTCCTAGGACACAACAACACAACGATCTTCACACGACAACGATAAATTCAACTCCGGCTCTCTCAACTCTCGTTACAATGTTTTCCATGCTCACTTTTTTCCTTAACATACCTTGGTAACGCTCACAACACTCCTTGACAACGTTAACATATCTTGATAACGCTAATAAATAATTACCTCTCACGCCACGTCCTTCCCTGATGTCACACTATCCCACAAGCTCGGCCAATCTGACAAACACATCTGCCCTCAGATGTGCCCATCATTACTAATGAGGTGGATATGTGCTGGCCGCGATAATAGTAGTTGCTGGCTGTAGATGTCGTGCTGGGGTACTGCTGTATTTTCTTCTTATTTGAGAATCGTGGAAGAAAAATCGGACTTCAGTCGCCGGGATTCGTCCCGGGTTCCGAACGTTCGTAACTTAAGGCGCTAACCACTGCGCTGCCGTCGTTGGTTGTTAGTGTCGAGTGCCGCCACACTAATTTCACTTGTCCTCCTGATTTCTTGCTATTCTGCATCCACTATCAACCTCAATGGATGACGATTATCCTTCGTTGTCTTCAAAATCGCCATCTTCTTCACTATCCTCGGCAAATTCTAATGGTTTAACCGATGGCTTCATATGATCAGCTTGTTTTCTGCGGTCCTTCTTGCTCACCCACTTTGATGACTTCGTTACGGTCTTTGCCCTTTACCGATGTTACTTTGTATGGACCCAAAAACTTTGGTAGTAACTTTGTACCTGTTCCGAACTGAGTACGTTTTATTGCTACTAAATCACCAATTTTATCGTCCGTGGCAGTTTTACGACGTTTATTGTATGTTCTTTTGTTTTCTTCTTGGATTTTCGCAATATTTTCCTTGGCCTCTAATCTCATCTTCATGCGATCTTCTTCAAAAATATTCACCAGTTCTTCGTCTATCAGTTGCTTTAATTCTTGGTCTTCTTTAAGTCTTATTTGTTCTCCGATAAGTAGTTCAAATGGTGTCTTCCTAATACTTCGGTGATGGCTTGCATTTATAATTTATTGCACTCTGCCCACGTGTTTCCACCATTCTTCTGGATTGTTTATAGAAAGTTTCGTTCATTCTTTCCACCTGACCATTTCCGCGCGGTATACCCGTAGTAATTAGTATGTGTTCGATGTTTTCCTCTTGGCAATAGTCTTTAAATGTGTTCGAAGTGAACGTTGAACCGCGGTCTGGCACTATGCGCCTTGGATTTCCAAAAGTTAATGCCTGCAACTTTAGTTTACTTAACGCCTCTTCTGTCGTAGTAGCTTTGGTTCGGCATAACCAGGTAAACTTGGTGAACGCGTCGATAATCGTAAAAATATGGTTATAGGATATATATATGTCGAATTATTATTAGCCTACCTCGAGCCCAAGTATTCCAAAAGAAATGCTCGATGTCTCTACATCTCCGACACGGCCATCCTGACAATCACCCGTCCTCGGGTGCATCTACAATATTCGATTTGCATCACATTAGACTTAATACAACTGACATTATTTACAATTTAACTAAACATTCCAATAAGCCAAGGGTCCAATACAACAACAAAGATTCTGATTGTAAGTTCATTAACAAAACGGAAAACAACAATCAGTAACATTATGATGTTTATTAAAAGTGCCAGTTGCATCCTGTAAACCTCTAGTCATCAGTTTACACAACCTTACATCGGTACACACCACAATACCACATTGGACATTCATCGACACACTGAATTCTACACAACACCATACCAAGTGTATATGGTCACAGAACCTCATTACAATACCACACTGGGCATATGTATAAACACTTAATCTTATCACATTACCACTCTGGGCGTATGTGAAATACTATGCTAGATGTTATGGCCATAGTGCAACAGTGCATTACAAATGAGGAAACACTATGCTAGATGTTATGGACATAGTGCTAATGTTCCTACGAGACGGGTGTACTCAAATTACCATTGTCACTACCACTGTCTTCATTACAGACATCCAACTCAGCAGGAATGCAACTACCCGGCATTTTCCTCAATTTATCATGACTGTATTTGTATGATCGCTTACCATCCAAAGTTTTTAAAACATATCTATCTCCTTCCAAAATCTCCGCTGTCACAAATGGACCCCTGAACTTTGTATCTAACTTGGTTTGATTTCTCTCCTCATTTTTGCGCAAAACAAAATCACCAAGATTAAATCTAACTACTTTAGCCTTAGCTTCATCAAATCTCTTTTTTTCATACTTTGCGTTAACCTCCATATTCTGTATAGCCCGCTGCCTTACATCAGAGATATTTATTTCTCTTTCCACAATATTGTCGGGCAACAATAAACCATAGGGCCTAGCTGCTTTACCGATAAGTAATTCCAACGGACTCGATTTTGTCGCACAATTGGTAGTGCAATTCAAAGCCAATTGTATCCCAGCAACCGCTTCTTGCCAAGACCGCTCGGTCGTTTCCACCGTCGTAAACATATTTTTCAGCGTTCCCATAACACGTTCCACCTGCCCATTAGCCCTACTAGCCCCAGTTGCTATCAAGTGAAGCTTGATTTGTTTTTCTTGACAGAAATCTTGGAACTCTTTACCGGTAAAACACCTTCCTTGATCCGCTATTATCCGGCAAGGACTCCCAAATAAAAATATTGCAGATTTGAGTGCTTTAATAGTATTAAGGGAATCTATTCTACGCGTATGGAATAAATATACAAATTTAGTAAAAGCATCCACCAAAACGATAACGTATTCTTTCAAATCACTCTTACCACTCAGCTTGCCCGTTATATCCATGTGAACCGTATGCCAAGGTATGCCGACCTTAGGAATAGGATACAGTTCAGCTTGTATTTTGCCTGAACTTGTCTTGGAAACCTGACAAGCATGACAATTCTCAACGAATTTGCGAACATATTTCGCCATTCCCTCAAACCAATAATACTCATATAGCTTCTCAATCGTTTTATCTCAACCTAAGTGCATAATTGTTTGGTGCACATGGTTAATAATGGACCACCTAAAACCTCTTGGGACAATGGGCAAACAAAGTGTCCTGCCTTTTCTTTGTATCCTGCGGTAAAGGGTTCCAGATCGTAATTCATACGTACTTGCAATATCCTCCGCGGGATCACCATTTTGCAATTTAGCAGCAATTTCCGAAATTTGTGGATCACGACGATGTTCCGCTAAAAGCCAATTTTCAGAAATCTCAGCCAAATTAATTTCTTTTTCTTCAGTTTTGATAATCTTAGTACGATCAATTCCCAAAGGATTCCGTGAAAAGAAATCTACATGAGCCATCCGTTTACCTTGTCGATACACAATGTTAAAATTAAAGGTTTGCAAGTAAGCCCACCACCTGTGAACTCTGTCATTCAAATTCACTTTACTGCTGGACGCCTTCAAAGAATTACAATCAGTAACAACAAGGAATTCTCGACCATGCAAATAGTGACGAAAATGCTTAATAGCGTTTATAACTGCTAACGTCTCCAACTCATACGAGTGGTACCTTTTTTTTTTTTTTTTTTTTTTTTTACGTGGAGAAATCCTCATGGACACTCGCCGTTGCCTGGCGTGGCAACAGCCGAGTAGTGTTAAGAGTAGTAGACTCTTACCGACTAAAACTCCACGGTGGTCCTCTCGACGCCTTAACAAGATGCACCCGGGGTCTCTTGCGAATTCTACCGGGTGCTTCTCGTCGTCTATCTCCCTGTCGGTATCGACGGGAGGCTTCCTTGTCAAACTCGGGCCGCTAGGGGGAGACCACGCCCCCTAGCGCCACGTTCTTCTTGGATCGTAGTGACGGCTCCTTTTGGCGCGCCTAGGGCGACGGCGGCGGTGCCGTCGCACCGCGACGCGCGGTTACTCCTTGCTGTTGCGCTCTGCTAGGATCGCGCGTTTTCTCTCTGTTTCTTTCCGCCCGCTCCTTCGTCAGCATCACTTGCTCGCAGTAGGTGCGGACGGCGACGAACTCCTGACGCCCCCTGAGCATAGCCTCGATGATCGCTTCGGGGGCCAAACTCTCGCCGATGTCGAGTCGTAGGACGCGTCGCGGTACCTCCCACGCTGGACAAAACTCCAACGTGTGCTGCGCCGTGTCTTCCTCTTCCTCGCAGTGGTGACAGATGGACGTCACCTCTCGCCGAATCTTCAGCAGATACTCGCCGAATACTCCGTGACCGGTGAGCACCTGCGTCGTCCTGAAAGTCAGCGGGACCCCGCCTCGGTCCCTCCACTCTTCCCAGTTGGGAAGAACGGCGCGGACGGCCCGATGCGGCCGCACGGTGCCCTCTTCCAGCAGCCGAGAGCGCCACCGCTCCCAGGTCTCCAGCTTCGCTTCCTCCCGAACGTCCACGGCGGACGGCGGCGTCGTACGCCCGTCCGAGACCAGGGCCCTCCGGTGTTCGTACACACGACGGAGTGCGAGGGCTTGCAGCTCGAACGGAGGGGACGCCGCCAGCACGGTCGCCGCTGCGTAGGATACGGTCCTGTATCCCCTCACTATGCGGATGGCGGTTGTCCTCTGCAATCTCCTCAACAGGATCAAGCTGCGACGATTCGCCGACAGATCTTCGGCCCAGACGGGGGCTCCGTAGAGGACTCGCGACCGGACCACTCCCTCGTAGAGGCGGCGAACTCCCAGTCCTGCTCCGCCGATGTTCGGTAGTAGGCCGCATAAGGCGTTGGCTGCGGCCGTCACCCTTGGGACCAGGTGCTCGAAATGCGGCCCGAACGTCCATCGACTGTCGATCGTCAGGCCCAGGTACTTCATCTGGAGTCTCGCTGGGACTTCCTCTCCGTTGATACGCACCGACAGTCCATCCGGAGGGGTTCCTCTGCGTCGTTGATCGAAGAACCACAAGGCCTCGGATTTGGCCGGCGACACGCTCAAGCCGAGCCTCCGGATGGCGTGTACCGCGCACGCCACGGCGGTCTCGGTAATGCTCACGGTCTCGTTCCACCATCGTCCGCCGGCCAGTACCAGCGTGTCGTCCGCGTAGCATACCATGCCCGTGCCTGGCGGCATGGGGCATCGAAGGACCGAGTCGTAGGCCGTGATCCACAGGATGGGTCCCAACACTGAACCCTGCGGCACGCCGCGCTCGACCGGCCTCCTCTCTTCTTCGCCGTTCTTGCCGGTGTACGTTATCCACCTGTCACTCAGGTACGCCCGAATGACCCCGACGAGGTACGGAGGCACCTCGAACTGCTGCAGAGCTTCCACGATCCTGGCCCAGGGTATGGCGTTGAAGGCGTTCGTAACGTCCAAGGAGACGGCCAGCGCCACCCCTTCTCTGGAAACCATGTCCTCCGCGATGGACCTCACCCTCTTCACCGCGTCCACCGTCGAGCGTCCTCGGCGAAATCCGTATTGGCTGTCGTGCCATCCGGGCATCCGCTCCGACATATGGGCCTCCAGACGGGCGGCTATCACTCTCTCGAACAGTTTGCCGACCTCGTCCAGAAGGCACACCGGCCTGTACGCGGACGGCGAGTCCAACGGACGACCCTCCTTTCGCAGCAGCACCAATCTCGCCGTGCGCCATGTCCGAGGGTAGACGCCCTCCTTCAGGCATCTGGTGAACAAATGCCGCAGCCGGGGAGCCAGGGTGTCGATCGACTCCGCCCAAACTCGGCCTGGTATTCCATCCGGACCCGGTGCAACGTCGCGGGATGCCATCCTCTTCGCGGCTTCGAAGAGCTCTTCCTCGGTGACTCGTAGCTCCTCGCTCCAATCCGTCGTCCTCGATGTCGTCCCGTCGGCGGTGGGGAAGGATGACTCGTCGTTGTCCTGACGCGGGAACAGAGTCCCGATCACGTTGTCGAGCAACACCGGATCCATGTTTTCGGTCAGCGGGGGGGCCGAAGGTCGCAGCTTCTTCGTCACTATGCGATAGGGCCTCCCCCACGGATCGGATTCGACCGATTCTATCAATTCCGACCAGGACCGGGCTTTCGCGATCTTGATCTCCCGCTGGAGAGCGCGCCTCGTCTCTCTGTACTCTTCGTAGCAGCGGAATATCTCTTCCTCGTCGCGGGTCCGTCTGCGGCGACGCGCCCTTAGGAATCTTCTCCGGGCCCGAACGCAGCTCGCTCGCATCTCCGCGATTTCCGGTGTCCACCAGTATACGCAGCGGTCGCGTCTACCGCCCGGGACGGAGCGCGGCATCGAGGCGTCGCACGCCGCGCTCATGTATCTTCGGAGATTCTCCTCCTCGTCGTCGATGCTTCCCAACGCGGTGGTCCTTCGCGCGTCCCAGCTCCAGGCGGAGACGGTGATCGCCGCCCGCAGCATGTCCTTGTCCCTTTCCTTCAGGCGCCATCTCGGTGGTAGGCGGGAACGGTTAGCTTCTCGTCGGGCACCGCGATCGTGCCTGGCCTCGAGGTCCACCTCCATGATTATGTAAAGGTGGTCGGACAGAGTCTCCATCCTATCGGCCACTCTCCAACCGTGGATCCTCCGGAACACCTCGGCGGTAGCCCAGGTGACGTCGACGACGGATGATCCTCTCCATGCCACGCAGGTGCTCGCCGAACCCCTGTTTGCCAGTAGGAGTCCGAGACCCGCGGCCCAGTCGGTCAGCATCCTGCCTCGGGTGTCTGTCCTGGTGTTTCCCCATTGCGAGGAGTGGGCGTTAAAGTCCCCGAGGACGATTACCTGGCGGGGGAGGCATCTTCGGACGCATTCGCCGACCCCGTCCAGAAAGTCCCCGAACGCGGCCACCCCGCTGTTGGGGGAGACGTAGGCGCCCATCACCGCTATCCCGTACCACTCGACCGCGACGTAGCCGCTGCCGCGGCCCAGCAAGGCGCCGGGGGAGCTCAGCGCCGGCGTCCATGTTATGACCGTCGATCCGTCTAGGTCCCCGACCCAGTTGGGGGCGTTGGGGACGCGGTACGGTTCGGCCACCACCGCGAGCGCGACTCTGTTCTCCCGGATGGTCTGGAAGAGCAGGTCTTGCGCCCGTCTGGCTCTTCCGATGTTACATTGGAGGAGACGCTTGAAACTACTGGGTCAACTCCATGGCCTCCCCCCGGCCATCTACCGCTGCTGCTTGGTCGGCGGTGCCCCCTTGGTTAACGCTGCTGCTGCTGTTGTTGTTGTTGCTGCTGCCTGTGATGGTGGCGGCTTGCTGGCGGGCGGGTCGCCTCCTCTTGACTCTCGGCGGAGCGCATGCCGCTCCGCCCATCCTGTGGCCGGCGGGTGCCCCGAGCGACTCGCACAGAGGGCACCTGGGTGTAGATGCGGGACAGCCTCTGGCGCGGTGTCCGCCCCCGCCGCACCTGTAGCACAGATGTCCGCGGTCTTCCGTAGATGTGCAGGTTGCCCGCACGTGTCCCAGCCCCAGACACTTGAAGCACTGTAGGGGCCTCTTCGGTATTGCTACGACCCTCGCGATGGACCAGCCCAGGGCGACCTTCCCTGCCTGGGCTAGTTTCCGGGCTCCGGCCACCGGGCACTTGATCCACGCCGATCCGAGCCCGCCTCTGGAGGCGCCGATCTCTCCGACTTGCACCTCCGCGCTGCTGCATCCCGCCGCCGAGGCCAGTGCTTGGCGCAGTTCCTCCTTGTCCATCGAGATGTCGATGCCGAGCACCCTCAGCTCCGCCTTGATCGTGGGAGCCGCGACTCTTACCTTGGCCGGGTCCAGCACCCCGGCCAGGCGAGTGGCGAGAAGGGACGCCTTCTCTCTGCCTTTGTCGCCGGGGACTCTTATTATGATAGCATCGGTCACGGCCTTCTTCATCGCGACCGCTTGCACGCCGATCTCGCCAAGGGGGATAGTTCGCCTGGCCGTCGATAGTACATCGGCGTACGACATCGCTGCTCCCTCGTTCAGCGTTAAGGTCACCGCGGATGTTCGCGGCGTGCGCGGGAGCGTGGCCGACAGCGATGTCGGCGTCGGTCCTTTACCGGTTGTAGCGGTGGCGCTCGACTTCGTCGCGCCAGTCCTCCTGGTTGGTCGCGGTTGTTGAGCTCCGCTTCCGGGTGCCGTCACGGACGCCCGGTTCTTCGCCTCTTCTTCCGGGGCGTTCGTCTTCTTCTTGGCGTTCCTTCTTCCTTTCCTCTCGACCGTCTTCCACTCGCCAACCTCTTGCTCCCTCGGGAGCGGCGGGTTTGGGGGGGCGGTGCGGCGGGTGGCGGAGCGATCCGCGTTCCGCCGGGCTGCGGGGACGCTTCGTTGTTGTTGCTGCTGCTGCTGCAGCAGGCTTCCGAATCGATCCTCGAACATCCTTACTATGGAGGGTCCGAGCTCGTCCACCTTCCTCTCCAGGGCGTCGAGCCGCATATTCTGGCTCGCAGCCTCCCGCGGGGGGCGGTCCGCGTCGAAGCCGCCGCACCGCGGGCACTCGATAGCGCACGGGCCTCTTCTCGACAGCTCCCTGCGAAGAGCCGCGTTTTCCTCTTCCAGCGCGGACATCCTTGTCTCCGCGAGCCTCGAGGCCGCGCTGCTGCCGCCACCCGCTAGTCCCATCCTCTGCGGGGCATCGTTCTTCCACACGGCGGTTATGTAGCACGCCGCATCTTTCAGAGCTTTGACGTACGTCCCCTTCAGGTTGGACGACGTCATCGCGACACGCATCACCTCGGATACGTGTCTCGTTAGCTCGGCGCTGACGTCCGCGGCCGAGCTCGTCCTCACTTGGATCGCCAGCTCTTCGGAGACGTCCGGGGTCGTTGTTATCAACTTCCTCCTCTTGCCCCTGGACATCGTCGAGGCCAGCGATGAGCGAGACGCGAACGACGCTACCGACTCTTCGTCGTCGGACCTCGCTCGCGTCCGCGGTCCTCCTGCCATTGGTGACATGGCGTCTGCTACCGAGGCCGGAGCGAGAAAGACGCTGTCCGGCCTGTTTGCGGTTCTGTACGAACCTCTGGTTGTTCTCCGCGGAGGCTCCGTATCCTCCGCGGTTGTCTTCCTGTCCATAGTTGTCGCCTCGCCAGGCGCAGAAACACGTCCGGGGGCCTGGCGGTCCACCCTCGAACGGCCGTGGTCGTAAGATGACGACGCAGTGGGGCCCACTTGACTACCCACAACTACGCCGGTACTGGGGTATCCCTCCCCTGCACCGTAAACATTCTTCTCGTTAGTACTCAAGTCCATGTTTCTTTATTTTGAATGTCGCCGGGTCGTCCTCGAAAGTATCCATCCTGGTGCCACTCACTCTTTCGCACCCTGCCCCGGACAAGGCCGATGCAGGGTGACAGGGAGCCCCACGAGAAGGTGAGGTGAGTGGTCTTGACCGGTATGGGCCCACCAACTTCTCCGAAGTTCTCCGCACCGGATCAGCGAACTGACGGGTACCAGAGGCACCGACCAGCCGCCACCCGACTATAGGGGAACATCAGATCCATCGGGGTTTCCCAGGGCGTGGTCCTACGTCCTGAGAACCCATACCCGCCTCGTGCTCCCCATACGAGTGGTACCTAGATTCCGTAGGACTAGTTCTTTTACTAAAGTATTTCACTACCCTGTTTTTCCCTTCTACTTTCTGCATTAGAATAGTCCCATATCCATCCATGCTAGCATCAGTGTGTAACTTTATAGGATATTTTGGATCAAATATCACCAACACCGGCGCATCAGTCAAAATAGAAATTACTTTTTGCTTAATCTTTTCATGCCTATCCAACCAATTTATATTCTTATTACCGGAAGTGAGTGCGTATAAAGGTTTCATTATTTGTGAAAATTTGGGAACGAATTTCCAAAAGTAAGAAGTCAAACCAATAAATTGTCTAAACTGTGTAACAGTTGACGGAGCGGGTAAAGAACTCAAAGCCTGTATTCTCCCCGGATTGGGACGAACCTCACCGTTATGAATTACATACCCCAAATAGAGAACTGTAGTCTTTAGAAAAGAGCATTTAGCGAAATTTAAAGAAAAACCAGCACTCACGAGGGTTTTCAATACGACATCCAATCTCTTTAAAGCTTTATCTATTGAATCAGCAATAATTAAAACATCATCCAAATAAACCATAACATACGAATAAGCAAGATTACCCAAGGCCTTGAAAATAGCTCTCTGAAAGACGGATGGAGCATTTTTCAATCCAAACGGCATCGTAACATACTCGTATTGTCCATCCGGAGTAACAAACGCTGTATACTCTGTAGAATTAGGATGAATAGGGATTTGATGAAATCCACTAGCCATGTCCAGACTAATAAAGTATCTAGCCTGTTTCAACCTCGCGATCTGATCTGCAATAAGAGGTAGAGGATACCGATCCGCGACCGTATTTATTTTATTATTATTTTATTTAGCTCTCGGTAATCTACACAAAGTCTTTCTGAACCATCTTTCTTTTTCACAAGCAATATAGGGCTCGCGAACGGAGAATTACTAGGCCGAACAATTTTCGCTTCAATTAACTTGTTTATCCTTTCACGTACGAGTCTACGCTCCTCCTCGCTAAGCCTATAAGGACTTCTCTGCACTGTAACGTTAGGATCAATCAGCCGTATCTCTAACTGACCTGTGTTTATGCGAGCACGTGAGAAACCTGTAATAAATGAATCTTTATATTTTTCAAGAACAGAAATCAACCGGCTTTTATCATGTCCAATAACATCCGTATCAACCTCATTAACGCTAATCTCTTTTACAGCAACTTTACTACACACATTAACCATTTTCGTTCTACTTATAGTGACACTGTTTTGAGTGATAATCACGTCAAAACCTTGACTTAAAATTTCACGACCAATCATTATATCATGTTTTAAATGACTATCGGCAAGGACATGAAAAATGATCTCCAATGTAAGTTCATTAATGCGTACAATGGACAAAATTTGTGTTGTACATTTTATACAAGTATTACCTAATCCCCGCATTACAATTGTATCAGTTATTCTTTTACCAAAAAATTTCAAAGCCATGGATTCTTTAATCAATGAACACTCAACTCCAGGATCGGAGTAAAATGGAAACGACTCACCCAGGTGACTTGATCTACCAGTTGACGCATCCACTACGTAGAAATCGACTCGACGTTCGTTATCGAAATTATAGTTTCCTTTCGAAGCACTGCTTTGTAAAGGATTTTCCTCCATAATCAGATTGACAGCTGCGCACCATGCAAGCATGATAGTTATACGGCCTTGCATAGTTATAAATGGCACTGATCCCACTTCTGATGTCGAATTATTATTAGCCCACCTCGAGCCCAAGTATTCCAAAAGAAATGCTCGATGTCTCTACATCTCCGACATATATATCTATTATATATTTTTTCGTCGATGGCATCGGTCCTAGGTGGTCGATATGATATTTATCTAATGGTACAGCTCTTCTCTCTATGGGATATAACACTCCTTCACCTTTCCCTTTTTTCTTTTCTGCCAACACGCAGATACGCCAACACTAACACACAACTCCACATGACACATCGCCGTGCCTGGTCTATGCTTGATTATATAATCAAATTGTCCAATTAAAGGTGCCCAATTTGCCACTCGCAAACAAACATCTTTCTTTTTTAATGTCCAAACAAACGCGTTACAGTCTGTTACTATTTTAAATGGCATATTTAGAAAACAGACACTGAATTTTTTAAATGCTTTAACTATCGCTAATATTTCTAACTCGTAGCTCGTGTATTTTTCTTCCGTGGAAGGCGTCTTCCAGCTGGCATAGTATACGGGATGAAATTGATCGTCATCGGCACTTTTCTGTAACATTATTGCCCCTAATCTTTCTTTACAAGCATCAGTATGAAGTTCGGTTTCGGCTCCTACTTGATATAATCTAAGTACCGGGTTTTCAATTAAGGCTTTTTTTAACCTTTCAAATGTCTCCTTCTCTAACGGTCCAAATTTGAATTCAACGTTGTTTTAATAATTTAATAATTGCGATAATGGTCGCGCGATCACGGTATACGATTCTATGAATTTACTGAAATATCCCGTTAAACCCAAAAAATTCTGTACCTGTTTGGTCGTCTTAGGTTCTGGAAATCTTGACACTGTCTTCTGTTGCGATGGTCGAATTTGTCCATTTTCAATGATGCACCCGAGATAATTCACTTGTTTGACTAAAAAACTACATTTTCGCCAGCTTATTACTAATCCACATTCACTCCCGGTTTGTAATACTTGTCTCAGTTTTTCAATTGCCTCACTCTCGATCTCTGCGGGAATTACAAGATCGTCTAAATACGCTAACACGGTTCCGTCGTTGATTAAAGGTCGAAACACTGCACGAACTTATCGTTGAAACACAGCAGATGAATTGCACAAACCGAACGATACTTTTAAAAATTCATAATGTCCATCAGAAGCCACGAAAGCTGTGTATTTAACACTATTCTCGTCAATTTGGACATGGAAAAATCCGTCTTTTAGATCTAATCTAAAAATATTTTTGCATTTTGTAGTCTATCTAACTGGTCTTCTATTAATGGTAACGGGTTCCTATCTTTAACAATTTTTCTGTTTAATAATCTATAGTCTACACACAGTCGCGGTTCACCATTTTTTTCCTCTACTAACACAGTGAGACTCGCATATTCTGACACACTATGACGTATAATTTTTTCACCTAACTACCGATCGATGATTTTATTAACTTGTTTCCTTTGTTCTGTTGATAATCTTCGTGGGTTTTGGTATACTGGTGCATCATCTTCAAGTATGATTTTCATACATACGCATAACTCTAGTCAAAAATACTTTATAGCGATAGCGGCATTTTTTACGAATATCTCAAGAAATAAGGCCGATCCCCGGTTATACATTCAGGCCTGAAAATGTTCGGACATTAGCATAACTTTGATTTCCATGCCGTATTATACTTGAAATAAATACGGACAAAACAACGAAAACATTTTTTAGTATACCGAACTATATTGTATAGGTGTCGGAATAAAAAACTTTTGATTTAAACCAAAGCATCTTTTAAACATAAGAAGAAGTGTTGAAAAAAGTGAATTTTGGTGTTATAAAAATATCTGAACACCTTATAAATTAATGTTAAAAAAACTAAAATGGCAATACTATTTTTCATAAAAGTTCAATATTTTGTCCGATATCCCTTTGTTCAATAATGTGTTAGTTGACGATCTTCCAGATGTTGAAGATTATTTTTTATTAATAATCAATACTGTAATTTATTTTTCTATTATATGAATTTTCTTCAGTGTTTATTGTAATATTTTTGTATGATTGTATTTTTCACTAATTGTGCGACCTAGCTTATTCCATAGGGACGGTCGTGCTTCTATGAAACACTTTATATTAGTTTGATACTTTAAATCTATAATGCATTGTAGTATTCTCGTAAATTTTGAATTCACTTTCCTTTGATCTCCATAACATGTTTCAAAATCATTGAAATGGCAGAGAATGGAACGTTTCTCCAAGTTTGCTGTTCATTTTATTTCACGAATCTTAATTAATGGATTACGCTTCATTTCGCGAACGATACGAATATCTCGCCGCAGTGTCGTTTTGCGTTTTCTACTCGTTCTTGGCACATCTTCAGCTCGCATAGCTTTCTTTTTTTTTAAGCTTGACAAATTTACCGAATGTCCAGCTGGACAAATTATAAACTACAAATTAAATAATAAAAAAAACATCTTTCTGACTCCCATTTTCGAGAGTTTAAATTTTCCAGGCATTGCAGACAAGGAATATCCTTTTTTTCTTCGCTGAGAGATCCTCAATCTCTATAGTTCTCTACTTCTTACCATAACCAATAAAATATTAGCCATTATTATTCCAAGGTAAATTATAAATACTGATGAAAGTAGCGCAAGTGTTTTAACATATTTAAAAACAGTTTCACAATAAATATCGTAGTAGTTATTTACAAAAAACGAAGAATTGTGCAATCGTTGACTTATCTTCCGACGATGGAACTCGTTCTTTTTAAATTCTTGACTTTACAAGCATGAAAATTTTTTGCCAAAACAAATGAGATATATAGTATCGTTCAATACTGATTACATCGATATAAACAATCTTATACTTTTATTTGCGATATTTTATACATAAAAACATTTTTCGCATCGCATCGTATAATTTTAAATTACTCTCAGTGTTATAAATCATTCTGTATGATAGTTATGTAATTATTTCATTCTAATCGGTTGTAATTAATTGTAAATGATTCTCATATATAAAAGCACTGATACAACAGATAATGTATAGAGGTTATGTTGCTTTAAACAAGAAGCATCCTACTTTTTTACATTGGTTACTTGTATTTTCCATTTTTGCCAGTAATATTATTACTCGTTATAGTGCAATCTGATACTACATTTGATACAGACTACGTCATGATGCATGTTAAGGACTCCAAGGGGAAATGTTAACATGCTCTACAAGGGGAAATGTTACATATATTTTATAAATTATATATATTATGCTAAACGCATTGGGAAAATCGCTATCATATATTGTAGAATATTATATGATTAATATTATAAGAAATTTATGGAGGGAAACCTAATAGAATCTTATTATATCTCTTATTAATTGGTATTGACGTGTTTTGATAGCAGAGTAATAAAATACAAGTCTGCTCAATATTTTATTGTTTTATTCCTTAATGAATTTTGAAAATAAGTCTTCCTTCATTTGCTAGCAAAAATGGAAAGATAACAGTATAATTGCTTAGAAGTTCTACAAAATATAACACAAGCAAGAGCAGAGAGCAATCGCATTGCCAAAAGTAGATTTGCTAAAATAGTAGAGCTTGCGATAAATCGTTCGACGTATTTTGCAGCGATATAAACATTTGCAACACTGCAATGTTAGATATCATTCACGTCTCAATGTAAAGAACAATGTATAGAATTCATAAAGATATGTGCACAGTATACAATGCAGGAAACATTAAAGAAAAATTGTACTTAGCGATGAGAAAGCAATCCGTCTAGATAGACGGAATTGTAGAATATACAGGAAGTTTCTAGCCAATAATGTACTATATACCATGTTATAATTTTTCGTATATCAACATATGTTGGAAAATCTATAACTAATCTAGAGATATTTATATTGGTCGAGAACTTTATGCAGATTGGCTAATGACGCAGCAACGTTTTGAACTTGTAATATCCATTTATATGATGAGGAATTTGAATAGTTTGAAGAACACGTACTCAGAGTAATCAGGCAATAAAAATAAATGGTGCAGTACAAAACGATCATTAGTAAAAGAAAATGAAGAAAATATAAAAGTGAAAACGATTAGAAACGATAAACTTGCGTTTTGAAGTTTGAGACGGAAACGAGAAGAAGATGCATGTGATATTATATGTGAGATCAGACGACCACGTGAACAGTTTCTGAAGGAAATGGATCCAATTATTGTTGTCAGATATACAGTGCAGTACACATCAATTATCTAATCTCCTTTAAAAGAGGAGATTTTCATTATTTCACAAACAAATACATTTGTATACTTCGTATGTAGAATCATGTTTTATCTGTAAGGAAACTATATCTAGAATTTTAACATGTTTCTCTTGATACAAGGATTGTGTAATGTAATATAGCAACAATAATATGAAATAATATCAAGTTTCAGTTGGATAAACGAACAAATGAAACATTTGCTTGTGTAATACTTACAAATAAAGCTGTACACAGTGAGTTCGCAATCAAAGGAAAAGTTTGTAAGATGCAGAAGCTTCTGGAAGAAAGCTGATGAACGTCTCAAAAACATTCGAATATTGGGGATATCTTAAACACGCCCGCACATTTATCGAGAAGTAGGTTGTTCCTGACTCATTTACTATGGGCGTATTTGTATTTTGTTGCATAAAAAAATTGCAATTCGCATAATTTGATCTCCAGTTGCTGAACACGAGCACAAAATTTTACCGCTGTGGTTATAAACAACACACTCCGTAATTTCTCCATACAATAATCTTCGTACCGTTGGAAGCTAACTATAATAACATTATAGGCGACAATACAATCAATATGATACAGTGCAGCGGTACGTCCCAAGCGCAGCCGCGGATGCTTTGTCAACAGCTATGTTTCTCACAAAAACACAGGTGTCGAGCTCATTCAAATTTTATAGTAAATGTCAGTATTATTTCAGAAATAATATAAATAATAAAAATAAAGAGTAAATAGTATCTAATGCTTCTTTCTTCTCGGGCTGCTGGCGATAATTTTATTCACAAATCCTTCGAGATCTGCAAATATGAAATTATTGCATTCAAGACTGTCAGTAGACAACATGCAAAGAAAATCTTGAAGACACACAATAAAAAAAAAAAAAAAAAAAATTGACGCAGTCAACACAAATAAAAAAATCATTTAAGTGATAACATATTTAGCGTTTTCACTCAAGGATGAAATCGTTATATAAATACTACAACTCTGTTTATAAGTGCAATTTCAGCTTGGATTTAAGGATCCTGTAAAGTATCCTTTCTAACATCTGAGTCTATTGGAACAATCGTCTCAAAAACTTCCTTATAATATATGGAGCATATTATCCTGAATATCGAGAAGCTTTTTGTGAAGTATTCTGCCAATTTCTTAAACTCAACTCAGTTTGTGAAACTACTTAAGCAAATGTTGCATTGCGTTACGCTAGTAAATTTAGATGTCCAAAATTTTATCTATATGAACGTTTGCTGAATTCGATGTATTTATTACCGTTATGAAATATCTGCACGCTCTAATAGGAATATTCTTGAGATGACGATGCTTAAAGGAAAACGTACCAGAATTTCTTCAATCTCTTTAATGACCGAGTGGCGAATACGTATTGAAGTCGTGTACAAGTTTCCGCAAAAGTGACGACACGTTCGGACTAAATTGTTCGATGGGAATTATTGCAAAAAATGAGGCTCTAAGTAGATGGAAAAAGAAGAGGGAACAGATAGAACACAAATATTACAGTCATCTGTGTTGGGTGACTAAAACTAAGTATATAATCGAAATATAATAAATATCTTACAAGGGAAATAAAACATGAAATATTATAAATAACGAATAATATATTCGTTCTACGACACATATTGAATAATGTTTTATGTAATTTTGTTACCTCCGGCTTATATTCTATTTATATTTTCCTCTATAATTTTCACAATGTATTTATGAATTAAATATATTCTCATAATCTGTGTTCTACTAGCGATTTTCTATATGTTCATGAGGTGTGCAATATAGAAGATATATAGAAGATATATATGTTTTACTTATCTACAATTACAAACTAGAATATCGATCATGTTATCTCTTCCCTACGGATTGCAAAATGATAAATTGTAATTGATGAATTGATAAATTGTAAAAGCATCACGACTAATTTCACCAGTCTAGCACTTGTTCAAGATTTGTCAACCTTTGAACGAGCAAACGCAGACGAACTGTTACGGTAGCGAACACGCGATAATGGAATGCCCGAGCGAGAAACACCAGAGCTTTATATTTAGTTTTATTGTGGATCCAATCTTCATCGGTCCTATTTATATAAACCTCTATTGTTCTGGATTACCTGGAACGTCGTGTAACGTCCATACAGATTATTGTGTCTGTTATTGGTAACGTCGGTCCCCAAAGGCTGGGCATGTGTTCAAGAATACTATGTGCGAACGAGTTCTTGAGTATTTCGGCGAACTTTTATGATCGTTGCTCGCGATTGCTGGTAGTTCAGGTTCTCAGACCTCAAGAATTTTATTTTATCGTAAGAATCTAAATAATCCTACTGAATGTTCGACCAGTCGCGGGGAGACGCGATCGCGAGGAAGCGCATCAACGGGAGTCGTAAATTCCCGTTACGATTAGAATAATCGACACCACGAACAGTTCGATCCCCGTATTTCGGTTAGGTCAATAGGGATGGTTGATTTTGTAGAACACTGTGGTTAACAGGTTATACTATATATTTTCCACAACGATTTACACTTTCTATTTGTTACAATAATGCCAGTGTCGATTGCCAAGCTACGGTTGAGTACGACCTGAGACTCGTTCCGTGTTGGCGAAGGTGAATGAACGTTGTCGAGATCTGACTGTTCTCGAACTGATGTGTAACTCTGATGTGTATCTAAGATGTGTATCACCCTAGTTGAGGAAGCAGTCAGGTGTTGACTGTACGAGTATCGTAACAACAGTGAAGTGCGTTCTCGTAGCATTACCGAAGAAAGCTCGGCGTTACGTCGCGCCAGATGGGCCGTGTCACTGTGGGTCTGGACACCAAGGCCTCACATACCGTAATTCCGACTTCAATAGATCTAAAGACCCACCATAAACCTAAACTTTTAGTTTAGCCTTTAACATTATGTTTAATCCTGTTAATGTTTCGGTTTATAGCTGGTTCTTAAAATAGTCCTTGGGGTTATTATACGCTCCCAAGAATCACTGAGGAATCGAGTATTTGCATAACGGAAAGGCTGGGTTCTTCCAGAAACTATGTCACGCACAAGCACCGGGGATACTTACCCTCTCTCTTCTATTACAAAACAATACAACCGAACTTTCCTCCGTGATTACATGAGAGCAGATAGACAGTTGATCTTCTGGTTGACGTTCTGTAACCATTGAATTCTCTGTGTCCATATTGTATAGTAAATTGATAGAAATATACATATTTTACATTATACATATATTATATATATATTTTTTATACATTATATACATATTTTAGATTCTGTTCTGCGGTGTTGTATCAAACCAACCACCCCTATTATCTTAACTGAAATCAGGGGATCGATCAAATCGTGGTGTCGATTACTATAATCGTAGCGGGAATTTACGACTCCCGTTGACGTGATATCTCGCGAACGCGTGTCCCCGCGATTGGTCGAAAATACACTCGGGGTGGCCTTGTTCATGGGAAAACCAGCTTTCCCGTTAGGGAAATATTCGCTTTCTCCGTAATTAGTACGAACGCATAATAAACCTAGGGACTGTTCCAGGGACCATCCATAAACCGATAACACTTACAGGAATAATTATTCCTTCAAGGTTAATAGTAGTTAGTTATGACTACCAAGACAAAAGGTAAACTAAAAGCCTGGGTTTGTGGTGGGTCCTTAGGTTTATTGGGGGTCTGAATAGCGGTGCAGACCTTTGGGCGGCCAGGCAACTAGAGACGTCGCGCGGACCATTTCACGCGACGTAATACCATCTATAATACGAACTTCCCACCTCGAGGGAGTCGTGCCACTATCTTACAGCTTCCTACAAGAACCGTGCCCACTTCACTGTCGAGTTCATTCAGTTTAGTCAGTTAGGTTTCAGAAGGAAACTGAGGTTTTTAGTCGTGTATTCGGTTTTTGGTGATTCAGAAGGATATTTCAATATTTAAGAAGCGTAGAAGGTAAATTGAGTGATTCTGTTGAGGTGAAAAAGATGTTTCGATTTTCGAAAATCTAAACGCTGTAAACGATCCGCTTTTGAATAAGTAATTTGTATAATCGTAAAATGCTTAGTTAAAATAGCTTTTGTAAATACAAATGTCTTTTTTAAATGGCACGACGTATTAGAAGATAGAAGATCTATGAATAAAGAAATTGTTGCATTCAAGAGATTAGAACGATGAGTTAAATGGGATTCCTCGGTAAATATAATATGGCTTTTATTGTGGTTTATTGGTACTCTCGAATGAATCTTTAGAAAATGGAGTAACTATTAATCAATTAATGTATCATCTACTGTAATGTCCAAGCCAATAGCATTCCTGTTGTAATAAATAGCGTTCCTACGGTGACAAAAATGTTCCTATAATATATTAAATATCTTTTCCATTTCTTCGATAAAATATCATAATTGCTTTCTTCGCTATCATTTCTTACTTCAATTTGAAATTCGTTTTTTCCATGAATCTTTATTCACTCGAGCAGTTTAGTGAAATCTTCCTACCGAACATTTTACATGAAACTTTGACACTCGAAAGGGATACCTCACAGGAGGGTCTTCGTTTCCGCATAAATTACTTTTCTCTTTTAGAAAAAGTAAATCGAAGATCCGTTATTTTTGAAAGTAATTTTTGTCGAATCCTATATAACTGTCTAAATAGTAAAATATGTTAAGGATCATGATATTTGTCTATCTCTATTTTGTAAAGAAATATTGATTTATCAAACACTCGTATTCTATAATCATCAGATTTACAAGTATATATACATTTTAAAATTAAAAAATCAATAAGTTAGATATTGTATAAATAAAATAGATAAAATACTCGAACATATCAACACATGGTTTAATCTTCAAATTGGATCTCTGAAAGTACTATCGTCGAAGGAATCAAAACGACTACCATTCGTACTCGTCGCCGAACGGTATCCTCTTCCAGCAGCTGAGAGCGCCACCGCTCCCAGGTCTCCAGCTTCGCTTCTTCCCGGACGTCCAGGGCCGACCGGCCGGCAGACGACGGCGTCGTACGCCTGTCCGAATCCAGGGCCCTACGGTGTTCGTACACCCGACGGAGCGCGAGGGCCTGCAGTTCGAACGGAGGGGACGCCGCCAGCACGGTCGCCGCTGCGTAGGATACGGTCCTGTATCCCCTCACTATGCGGATGGCTGTCATCCTGTGCAACCTCTTCAGCAAGAACAAGCTGCGACGACTCGCCAACAGATCTTCGGCCCAAATCGGGGCTCCGTAGAGGACTCGCGACCGGACCACTCCCTCGTAGTCTGCGAACTCCCATTCCTGCTCCGCCGATGTTCGGTAGTAGGCAGCATAAGGCGTTGGCTGCGGCTGTCACCCTTGGGACCAGGAGCTCGAAATGTGGCCCGAACGTCCATTGACTGTCGATGATGAGGCCCAGATACTTCATGTGGCGTCTCACGGGCACTTCCTCTCCGTTGATGCGCACCATCGACAGTTCAGCTGGAGGGGTTCCTCTACGGCGTTGGTCAAAGAACCACAAGGCCTCGGATTTGGCCGGCGATACGCTCAAGCCGAGCCTCTGGATGGCGTGTACCGCGCATGCCACGGCGGCCTCGGTGAGGCTCACGATCTCGTGACTCGTGACCGTCGGAAACTCGTAGCTCCTCGTTCCACCCCGTCGTCGTCGTTGTAGTTCCGTCGGTGGAGGGATGACGCGTCGTTGTCCTGCCGTGGGAACAGAGTCCCGACGACGTTGTCGAGCAACACCGGATCCATGTTTTCGGTCAGCGGGGTGGCCGAAGGTCGCAGCTTCTTCGTCACTATACGATAGGGGCTCCCCTACGGATTGGATTCGACCAATTCTATCAACTCCGCCCAGGGCCGCGCTTTCGCGATCTTGATCTCCCGCTGGAGAGTGCGTCTCGTCTCTCTGTAGTCCTCGTAGCAGCGGGAGATCTCTTCCTCATCGCGCGTCCGTCTGCGGCGACGCGCCCTTAAGAATCTTCTGCGGGTCCGGATGCAGCTCGTTCGCATCACCGCGATCTCCGGTGTCCACCAGTACACGCAGCGGTCGCGTCTACCGCCCCGGACGGAGCGCGGCATCTAGGCGTCGCACGCCGCGCTCATGTATCTTCTGAGCTTCTCCGCCTCCTCGTCGATGCTTCCCAGCGTGGTGGTCCTCCGTGCGTCCCAGCTCCAGGTGGAAACGGTGACCGCCGCCCGCAGCATCTCCTTGTCCCTTTCCTTGAGATGCCATCATGGTGGTGGGCGGGAACGGTTCGCACCTCGTCGGGCACCGGGATCGCGCGTAGCCTCGAGGGCCACCTCCATCAGTATGTAGAGGTTGTCGGGCAGAGTCTCCATCCCCTCGGCTACTCTCCAGTCGTGGATCTTCCGGAACATCTCGGGGGTAGCCCAAGTGACGTCGACGACGGATGATCCTCCTCACGCCACGCAGGTGCTCGCCAAGCCCCTGTTTGCCAGTAGGAGCCCGAGACCCGCGGCCCAATCGGTCAGCATCCTACCGCGAGTGTCCGTCCTGGTGTTTCTCCATCGCGAGGAGTGGGCGTTAAAATCCTCGAGAACGATTACCTGGCGGGGAAGGCATCTTCGGACGCATTCGCCGACCCCGTCCAAAAAGTCCCCGAACGCGGCCACGCCGCTGTTAGGGGAGACGTAGTCGCCCACTACTGCTATTCCGTTCCATTCGACTGCGACGTAGCCGCTGCCGCGGTCCAGTAAGGCGCGGGGGCAGCTTAGTGCCGGCGTCCACGTAATGGCCGTCGATCCATCTAGGTCCCCGACCCAGTTGGGGGCGTTGGGGACGCGATACGGTTCGGCCACTACAGCGAGTGCGACCCTATTCTCTCGGATGGTCTGGAGGAGCAGGTCTTGCGCCCGTCTGGCTCTTCCGATGTTGCATTGGAGGAGGCGCTTGAATCTACTGGGTCAACTCCATGGCCTTCCCCCGGCCATCTACCGCTGCTGCTTCAGTGACGGTGCCCCCTTGATTTCCGCTGCTGCTGCTGCTGGTGATGGTGGCGGCTGGCTGGCGGGCGGGTTGCCTCTTCTTGACTCTCGGGGGAGCGCATGCCGACCCGCCCATCCTGTGGCCGGCGGGTGCCCCGAGCGACTCTCACAGAGGGAACTTGGGTGCAGAGGCGGGGTAGCCTCTGGCACGGTGTCCGCTCCCGTCGCACCTGTGATACAGATGTCCTCAGTCCACGGTGGACGTGCAGGTTACCCGCACGTGCCCCAGCTTCAGATATTTGAAGCACTGCAGGGGCCTCATCGGGATGGCTACGATCCTCGCGATGAACCTGCCCAGGGCGACTTTCCCTGCCTGGGCTAGTCTCCGGGCTCCGACCACCGGGCACTTGATCCACGCCGATCTCAGCCCGCCTCTGGTGGCGCTGATCTCTCCGACTTGCACCTCCGCGCTGCCGCATCCCGCCGCCGAGGCTAGTGCTTGATACAATTCCTCATTATTCATGGAAATATCGATGCCGAGCACCCTCAGCTCTGCCATAATCGTGGGAGCCACGACTCGTACCGTGGGCGGGTCCAGCACCCCGGCCAGGCAAGTCGCGAACAGGGACGCCTTCTCCCTGTCCTTGTCCCCAGGGACCCTTATTATGATAGCGCCCGTCACTGCCTTCTTCATGGCGACTGCTTGCACGCCGATCTGGCCAAGGGGGATGGTCCGCCTGGCTGTCGATAGTACGTCGGCGTACGACATCTTTGCTCCCTCGTTCAGTGTTAGAGTCACCGCGGATGTTCGCGGTGTGCGGGGGAGCGTGGCCGTCAGCGATGCCGGTGTCGGTCCTTTGTTGGTTGTAATGGCGGCGCTCGATTTCGGCGCGCCTGTCATCCTGGTTGTTCGCGGCTGTTGGGCTCCGCTTTTCGGTGCCGCTACGGACGCCAGGCTCTTCGCCCCTTCTCCAGGGGCGTCTATCCTCTTCTTAGTGTTCCTTCGTCCTTTTCTTTCCACCACCTTCCACTCGCCACTCTCTTGCTCCCTCGGGAGCGGCGGGTTTGCGTGGGCGGTGCGGCGAGTAGCGAAGTGATCCGCGTTCCGCCGGGCTTCGGGAGCGCTTTGTCGTTGTTGCTGCAGCAGGCTCCCGAGTCGATCGTCGATCGTCCTTATTATGGAGGGTCCGAAGTCCTCGAACTTCTTCTCCAGGACATCGAGCCGCGCGCTGTGGCTCGCAGCCTCCCGCGGGGGCGGTCAGCATCGGAGTCGCTGCACCGCGGACACTCGAGAGCGCACGTGGCTCTTCTTGACAGCTCCCTGCGATGAGCTACGTTTTCCTCCTCCAGCGCGGACAGTCTTGTCTCCGCGAGCCTCGAAGCCGCACTGTTGTTGCTGTCCGCTAATCCCATCCTCCGCGGGGCGTCGTTCTTCCATGCGGCGGTTATATAGCTCGCCGCATCCTTGAGAGCTTTGACGAACGTCCCCTTCAGATTGGACGACGTCATCGCGACCCGCATCACCTCGGATACGTGTCTCATCAGCTCGGCGCTGACGTCCGCGGCCGAGCTCATCCTGACTTGAATCGCCAGCTCCTCGGAGACGTCCGGGGTCGTTGATATCAGCTTCCTTCTCTTGCCCCTGGACATCGTTGAGGCTAGCGATGAGCGAGACGCGAACGAAGCTACCGACTCTTCGTCGTCGGACCTCGCTCGCGTCCGCAGTCCTCCTGCCATCGGTGATATGGCGTCTGCTACCGTGGCCGGAGCGAGAAAGACGCTGTCCGGCCTGTTCGCGGTTCTGTATGAACCTCTCGTTGTTCTCCGCGGAGGCTCCATATCCTCCTCGGTTGCCTTCCTGTCCCTCGTTGTCTCCTCGCCAGGCGCAGAAACACGTCCGGGGGCCTGGCGGTCCACCCTTGAAGGGCCGTGGTCGTAAGATGACGACGCACTTGACTACCCACAACTATGCCGGTACTGGGGTATTCCTCCCGTGTACCGTGAACTTTCTTCTTTTTCATACCCAAATCCATATTTGTCACGATTTATTGTCGCCGGGTCGTCGTCAGAGGTATCCATCCTGGTGCCACTCACTCTTTCGAACCCTGCCCCGGACAAGGCCGGTGCAGGGTGACAGTGAGCCCCACGAGAAGGTGAGGTGAGTGGTCTTGACCGGTATGGGCCCACCAACTTCTCCGAAGTTCTCCGCACCGGATCCGCGAACTGACGGGTATCAGAGGCACCGACCAGCCGCCACCGGACTATAGGGGAATATTTGATTCATTGGGGTTTCCGAGGGCGTGGTCCTACTCCCTGAGAACCCATACCCTCCTCGTGCTCCCCATTCGTGCTCGTCGCCTATCATCTTCTCAACAATTCAGCAGCAGTCAATGGTGAGCTTGCGGTTTATTGTCATGGAAAATGATCAGGAATGGGTTTTTCAATTAACAAAGCAGTGATTTGAAATGCAAATTAAAACGAATGTAGCAGCTGTGCCGATGTATTGAGTGACACTAGTGCACCGGCTTGAATTACCACATAACTGGTAGACTTGTAATACAACTGGAATGTGGCGAACTGGATGATGGAACGACTGACTGGAACGACGGGTGAGTCGCGAAAGAAACGAAAAAGAACGAATCTCGCTGTACGAATTAATCGAGCATTTTTCTTCCGGAATATTTTCCATAGTACTTTGGTATATGATGTTTGGTCTTTAATCGTACACAGATCTTTTCTGGAATTCCTTTTGATTCTGATCTTTCGTTAAGAAATGCGTAGAAAATTGTGTACGAGATATTTCTGATTTCTGTGTACTTAAGCCTTTCCCTTCGGCAGTCTAGTCCGCCTAAGTGCTCTCGCTGTACGGAGACACATGAAACACTGTACGATCGTTTGGATATATGAAATATATTGCGTGAAATGTTTTGATGTTGTTTCAACAATGAGTAACTTTTAAGAAGCGATTAATCCAATATATCAATAAAATCAACAGAAAATGTTCTGCCGGTAACGAAAAAATATATTATTGACTACAGATGGCACTGGTGTATGCCTGATATATAAGGTGCCGATCGACGCGTGGTCGCCGCCTATAAGGGGCACCCGAAGCGAAAGGGTTAATAGTGAAAGAAGTTACGTTTCTTGGTATACAGAACTGCCATAATAACAGACAATGCCAAGCTTTGTTTGGAAAATTGTCACTCTATATTTTCGATTCATTTTTGCATGGGGAATCATTTTCTTTCGGCTTCTACCACAATTTTCGGAACAAATATTGGACCACGATTTTTCCCGATTAAAATTTAAACTATTTATTACAATAGTACTTTTTGCAACTAGAATTTTTAGTGGTGTATATAGACTAAACATGGAAATATTATGTAAATTGCAAAAAATTACGGAAATGGACATCTCGCTTTTTTCGCAATGAATGTCTTATCGATATCAACATTTTAATCATCTGTAAAACCTATGAAACGGTTATTCTTAAAATATTTGATATTTAGTTTTTTCTCTAGAATATCCAAAATTTAGAAACTCAGAAACGAAATCCTAAGAACATTCGTAAGACTTAAAATATGTATGCTTCTAGAACTTGTGGAATTTACGTCTTGCGAATATCCTAGGGATGTCTAAAATGACGTTCAGATGTAAACTGACCCTGAACAGATATTCTTTGGATGTACAGTGCTGTCCGGATAATTGAACATAATTATAGGTTGACGAAATCAATTAAAATAGATTTGTATATGTGTACATGAAAATGTATAAATAAATAAATATATGTCATCGTTAGAATTTAGGGCGCGTAACAATTCTTCATTTGAATTAGCCATCGTTTTGTACAACAGAGATTATATTTTCAGGTATAAATATGACTTTTTACAAAGTTTGACGAATAACCGTGGTGTTTAGATACGCGAGATGCTATTGACAATGTTTTTGGGTTCAATAACGAATCCACTGTCAACTGGATAACTTTTTACTAAACGTAGAATACTTTGAAGCACAAAATATGCTTGCTAGGACGCTCGGTATATACTGCTCGATATGTAACATTCCAAGGCGATCGCACGAATAATAGACTGATGAAAATTTTCCTCCCTTTACGATTGCATTCCTTTGTTATATACTGTTTAGGAGCATCGAGAAAGTTCCAATCGTCGTTGCTAGGCAGTTTCTGTCTGGAGTTTGATTATTAATACAACGTGTGTCCCATTATATTGACACCTTCGAGGCAAAATCACACGTGGCTAGATTCGTTCTCGAGGCCGTATGACGCTACAACTATACTTATAGGGAGAACCATATAACCACTCCACACCTCCGTCAGGCAAAACGTCCATCCCGTGACCGTGGCTACGTTCGGCGACCAGTTGTGTCACCTCGAGCCCAATTCCACTATCACAAATCTCGAACAAATACAGTCGGATTGAATGACAACAATTACTTAATTACGACTGTGATAGAATCTAGACTAAAGTATTAGAGGATTTTCCCAAAATTCCAAAGGAAAGGCTCCAGTGTTCTTTCGAATCTGTTTTTGTTATCCTTATCGCTAATCTCTATATTCTGTATTACCTGTTGTCTTACATGGAAGATATCTACTTCCCTTTTTTCAATGTCGTCGGGTAGCAATAAACCGTAGGGTCTTATTGTTTTATCGATTAGTAATTCCGAAGGACTCGATTTACTCACACGATTGGTGGTGCGCGTCTTGCCATGATCGCCTGGCCGTTTCTACGGTTGTGAACATGTTCTTCAGGGCACCCATGATACGCTCTAACTGTCCATTGGCCCTACTAGTACCGGTTGCTATTAAGTGGAGTTTAATATGTTTCTCTTGACAAAAATCTTGGAATTCTTTACCTGTAAAGCATCTTCCCTGATCGGCTATTATGCGGCAGGGGCTGCCGAACAAAAATATAGCAGACTTGAGTGCTTTAATAGTATTAAGGGAATCTATTTTACGTGTATGGTGCAAATATGCAAATTTAGTGAAAGCATCGACCAAAACAATAACATATTCTGTCAAGTCACTCTTACCACTTAACTTGCCCGTTATGTCCACGTAAACTGTATGCCAAGGTATGCTGGTCTTAGGTATAGAATGTAGTTCGGCTTGTGGTTTGCCTGAATTTGCCTTAGAAACCTGACAAGCATGACAGTTTTCTACGAATTTACGAACGTATTTCGCCGTTCCTTCGAACCAGTAATACTCGTGCAGCTTCTCGAGCGTTTTATCCCAACCTAAGTACATAATTGATTGGTGCACATGATTAATAACGGATCACCTAAAACCTCTTGGTCAATGGGCAAGCAGAGTGTCCTGCCTTTCGATTGTATCGTACGATAATGGGTATCGGACCGTAATTCGTACGTATTTGCGATATCTTCCGCGAGCTCCTATAGTCATAGGTCTCCAATTTTCGATCAGGCTGCTAGGCCTATTTATCTTTGGTATTAACGTAGTTCTATTTTCCTTCCATACGGAGGGAAGATAAGAACTGTAGTACAAGATGTTAAGCAATTTTTCCAAAATTACAGGCAGATCAAGAATCATTATATGTTCTTTTTGGAATCCATCTGGTCCTGCCGCAGCCTTTTTCCTCATTCTGCTAATTCTCTCCGCCACATCCTCAGCAATTATCGGCGGGAACATTTCATTTAAGGACAGCTCAGAGGCTGTACTTCCTGGGATTGGGGTACTTGAAGGTCTTGTGTAACCCCACAAATCCTCATAAAGCCGCTTCACTTCCGCAGCGTCAGGTGGAGTTTCCTGGCTAGCTCCAGATATGCCCGATATTTACTGACAACAACGTCGGCCAACCTTTTAGGACATTCATGGAATAACTCCTGGTCAATAGTTGGATTTCTGGATTTGGTCAATAGTTTTGCTTGTGAGGATCTTGCTTATTTCTTTATTAGGATGTCTGTGATATTTGTAGATTTTCCCGAGCTCCTTCAGGAGAGTTACCTCATCTAGAGTCATTTATTAGTATCTTGGGGTTCGCTCCCCTTCTTTTTACATTCCTCACGGCAGGGTGCGCGTGCCGTTCGTGGGTGGACAGCCTCCTTTGCATCCCGAAACTCACGGGGCAAGCTTCGTATTTATATGTTCCCTCTTTTCTCTGACTTGGGCCACGACACTTAGGTATGTGGCACTTATCCCCATGAAGTTTCGGGAAGCTTCTCTCGCAATACAAACATTCCCACTGGATGCGGGCTTCCGTATGATGCTGATCAAGGTGCCTGTCCAGGTCCGACAACATCATGAAGAAAAGGTGGATTTCCCTTTTTGCAAAGACCGGTTAGGCAACCTGATTCCCCACGGGTGGCACCGTAATTCTTACACTCATGTCTGTGGACAAAGCCGGGTCATCAACCATAGTCCCCTAAAAAACGGAAATATACGCCACAGCGTCTCCGGGACCGAGAGGCGCTGCGTCCCAGATTAATTTAATACTACTCATCTTGGAAAATTTAAGTTTTGTGCTCGTAAGAATTCATAACCCAGTAAGGCCATTTCGTCATCGTAAACCGTCAAAGGAACGGCTTCTTTGTTATGGCGATGGTGGTAGTACATAATATCACGGTTAGAAACACATTCAAAACCGTTGAATCGGCAAGCCGATTGTTAAAATTAGACTTCAGCTCCTTCGTTGCCGCACTCTGTTTAGCCATGCACGCCGCGTCCGCGTGTTAGGTTGGGGTTAGGTACGTGCCTTTAGCATCCATCAGTTCACAGATCCGGTGCGGAGAACTTCGGAGAAGTTGGTGGGCCCATACCGGTCAAGACCACTCACCTCACCTTCTCGTGGGGCTCACTGTCACCCCGGACAAGGCCGGTGCAGGGTTCGAAAGAGTGAGTGGCACCAGGATGGATACTTCTGACGACGACCCGGCGACAATAAATCGTGACAAATATGGATTTGGGTATGAAAGAGAAGAAAGTTCACGGTACACGGGAGGAATACCCCAGTACCGGCATAGTTGTGGGTAGTCAAGTGCGTCGTCATCTTACGACCACGGCCCTTCAAGGCTGGACCGCCAGGCCCCCGGACGTGTTTCTGCGCCTGGCGAGGAAACAACGAGGGACAGGAAGGCAACCGAGGAGGATATGGAGCCTCCGCGGAGAACAACGAGAGGTTCATACAGAACCGCGAACAGGCCGGACAGCGTCTTTCTCGCTCCGGCCACGGTAGCAGACGCCATATCACCGATGGCAGGAGGACTGCGGACGCGAGCGAGGTCCGACGACGAAGAGTCGGTAGCTTCGTTCGCGTCTCGCTCATCGCTAGCCTCAACGATGTCCAGGGGCAAGAGAAGGAAGCTGATATCAACGACCCCGGACGTCTCCGAGGAGCTGGCGATTCAAGTCAGGACAAGCTCGGCCGCGGACGTCAGCGCCGAGCTGATGAGACACGTATCCGAGGTGATGCGGGTCGCGATGACGTCGTCTAATCTGAAGGGGACGTTCGTCAAAGCTCTCAAGGATGCGGCGAGCTATATAACCGCCGCATGGAAGAACGACGCCCCGCGGAGGATGGGATTAGCGGGCAGCAACAACAGTGCGGCTTCGAGGCTCGCGGAGACAAGACTGTCCGCGCTGGAGGAGGAAAACGTAGCTCCTCGCAGGGAGCTGTCAAGAAGAGCCACGTGCGCTCTCGAGTGCCCGCGGTGCAGCGGCTCCGATGCTGACCACCCCCGCGGGAGGCTGCGAGCCAGAGCGCGCGGCTCGATGCCCTGGAGAAGAAGTTGGAGGAGTTCGGACCCTCCATAATAAGGACGATCGACGATCGACTCGGGAGCCTGCTGCAGCAACAACGACAAAGCGCTCCCGAAGCCCGGCGGAACGCGGATCACTTCGCTACTCGCCGCAACGCCCACGCAAACCCGCCGCACCCGAGGGAGCAAGAGAGTGGCGAGTGGATGGTGGTGGAAAGAAAAGGACGAAGGAACACTAAGAAGAGGATAGACGCCCCTGGAGAAGGGGCGAAGAGCCTGGCGTCCGTAGCGGCACCGAAAAGCGGAGCCCAACAGCCGCGAACAACCAGGATGACAGGCGCGCCGAAATCGAGCGCCGCCATTACAACCAACAAAGGACCGACACCGGCATCGCTGACGGCCACCCTCCCCTGCACACCGCGAACATCCGCGGTGACTCTAACACTGAACGAGGGAGCAAAGATGTGGTACGCCGACGTACTATCGACGGCCAGGCGGACCATCCCCCTTGGCCAGATCGGCGTGCAAGCAGTCGCCATGAAGAAGGCAGTGACGGGCGCTATCATAATAAGAGTCCCTGGGGACAAGGACAGGGAGAAGGCGTCCCTGTTCGCGACTCGCCTGGCCGGGGTGCTGGACCCGACCACGGTACGAGTCGTGGCTCCTACGATTATGGCAGAGCTGAGGGTGCTCGGCATCGATATTTCCATGGATAAGGAGGAATTGCATCAAGCACTAGCCTCGGCGGCGGGATGCGGCAGCGCGGAGGTGCAAGTCGGAGAGATCAGCGTCACCAGAGTCGGGCTGAGATCGGCGTGGATCAAGTGCCCGGTGGTCGGAGCCCGGAGACTAGCCCAGGCAGGGAAAGTCGCCCTGGGCAGGTTCATCGCGAGGATCGTAGCCATCCCGATGAGGCCCCTGCAGTGCTTCAAATATCTGAAGCTGGGGCACGTGCGGGCAACCTGCACGTCCACCGTGGACTGAGGACATCTGTATCACAGGTGCGACGGGAGCGGACACCGTGCCAGAGGCTGCCCCGCCTCTGCACCCAAGTTCCCTCTGTGAGAGTCGCTCGGGGCACCCGCCGGCCACAGGATGGGCGGGTCGGCATGCGCTCCCCCGAGAGTCAAGAAGAGGCGACCCGCCCGCCAGCCAGCCGCCACCATCACCAGCAGCAGCAGCAGCGGAAATCAAGGGGGCACCGTCACTGAAGCAGCAGCGGTAGATGGCCGGGGGAAGGCCATGGAGTTGACCCAGTAGATTCAAGCGCCTCCTCCAATGCAACATCGGAAGAGCCAGACGGGCGCAAGACCTGCTCCTCCAGACCATCCGAGAGAATAGGGTCGCACTCGCTGTAGTGGCCGAACCGTATCGCGTCCCCAACGCCCCCAACTGGGTCGGGGACCTAGATGGATCGACGGCCATTACGTGGACGCCGGCACTAAGCTGCCCCCGCGCCTTACTGGACCGCGGCAGCGGCTACGTCGCAGTCGAATGGAACGGAATAGCAGTAGTGGGCGACTACGTCTCCCCTAACAGCGGCGTGGCCGCGTTCGGGGACTTTTTGGACGGGGTCGGCGAATGCGTCCGAAGATGCCTTCCCCGCCAGGTAATCGTTCTCGAGGATTTTAACGCCCACTCCTCGCGATGGAGAAACACCAGGACGGACACTCGCGGTAGGATGCTGACCGATTGGGCCGCGGGTCTCGGGCTCCTACTGACAAACAGGGGCTTGGCGAGCACCTGCGTGGCGTGGAGAGGATCATCCGTCGTCGACGTCACTTGGGCTACCCCCGAGGTGTTCCGGAAGATCCACGACTGGAGAGTAGCCGAGGGGATGGAGACTCTGCCCGACAACCTCTACATACTGATGGAGGTGGCCCTCGAGGATACGCGCGATCCCGGTGCCCGACGAAGGGCGAACCGTTCCCGCTCACCACCAAGATGGCGTCTCAAGGAAAGGGACAAGGAGATGCTGCGGGCGGCGGTCGCCTTCTCCGCCTGGAGCTGGGACGCACGGAGCTCGGTCCTGGGCGGAGTTAATCGAATCGGCAGAATCCTATCCGCGGGGGAGGGAGGCCCTATCGTATAGTAACGAAGAAGTTGTGACCATCGGCCCTCCACTCGACAATGCTCGGGACTTTGTTCCCTGGGCAAGGCAACGACGTGTCATCCTCTTCCTCCGACGGGACAACAAGACGACGACGACGACGACGACGATGGAGTGGAGCGAGGAGCTACGAGTCACCGAGGAAGAGCTCTTCGAAGCTGCGAAGAGGATGGCATCCCGCTACGTGCTACCGGGTCCGGATGGAATCCGAGGCCGAGTTTGGGCGCAGTCGATCGACACATTGGCTTCCGGACTGCGACACCTGTTCACCACATGCCTGAAGGATGGCGTCTACTCCCGGACATGGCGGACGGCGAGAATAGTCCTATTACGTAAGGAAGGTCGTCCGTTGGACTCGCCGTCCGCGTACAGACCGGTGTGCCTTCTCGACGAGGTGGGCAACCTGTTCGAAGTAATCGCCGCCTGTCTGGAGGTCGATATGTTGAAGCTGATGGCTAGATGGCACGACGGCCAGTACGGATTTCGCCGAGGCCGCTCGACGGTGGCCGCGGTGAAGCGGGTGAGGTCCATGGCGGAGGACATGGATTCCCGAGAAGGGGTGGCGTTGGCAGTCTCCTTGGACGTCACGAACGCATTCGACGCCATACCCTGGGCCAGGATAGTGGAGTCCCTGCAACATTTCGAGGTGCCGCCGTATCTGATTAATGTCATCCGGGCGTACCTGAGTGATCGATGGATCGCGTACACCGGCAAGAATGGCGAAGAAGAGAGGGGGCCGGTCGTGCGTGGTGTACCACAGGGTTCAGCGTTGGGACCCATCCTGTGGATCACGGCCTACCACTCAGTCCTTCCATGTCCCATGCACCCAGGCACAGGCATAGTGTGCAACGCCGACGATACGCACGCTTGTACTGGCCGGCGGACGTTGGTGGAACGAGACCGTGAGCCTCACCGAGGCCGCCGTGGCATGCGCGGTACACTTCATCCAGAGGCTCGGCTTGACCGTGTCGTCGGCCAAATCCGAGTCCTTGTGGTCCTTCGACTACAGCCGTAGGGGTACCCCCCTGATAGTCTGTCGGTATACATCAACGGCGAAGAAGTCCGCGTGAGATGCCAGATGAAATACCTGGGTCTCACCATCGACAGCCAATGGACGTTCGGGACACATTTCGAGCTTCTGGTCTCAAGCCACAGCCACAGCCAACGCCTTATGCGGCCTGCTACCGAACATCGGTGCAGCAGGAATGGGAGTTCGCCGACTCTACGAGGGAGTGGTCCGGTTGCGAGTCTTCTACGGAACTCCTGTATAGGCCGAAGACCTGATGGCGAGTTGTCGCAGCTTGGTCTTACTGAGGAGGTTGCACAGTACGACCGCCATCCGCATAGTGAGGGGATACAGAACCATATCCTACGCTTCGGCGGCCGTGCTGGCGGCGTCCCCCCCGTTCGAGTTGCAGGACCTCGCGCCCGTCGGGTGTACGAACACCGGAGGGGCCTGGGCTCGGACGGTCGTACGACGCCGCCGTCCGCCGGCCAGTCGGCCCTAGACGTCCGGGAGGAGGCGATTCTGGAGACCTGGGAGCAGTGGCGCTCTCAGCTGCTCGAGGAAGATGCCGCGCGGCCGCACCAGGCCGTTCGCGCCGTCCTTTCCAACTGGGAAGATTCGAGGGACCGAGGTGGAGTCCCGCTGACCTTCAGGACGACGCAGGTGCTCACCGGTCGCGGAGTATTCTGCGAGTACCTGCTTAGGATTCGGCGGGAGGTGACCTCCATCTGTCACCACTGCGAGGAAGAGGAAGACACGGCGCAGCACACATTGGAGTTTTGTCCAATGTGGGAGGAACCGCGGCGCGTCTTACGACTCGACATCGACGAGAGATTGGCCACCGAAGCGGTCGTCGAGGCTATGCTCAGAGGGCACCTGGAGTTCATCGCCATCCGCTCCTGTTGTAAACAAGTGATGCTCGCGAAGGAGAGAGCGGAGAGAAACAGGGAGAGAACGCGTGATCTCAGCAGAACGTCGCACCAAAGGGATTCCGCACGCCACGGGGCGGCGGCACCGCCGCCGCCATTCTAGGCGTGCCAAAGGAGCTGTCACGCCGAGCCCTCGTACTTGCACGACGATCCAGGAAACGTGACGTTAGGGGGTGTGGTCTCCCCTAGTGGCCCAAGTCAGACAAGGAGCCTCCCTTCACACCAACAACAGTGAGATTGACGACGAGGGGCACCGCGGTAGAATTCCGCAAGAGACCCCGGGTGCACCTCGAGTAAGCGTAAGGAGGACCACCGTGGAGTTTTAGTCGGTAAGAGTCCGACACTACTCGGCTGTTGCAACGCATGTCCATGAGGATTTCTCCACGTTAAAAAAAAAGGTACGGCCTGGGACAAGACGATGATGCGTCATCCTCTTCTTCCGGCGGGACGACGACAACGACGACGGAGTGGTGGGAAGAGCTGCAAGTCGCCCAGGAAGAGCTCTTCGAAGCGGAAAAGAGGATGGCATCCCCCGACGTGGCACCGGGTCCGGATGGAATCCCAGGCCGGGTTTGGACGGAGTCAATCAACACCTTGGCTCCCCATCTATGACACCTGTTCACCAGATGCCTGAGGGAAGGTGTCTATCCCCGGGAATTGTTTGAATAACTCTTGGCAATGGACGTAGGAGTAGCTTTTCTTTACATTTCTATTACTATTATTTCTCTTTCTTTTTGCGCTTTCATGGCGTTTTGTCTTTTTGTTACTCTCGTCGCTTTTGTTTTTCATTTTCTCTATAACTCCATATATAGATGTGCACATAAATCCATTAAGTCTAGAGTAGGAAAGGCTTTTCTGTCCTCTTTATTCTTCGCCCAAACTTCTATTAACCGAGCGTCAACCTCCTTTAACGATGGGGGTACATCGGTCAGTGTTTCGATTTCGTTTATTAATTGGAGTCTCCACTGATGGGTAGTCTCCTCGTTATATGTTTCTCTGCTAATTACGGGTTATACGCTTAACCGCGCATTGCCTGAGTTAAGGGCATCGCACCCTCCTTCTATCACCTCGGTAATCTCCTGAGGGCACGTGTCTTCACCAGCTAATTTTAAAATTTTTCTTTTGTACTTTATTTTATCAATCGTTTTACTTGCGGGGATTTTGCTTATTTCGACACTTGGGTATTTATAATTTTTGTAAATTTCATCGAGCTACTTCAGGAGAGTTACCTCTTCTACAGTCCATTTCTTTACATTTGGGGGTCCGTTCCCCTTCTTTTCTCATTTCTTACGGCAGGGTGCACATGTCGTTCATGGATGGATAATCCTCTTTGAGTCCCGAAACTCATGGGGCAAGCTCCACATTTGTATGCTCCTTCTTTTCTCTGATTAGTTCCACTATATTTTGGGTTGTGGCACTTTGCCCCATGGAGTTTCGGGAAACTCCTTTCGCAACTTAAACATCCCCACTGGATGCGAGCATTCGTGTGATGTTGTGTTAATGGTCGGGAGCTAAGAACTGCTTCTATTTTGATAACCAGGGTGTTGAATTGTTCGAAAGTAAGCAGTTCATTTCCAACGACGCGTCGAAAGTGATGTTTGAATGACTTCACCGCTGCTTCCCATAACCCGCCGAAATGCGGGTAATGAGGGGATATGAAGCGTCATTCGATTTGCTTGTCGGCCAGGAATGTAGTTACCTTTTTGTTGTGATCATCCAATTTTAGTAAATCGTGGAGTTCCTTTAATTCTTTGTTAGCGCCGATGAAGTTTGTGCCATTATCGGAATGGATCGTTGAACAAAACCCTCGCCGAGCGATGAATCGACGAAGAGCGGCGATGAAGGCTTCGCTCGTGAGATCGCCAACGAGTTCGATGTGCACCGCCTTGACTGCTAGGCATACGAAGATGGCTACGTATACCTTGACCTGGCGGCGGTTATAATCTCATTTCTCCTTAATGTGAAATGGACCACAATAATCGACACCGACGTTTGTGAATGGTCGAGATTCCGTTACTCAAGCCTCCGGCAGGTTACCCATTACGTAGTCTACTGGTGGTGGATGAGCACGACAACAACGGACGCAACCTTTGATCGTGCGCCATACTTGACTTCTGCCATCGATGGACCAGTAACGTCGTCTCACTGCATATAAAGTAGCCTGTGTACCTGCATGCGTACTAACCTTATGCTCGTTTTCGATTATGAGTGATGTGGTAGGAGCTTTGGGCAGTATGATCGGATGTTTTTGTGGGACGGCCATCGGTGCTTGACTCAGTCGGCCTCCGATGCGCAATATTCCTGACTTATCTAGAAAGGGGTTGAGTCGTTGGAATTTCCCACTGACCGGCATCTTTTGATTTTTCTGGAGCGTTGCTATATCATCTGAAAAGTGGATATGTTGTAGAAGCTGGATGAGTTTGTCGTGGGAAACCTGTAGCTCTTTTGTGGTTAATGGTGATGATCGGTTTTGTTTTTGTTTCCATCAAAGACAGCGAGCAGTAATGCGGATCAGCTTTGGCCAGGATGAAAACCTGTCTAATAGATTGTTGTTGACAGGAGTTGTGGCGAGACAAGTTGCTGCTTTCCTTTCTGGTAAGTTGGCCATTCTTCTGATTGCTGCAGCCACCGTGGTCCAATTTGCCAAATGGTAGGTCGCAGAAAGTCTTCGGGTGATTGTCCTCGAGAAATTAGGTCCGCAGGATTGTCATTGGTGGGGCATGGCGCCAATCCGTGACACTTGTTTTGTCCTGGATCTCCGCTACTCGATTTGCGACAAAGATTTTCATGGTATGTGGAGACGCATTGATCCAATGGAGAACAATAGTGTAATCCGTCCAGTAAATTGTGCGAGTTATTTCAACCTACAATGCTTGTTGTGTGGTTGTAATTAATGACGTTAGTAGTAGGGCGTTGCTCAGCTCAAGTCGTGGAATGGTTTGCGATTTGAGTGGTGCCCGTGAGGATCGAGAGACCTCACATAAACACAGGCTCCGTACGCCCTTTCGCTGGCGTCACAGAAGCCGTGGAGCTCGATCTCAATGGCTGATTTTATTATGGTCTTGCGTGGGAACCGAATCGACCTTTAACGACCAGACTCGTTGAAGTAGAATCTTCGCTCGAACGTTTACTGGCGCGAGCAATCCTAGTGGGTCGTAGATCCTGGCGATCACAGAACTGATGGATCGCTTTGTAACCCGAGAGGTATTGGCGCTGGCTTCGACCGAGTAAAGTATCGCATCCTCCCTGGAATCCCAAATTATGCCGAGTGTTTTTAGGGTTTAAGGCTCACCTAATTGTAACCTTCTACTTTTGTCTCGTTCGGATAGCCCTTGGAGTATGCTGTGGTTGTTGGAAGCCCATTCCCGAATGTTTAAGCCGGCTGATTGGAGAATTTCGGTAAGTTCCTTTCTGAGAGACAGTACCTCTTCCTTCGTGTCCGCTCCGGCGAGGGCGTCATCGACGTAGAAGTCTCGTTGCGAAGCCAATGACGCTCGTGGGAATCGATGTCCTTCGTCGTCTGCCAACTGCTTGAGACACCCTAGGGCCAGGTATGGAGCTGCCGATAACCCGAATGTGACGGTGTTGAGCTGGTAGGCTTCTATTTCTTCATTCTCGTTACGCCAAACAATTTTTTGATATCGTCGGTCCTCTGGTCGCACTAGGAATTGCCTGTACATCTTCTCAATGTCCACAGTGAGTACATACTGATGTAGGCGGAATCTAAGGAGGATATTGAATAGATCCTCTTGTAGTTTGGGTCCTGTGTAGAGTGCATCGTTTAATGAAACTCCGGTGCTGCTGGCGAGCCGTCGAACACGATACGGAGTTTGGCCGTTTCACTCGATGCCTTGATTACGTCGTGGTGTGGTAGATAATATACGCTATCGTCGTCGTTGTCGGTACTTATTCTTGTCATGTGTCCCCGATCCAAGTAATCTTGTAATACCGATCGATACTCGGCTTCAAAACGAGGAGGACTTCGGCTAGAGGTGGAGGAATTCGATCTCGACGGCTGTCTTTCCTGATGTAACATCGTGTGGTGTCGTCCTCCGCACACCCGACGGGAATCGGCGTGACAATCACGCGCTGTGTGTCCATTCTTCAGGCAATTCAAGCATAAGGATGCCCTTTTAGCGTCCTGCAAGCGTTTACTCCCAGGTTTTGATTTAAATACGTCGCATCGCCAGATTTTGTGTTGTCCTCGGCAAGTATGACAGGTTGGTTGATTCTGGGATGCGGTGAATGCGTATTCTCGTGACTCGTGTCGGCGGACTCGCTTGGGTGATTCCTGTGATCTTGTCTGCTCGACCTCTGAGGGCGATATGCCCGTGAGTGCTAAATTATCGACGTAATTCAGGAAATCGGTGTACTGAGGAACCTCCTTATTCGGTAACGTCAGCTCCCATTGTTGTCTGATATAATCGGGTAACTTCATGCCGATGATGTCGAGTATGAGGGAATTCGCATTGGCAGGTTCTCCTAGACTATTTAGTGCATCGATATTTTGTCTTAACATTGATTCAGTCTCTTAAGGCCGTTGGAGAACATTTGGTTAACATTGAATATTTAAGGATTGCAAAGCCGTGGTATGACACGATACGTCGTGGACAGTCATATTTTTGCTTGACGAGGGCCAAAGCTTTAGGGTAATTTTCCTCTTTGAAGCTTAACGAATTCACGCAATTCGCTGTGTCTCCAGTTATGGAGGCCCGCAGATGGTGAAATTTTTGCAATGGTGTGAGACAGTGGTTATTATCTATTGTCGAGATAAACGCATTGTAGAATGCGCTCCACTGTTCGAATTTCCCGTCGAATGCTGGTAGACGCATTTCTGGCAAATGCATTTTCGCTTCGGGAAAATTGCTGCTTTTAGATGCCGACGGGTTTGACGATTGCTCAGCCAGTATCAGCTCCGTCAATCGGGATTTCAGAGACACGTAGGTGCGTAGAATCTGGTCTTCCAACGTGAAGTCTACTTCACCGTGCCCCTCTAGATCCTCGTGGGCGAGTCGGAACCGCTTCCACTCTTACTCGAGTTGGTCTGGATAATTGTCTAAGAGGCAAATGCTATTCTTGCCAGTCAGTGGATACTGGTCGATCGCGCTCTGTATGGACTTGATGGTATTGACGTACTTATCGCGTTTTTGCCGCATAAAATTAACCTTTGCTGGGGTCGGCATGATTACTGGTGTAGACAGACTTACGTGGGTAGAACCTTCTATTGGCTCAGTGTTCAGCTGCATCGGGACGATACCTGGTTGCATGCCTCGACCTATGGGCTATATTTCCTCGAAGGTGACGCTCCTGACGTCACAGGCTTCGATAGAGTGATACACTTCCGCTGCTGGATTCGATGTGGACACGTGACACTGTGTGATCACTGGTAAGTGCACCTTTCATTGCCACTGGATCCGACTCGAAGGATCGTGAACTTTCGCACGTTCGCGTGGAGACACTACCTCGAAGAAGCGCGTCAACGGGAGTCGTAAATTTCCGTTACGATTGACAAATCGACGCCACGAATCGTACGATCCCCTATTTCTTGTGGGATAATAAGGGTGATTAATTGGAATAACGCTGCGATTAACAGGTTATTCTGTATTTAATCGATCCAACAACTTCGGTGATAACACATTATTATATAAATAATAATGAATGTTTGAACGGACAACGACGAGCGAGTACGACCTGAGACTCTTTTTGTATTGTTGCGTATGATAATGTCGACTGCCTGTATTCGACTTGTTGACTTCTTGAAGACTGACTAAGAGTGATGAAGACTGCTTGAACACTTGCTCGAGAGTGACTGATTTGCTCTTATGGTATCTCGGAGGAAAGCTTGGTGTGGGTGTGCCCTTTGACCGAAGAACGCGGATTCGTTGTCCACACTTTTCGTCCAGGAAGTGAGAGTAACGATCCGCGATGCCGATTGGTTATGATCCACTCTAATGAACAGAATATGAAGCAGTCTCCTGCCAACGTAGAGCGGGGGTGACTTTGCTCCTGAGGAAAAACAGCCTTTTTCGATGGACATATGTTCGGTTTTCCCATCTGGTGACTGTCCGCTTTCTCCGTGATTTTTGAGAGCGCGTAATAAACTCAAGGACTTTTCCAAGTCCCAGCCATAAACTGAAAATACTTATAGAATTAGAAAATTCTTTATGACAAGCAATTTGACTGGCAAGCATGTGTGGAAACAATGAAGCTAAAAGTTAACGCTTTATGGTGGGTCCTTGGGTCTGTTGAGAATCGGGAAGACTGTAGGTTGGCCGTTGGCTGCCAGGTAGCGAGGGATGGAGTGCAGATGTCCCACGCGGCGTAACATGGTCGTATTGCTTTTGCTTATCCACGGATAAGTCTGGCGGCGTATTGCTTTCATATGATCGTATCGATATTGATTTAAAGAAAAAAAAAATCGCTACATACGGCCATCGTGCGTATGCACTGCTGCATGTAGCAAAATAAATTTTACAAACGCACGCGACTAAGTCCAGCGGCGTATTGCTTTTTATCAGATGTTTAAAAGATGTTCTTAGAGTGTCATAGTTACTCCCGCCTAAGTCATAGTTACACCCACTCTTAGTCATTCTCGTCGCCGTCAACGTACAACGGAGTCACACCGAGTCGAAGCTACGCGGGACGGTTCGAGGCACGCCGACGCTGATCTTGTCTGTGCGGCAACCGCCCGTTTCGGCGACAGCGGCCACCATCTCCTTGAGTTTTGTTCGGTCGATGTCTAACAAGTATCCTCGACATCTTAGCATAGTTAGCTGGGTCACACAGTATCTTAACACTTGCTCCGATTGGTCGCGCATGTCTGGCATGCGGATCTTTGTGGCCGATGGTGGTAACTTTGCGAACTTGCGTTGCAATAACCGAAATGAACCAAAGGCTGTGTGTGTTTCTATCCCCAGTCGATGAAAAAGGCGGTGTAACCCGTCACGGCTGCTTTTGGAACAATAGCTCTCTCCCAAAAACTTGCAGTTTCGAAATATCCTAACGTGACAACGTGTATACTCGATGCCAAATTTTTGACCTTCTGTTAGGGCGCTGTGGGCTGCACGAGCATCTCTCAGTTGAGTGCTTGGTTATCCTTAACTCCGCCATTCTCTGAGACACGGCGACCCTGACAAGGGTGTCCCTGAAGACACCCGCCATGCGCTCGGCCATAAGCGAGGCCTTCTCGCGACTTCTCTCCCTACCGACGATCTCCAAGATCACGGCCCCCGTGATCGTCTTCCTCGATCTAAATTTCGCGATGTCAAGGTCGGAGAGCTTGATCTCTCTGCTGACCACCGACATCGCCTCATTATACCAAAAACCCGAGCCGTCTTTCACGGTGAGGGTTACCATAGCACACCGTGGAGGCCGGGGAAAGCTGGGCACATTTCTCCGACGCGCGTCCCGCCCGCTAGCGTTTCTTCCCTTCTTCCTATCATCTTTCTTGACTCCCGCTTTGCCACCGCTTTTCTTTGTGCGGAGAGGCGCTGGAAGCCGGGCGGCCACCTCGGCGAAAGACCTTACCCTTAATTTCTTGTTGTTGTTGCCGGTCAACGCCCCGCGAAATCCCCTTTCGCAACGATAACGGCGGCAACGCCGACGAAATCCGTCCCTCAGCTCTCGCGTCGGCGCATGGACCGTTGAAGGAGGTTGCGCAACTGGCCTTCTGTTCTTTCTCCTCGTTCTCCCTCTTCCTCCTCCTACGACGATGGTAAATCCTACCTCGTCGATCGACGATTCCACGGTGGATCGCGAGGTCTTTCTCGCCGGCCGCAACGGTCATTGCACGGTTCTTGCAGCGGCGGTAGCGTCCATGCCGGGGGGATCGGGTCCCCGAGCATTATCTCTCGCTACCACTCCTCCAACTTACGGAGGAACAGAATCTTGAGATCCTCGGGCGGATCTCGAGGCCCTGGATCACCGAATCTTTGCGTGTCCTTTTCCTTTGCTCTTACATTACTCCCCGCACCACCGGGACAGCGGAGACGGCGCGACGCTGATCGGTGGTGTGGTGAAGGTGGTGGTGGGGGACCCATAATCGCTCCTGTTGGGGCCGCGGGAGCATTTCCTTTCGTCCCCCTTGTAGAGGTGACTCCAACCTCTTGACCTTCACCGTCGTTATTACCACCTTTTGTTGCCCTCTCCGTGCGTTCCTTGGTCAACCGTTCCACCGTTTCTTGGAGACGACTTACATTACTCTCCAGAAAGCGCACCCTCCTTTGCAGGTATGCTCCGTCCGCTTGTTCCTGACCGTAGATAGGTTCCGCGTCCTTCACGGTCACTTCCTTATTGACCGGTTCAATCTTCTTGTCGTCACGTCCCGGATGCGGAGGCGACTAAGATTGGCCATTGTCGAGGCGACGGCGGAGGTGGCGACCGTGCGCTGCTGAAGCTCAGCGCTAGACGCTCTGGCCCTCCGCGAGACCAACCTCAATCGCCTCACGCACGTACCCTTCTGTTGGCCCCTTTTCATCGAAGTCTTTTCAATGTTGGTAGTAAATTCTTTTTGCGACTTTTCGAGGAAGCAAGAAGCGACGATAAAACCAGCTGTCGAAAAAGAGTTTCGAAGGAAACAATTTAGATCAGTACAACGTGTAGCTTAGTTTTAATTTAGTATAACGCTATTATAACTTTACTATAATTATCCTATAACTATACTATAACTTTAGTATAACTACAATATACACTTCTCGTCAAGGAGATAGCCCATGTGAGCTATCTTTAATTTCTTAATGACGCGTCTAACTGTATTACTTTTAGAATACGAGTGGAAAATAACAAAAATTTATCTGATACTCTGTATTTATCTCACTTATAGTAGAAACTGACTTAATACTAACCAACTCAGAACAATACACCTTTGTCGATAGTCAATACTTAAAGAAATATTGTAAACGAACGGAAATCATCCACAAGTCCAAGTTGCACTCAACTTGCATGTCTACGGTACAAGTATTACTAAACTAATCCCTTGTTAAAACATAGAATATTCACCGAGCGTAAAGACGCTATGTAACTGGCTAATGAGACCTCACGAGCGAATGACTTTCCGTCACGATGATGCTGCAGAGGAAAGGAAAGAGAGGGAAATGGACGTTCCTGTTAATTGGTCAATTTCTATGTTGATGGTTAAAGAAGGATGCTAACCATCCTTGAGAGAAAGTTGCTAGCAGGAAGCTTCGTTCGTGAGAAAAGCAGATTTCCCGTATCTTCCCGTAGTAGGTGGTAGATTTAGGAACTGTTAGGATAAAGACTGTTTGTCCGTTTGGAGGACCTTAGTTAACTAAATCCTAGATCGTCTTATCTGACCGACGAGAAATATACAGTGTAGCGGCAAGCGCATAGTTCATCAAGGAGCGAGTTCTAGAAACGTCGATTCGTTTAACGTGACTGTTATTTCATATACACAAAGAAAGTGGCATACGTGATCATAGGCACGAACGATGGCGTGACCCGAGCCTAGTGAGGGTCGTCTCCGAGAGAAGACAAAGAAAAATGTCGATGAGCCATCAGTTCCATTTGAGGATTCAAACGTTATGCATCGAGAGGTTCTGACGAATAAGATTAAAGTCGCTTAGTCTACCGAATACATCAAGAAATATTATAAAATCGGGCCGAATTCCTGTATCAAACTAAGTGCTTAATCGTTAAATAATTTGTGGCGTGTTCATTATATTACTTTTAAATATTGTCAAATATACAAGTTTATGTTAAGCCTGTTAATTCAGTGTTAAACTCATTGAACCACCTCTGTTATCTTAATCGAAACAGGGGAACGACTAATTCGCGGCGTCGATTATCAGAATCGTAGTGATAATTTACGCCTCGAACAGTCGTAACAATATTATTCCACAAAAAATGTCTGAAAACTCGAAAATTAAGCCATAAATAAATGCATAATGATCGAGCTTGTAGGCAACCTATTTTCTCTCGGTTTCAATGATTTTTCAACAAGCCGGGGCACATTTTCATATTGTGGATAATGGATCAGTGCGAGCTTATACGTTTCTTCATTTTATGCCTTCGTTATCAGTGATTTGCTGTTTGTTTAGTTTATGATAAGCAGGGCATGTGTGATACTAATTCAGTGCTAGTTCAGTGCAATTGTTGAAACTTGTGTCTGGTGGATACAGAATTGTTTTTGTAATTTTTATAAATAAAGCATTCAATTGAATGATATTTTTTAAATGAACTGATAAGAGACCAGTGCTTTTGTCAACTATATGCGAGTCTCACAAACATTCTCTAAAAACTATTACTAGGAGAAGCAAAACCTTGCAAAAATACCAAATGTTATACTGAGCTACGATGAAGCAAAAGAAGATAGAAAGATAGTAATAGAACTTATTTGCGGTAAAATGTTGGTAAACGGCTGGTGCCTACGTACAAAATTTGGCGCAGATACAAAATTTGGTATCTTGGAATTTTGCGAAAAGATAATTGACGATTTGTTAACTGAACAAAAATCTTTAACATCAGTTCCATCGAATCAAAAAAACATATCTTTGAAAAATATAACCACCAGAAAACGACGTAAAGAATGCTATCGTTCTCTAAGCAAGAAAATAGGGAGAGGAAATAATATAAAGCCAACAATTTACTTTATATAAAATATAGCAAAAATGTTAACATTTACTGTCCAGATTGGTGGAACAAAGCTACACTTTGTTTCCCATACTTTGAAAAAATTCATAGTTTGTTATTTGAATAATACTTGTTACTTTAAATTATTTACATTTAGTAAGCTGCATATTTTCTATACAATTAAACTTATTTAAATAAATAGTGCCATTTTTATAAGCAAACACTACATGTCATTATTTAGTCTTCTTCGATAACATTTGAGTTTTATTTCAGTTTTGGTTAAATTACATTTTTATAAACTAAAATTGGATAGGTAAATGGCATGAATCACCGGTGATCTACACCGTCAGATGAAAGCAAAAATTGTAACCGACCGATGGGTCACGTCGGTTTGAACGTGTTAATGCATTGTGAAACTCAACGTTTTGAACAACTTTTTCCTACACATATAGTCAGTGCGGTGGTTTGCCTTAGTTTTCGAGATCTTCGTAAAAAATTGTCGGAATCACTGCAGCATATGGATCAGTATTGGCAAAATTCAACTTAAATCCTTATCATCCCTTATCTTCTGTTTATAGTAAATAGCGATCGAAATTACAAGATTTATTACTAACGAACGTATGTATCGTTAGATTTACAGAGTCGAGCCGGGGAAAAATCACGTCCTTTATAGTCAGTGAATAGCGTGAGTGGGGTAAAAGCAGAACTTGCGATTAATCGTAGATGTGAGGATGAAATTATTCAGTAACATTAACCGTATTCACACACAGTTGAACATTTTTAGTCGATCGGCAAAAATGGATGGGCTCCTGTATGAGTAAGTTCTAAAGCCTAGACTAAGGTAATGCAAAAACTGCCGGTTCACCGCCAAGTCACAAAAACGCGTCTGCTCGGCAAAAACAGAATAAGCCGATGAATCATTGATCAACGAAATAAACTCGATCATTACAAGCTATAATATAAAGAAAATTTACATCGATTTTTCCCTAACAATAAATAACGTCAATGTTTGTGTATATTTATTACACAATTATATTATTTATATAAATGTCTCTTGGAAATATTGCTCTTTTTATTTTTACATTCCAACTGTACGAACACTTTTGTTTTTCGCTATACATACATACAAGTATCTTAAATGTTATACATACTTTGCACGTATCATGTTTAATGTATGATGTGTGCATCTTGTTAAGACGGTTTGTTAAAATTGTACTTACATATCTATTTAATCAATCTTAAAGTACAAGTATTATACGTTTATATTCTTATATATTCGCGCCAGGATGTGCGCAGGTACCATGTTGTACTGCTGAATTGAAGCCAATCAACGAGCAGTACCGTAAGCAATTCTAAATAATAACAGTTGACCGACATGAGGCACCGCACAGTCGTTTTGTGGATTCACACCCATGCGTGGTTACACGTGCTTTGTCTTGAAGGATGCCTACAATGTGGATATATATCAGTTAGTAATGAATGCTAAACAAAGAATTACAAAGTTAATCTGTTAAATGTTGATAGAAGAGAATGTACAAATACAAAAGATGTAACACTTGATCGACTATTGATTTCAGGTATTTCAGGTAAATATTTTATATATGTTTATATAATTAAAGATTTTGCTTAAGTTATTCTAATATGAAACAGATATGTTTTATTGCGGTATACCAAATATATCAAACCATATGTATAAAAGATAAATAGAACAGATCGTAGATAAGAGAGATAAACGTGTAATATGTATTAAAAATACGGAATTTATATTCTTAATTCAATGATATTTTTATTAACTGTGTAGATAGGTTCGTACTTTTTTATCTAATACTAATACACGACTACCTAGGAATATGTACAGAACCGAAGAAAATTAATCAATAAAATACCTATTTGTGATTATTGGTATGGACCTCCGTGACGATCGATAACGCTTAACTTTGCAATTTTCATAGTTCAGTTTGCGATGCGATATACGAAATTTGTTTAATTTCTATCCTTATTGACACGAGATAATAGGTTTTAAAGGTTCATGTTTAAATGTAAAATATTTTCTTTTTCCTCCTTTCTTAATTAAAAGTTACAAATTTGCCATATTGTCGTAGTACTTTTTTTACCACATTTCATCATACTATATAACAACAACAAAATTTCTTGTCTATAAAAAATGAAAAGATATCGCAACGTAAATATTATATTAGCAGGAAATACGTTCAAACAGTGCTTAAAGTCATAAAGCGGTATGGGCTAGGTTTCAGATGTATATGAAAATTGTATGTATTTGCAAATATGTTCAATTTGTTTATGTTGCAGAATAAATAAAGGTAGCACCCACGTGTATAGACGTATGCATAGATTCTTATGGAATCAGAAGATTAAACTGCCAAGACTGTTTCAAATGTATTCCAGCAGTAGTTAATGATATCCATATTGCTCGTATATCGCGATTACATTTTATAAATTAAATTGTGAGTATAGATATAAAATTGTATCAGTATGAAATAACAGGCAGGAAACCACTAATATCGATACATAGATTTTAAAGCACATAGTTACTTATATATACAAACAACAATTTTTCAATGCGTTAATATATGTTAAAACCTATCTTTGTATTAACCTTGTATTAACATTAATATATGATAAGCAAGTATTGAAGTACTGAACCTTTGTTTGCTCTTCTACGTTTTGTCATAACGTATATGTACAATTATTATTATCATCAAATGTACAATAATGTGCACCATCATTAATTGTAAAAACTTTTGACGCGCCAAAAATTGTATCAAGTGAAATTATATTTTAATAATCCAAAATATGTGAGGCGCTGATGGATTATTTTGCTTAAATATGTCAACATTACTTTTATAAATGTAAAAATATTACAACATTGCAATGTTAATCTTGAGAATGTTCTGTTTCTATGTAGATCAAATCGCTTTAAAATTATTTTTTTTTATATATTGTGAAACATTGATTATGGAATTCGTTAAGATTTTAAGAACAAGACAAATTTAATTCATCAATGATTAACAGATTAAAGATAACAATCCATTACAAAGTTTTAGCAAGTGAAACAAGATATATCCTGAGAATATTTTGCGAAATTCTGAATATTATAGCTATAAATTTAATTATAACTTATAAATAAATTACGCTATAAAGATAATACAGTTTCATAATTTAACACTATGTTATTTATTTTATCAAAATTTTCTTATTTGAAAGCATTTGATGAAATTCAAACAAATAATGACAAAATATTGTAACATTTTAACCTAATTGTATGCATTAATTCAGTATGATAATAATCTTATAAAATAATCATGTCTCAATTTTAATTTCTGCATTTATCTAACTTGCTTTAATTTCTTAGGGTGCTCAAAGTCTTTGGATCTCCAGAAACCTGTGTACGGATTTCGTGTTATTTTTTTTTTAGTATCCTTATTACGAAATGTATATAATCATGCGCTCTTCTTTTTATTATGACGGGTTTAAATGATTTACTCCGTGCCTTTACCAATGAATGTTTACAAATGGCCATGATGTTGCTCGATGCGATAAGCGCTGTATTAAATATATAATTAAAATCTCTATTTATAACGTGCCGCCTGCGTCTAGAAAAGAGTAAAAATTACTGTGTCCTTGTCGCAGTTAGCGGTTGAACTCCAATTTGAAATTGTTTGTGTCGTGCAACCCAGCTGTTAACGCCTTTGGTATATAATTTATACAATACAACCTCTCCTGGTTATCTTGCGCACGCGTAACATTCACGTACCATTACATTACGTACAATTTTACACTTTTCGTATTCTTATTTTTATACTATTACTTGAATATAGAATTAGAGAAAACATTTAAAAATACAAAAGTACAAAGATATAGAAAAAATAAAAATAAAAAAATACAAAACTGTCATAATTGTAGAAACTCATATCAAATATTAGTATTTATATTCTACACTCGTCTTGTATTACATATACATTTTTTACATTATATATATGAACCAAAAAAGAATATATAAAGTATATTTTATATAACATGTTTCATGTCCCACATTTTTCTTAATAATCACATTTTATCTTAGATATTTTCCTTTCCCAATTTCCTCGGAGTTTTCTTCTGAACCTCTACCAAACTACATATCAATTTTTACTTTCCTCTTTTTCTTCCTCCCCAGCCTCTTTCGAGGCGTGATCAAGAAGATCGTTGAACTTTGTCCTTATTTGAGAAAATATTTATTTGTTCGTCTATATTTAAGTTATTCCCTTTGAATATGTTAAAGTAACTACTTCAAGAAAAACTCTACATCTTTATTTATGCATAATAGGAAAATTGAGAAATTAAAAAATTAAATGTACGAATATTCATATTATTTAACAAAATAATAAAAAATTAACGGTAACATTTTTTTAATTAACATCTTTCGGGAATTCACTTGATATATATAAATTGCAAATTTTATAATCTCTTCATAAAAAGTGTACTTGGCGGAAAAAGTAAATGTCATAAAGATAGTAATAGGAACATTGATATACAATTTCCGTCGTCATTTGTAAGAGTACTATTAAAGTAAGCAACATCTGTTTGTCCACCTCATGAATCTAGAAATTAATAAGAACTTATTGTTTCCACAATATGGACTGATTATATTTAATATCTTCTCAAATAATGAGTATTGACTAAAACATCAGAATATGGGTTGGTTTATTTTTATTCTAGATTCATAAGAAAAATTTCTGTCAGAACCGATGACCCAACGACGCTGACTTCTCATTGTTAGGCTGCAGAAGTTTATGCATTACAATATACAGCAAATATGCAGGGTGTTGTGCAAGGTATACATATATACAAAGTGCAAGCCGGATAAATTTGATAAATATGCACTTACATAGAGAAAATTGATACATATGTGTTTAATTAATGTATTTAATATTATATGTACATTATGCAAACTGTTATAAAAAATAATAGTGTTATACATATCTTTGACACGAAAAATGCAATGTAACATACATACTAAATTTTAAAATTTGTTGTCGAAAGTTCTGTTGTCGAGTGCCGCTACTGCAATTATACAGATTAAGGCCCGCCTCATCGATTTCGGTGATTTTTGAATGTATTGTCAAAATCGTGATTTTGTACACCTTTCTTATACATCTAACCCTGGCTCTGCTTTAGTTTTCGAGGTATCCATGAAAAATCTTTTTACATTTCTACCGTGATATGGGCTAGATGCCGCTTAGGTTTGCTTTATGTTTATCTACGGTCAGGATTATATTATATGCCGTTTATAGTGAGGACAAAAACAGAACTAATAATCAATGGTCTCGTATAAATCTTTATTTAATATCATGGACACGTATATAAAAAGAAAGCTAACAATAACATTTTGTAAAGGTTTAGTTACCATAAACAATTTTCAAAAATTTTGAATTCTATTTTACTCATATGCAACAAAAAGTATTCACTGATTCGGTTTTGCACAATATTTTTAACAGTATAACTTTTTAACTTTAAAAATGTTTCTATTGCTCTGTCCAAAGTCCTTTAGTTTGTTGAACCAGTTTAAGTCGTTTTAACATACTTTTTATTAAGTGAGAGACTCACCACAAGAGGGAGTTCTTCTTTTTATTGGTATTTTAATACATTAGGCGTTTTATAAAGTGCAATGTTTCAGAAGAAGTTGTTTTATTAAGACTGCAATTTTTATAATTTCAATCTATTAATATACTGGTATACTGGTTTATCTTGGAAAGTAATTTAATATTAATTTATTCTTTTGCGCGTTTGAGCCTGAAAATTGGATGAAAAAGAAAGCTTTATAAAGGTTTCTCTCAAACCGAAACGTAATACACTTCATCTTGCAGTTTCCTTATGGATTCTATACACTCTATTTTTTCACCTTTCGTGTCTTCGTTAATGGTGATACGGAGAATAACCTTTAAAGGCGCGGTGTGGAGAAAATCGATTTGTAATGTTGTAATATTTTTGGAAATCAGGCGATCGATTCGTGAAAATTCAAAAATCGATTTTTTAAGTCTTCTTTCGTATCTCCTAAACACTCTCCGCTTCTAATCCCTCTTCTCTTTCTCTTTCTAACTTTTAACTTGCTTTTCTTTTTCTTTGTTCTCCATCTTCGCTTCTCGAAGTCCTGTTTTATTCTTCCCCCTAAGTACCCGTCCTTCTTTATTGATATCGTTCGACCGACTCGCAGTAAACACAGGAAAAGTTCAATCGTCGGTTGGTGTTCTAAATTCTATAGAATTTACATGTATAGGATGTTCATTTTTTATAGGAATTGTGACCCCTATACGTTTATTTACAGAAAAACTAATTACACCCGCGAAACCAATAAATTTCTGTCTCAACATATTTCTTACACGGTGAGAAGTTTCCGAGCAATTGGCATTTATAGATTAAATTCGAATGCTCTGAGGATCCTTAAATCGGTAGTCTGTCGAATAAGGAATAACGAATAAAATTTGGTTATTATATAGAAAACTGCTGGCAGCGTGGGTTTCGGTGATTTTTCACTATGTCGTAGAAATCGACGTTTGGAACAACGTTTTCCTTTGCATGTTACCACTACTCGGCCTTACTTTGCGAGATATTTGCAAAAATCTGTCGGTACCACCACTACAGTGAATGATACATATAACTGTGTATCTGTAGCATCGTATATGTTCGTATTGTTTGTCAACTACTTTGCGGTAGTCGAATTAAGAAAGCTAATGCTAAATCTGTCCCTGCTATATTCGTTACGAACAACAAAATATCCTGTAAAATTCTGGTATTACCTCCTCTATCTGAAGTATTGAGATACAAAAATTGCTTTTAAAATATTCTTTTGGGGATACATAAAAGTACCCTTCTTGTATATTGTTGACAGTGAGTAAAACATGTACACATACATCGTACATGTATAATACGGCTTTGTATACACTGTTCCTCAGGGTCATGGTTTGGTCATTTGAAGGTTAGAGAATTGTTACGTACAGAGTATCGTCTTCGATATAGCTATAAGCATTGTAGCGGTTTATGCCATGTATTATACTTACGTATGTGTGTAGCAGTTATACAATTTTCAGTGGCAATTGCAGATATAGCCTCCATTTTTTGCCAAATATCTCTAGTATTACTTATGCTTCAAGGAGAGAACAATCATTAAATTAACTATTTTCTGTAAAATATTTTATAATTATTACATAGTATGGAATATATTTTGCAATTACATATTTTATCCACTTTGACATATAATATCAATATAAAAATCAACAGCGTAATAGCGGTAATTTTCGACATATAAAGTCGTTACTGTATTGTAGTAAAATTTAAATATTAGGTCGTCCGAAAAATTTGTTTCGTTTTGTAAGGAAATGATGGAGGCACAATATCTTTTGTTTCATATTATTTTATCGAATTTGTACGATCCATTTCGTTTTATCCCGATAAAAATCACAACGTTTGAGACATTAGATTTCATGTTTGTATAAAGATGCGTTGTTGTAAAAGACGTGCCTGTAAAAGAAAGACACTTTTCGGCCAACCTTATATAATCGGCGCAGTGACGTTTGCGCAACGTACAGAATTCGCTTATAATCCAGAAGCGTAGACAATGAACAAGCAGTACGAATCTGCCTTTGTTAGGGACGGTATTGTTCAACAGTCTTTCATATTCGAAATGCGGTAGTGTGGACGTGCTACGGAATAGTTACCTATTTAAATGTTAGTTTTTGTGTTTAGCAAGTATTTGTGCAATAGGTAAGAAGTGCTAGTTGCTAAGTAAAATATAAAATCTGGTTATTCGATAGTTGACTTGCAATTTTCTATAAAAAGGATTTATTCAGGATGAATACTTTATAGTTGTAAATTTTATGAATTAAAAAGTTTCTGTAAATTATTTTAATCTAATAACTTTGTTCTGTCTCTAAGATGGGTCATACGGCAACCAGATAGACTATTCCACATGTGGAAGTAAGTCGTAGGAACCAATACAGTTTTCTTATTTATTTTTCTTTCTTCTTATTTTTATTATATTTTTCGTCTCTAATGTACTACTTGCATTTATACATTTATATTAACGTAAGAGTGATGATATACATATTTATGTTTTAGTTTTAATTAAACGTATTGATTATATCTTTTTATATAAAAGTTAGGTCGTTCTTCATATTTTATTTTCTTCCGATAAAGAATGTTTTCATCAAAAATAATGCTTATTTAGGACCAAAAATAAATTCGGTCATCGATAATGGTTACTAATAACAGAACTTAACGTATAATTATTTCTATAATTGAATATTATGTTCTTATAAAATAATTATGTTTTTGTTAATATTAATTATTCTTCGAATCTCGTATTGTATTTATTTGATAGATAGTAATTTTTTACGAAATTTGTTTAAGAATCCTGCCCTGATGCACTTCGTGATACACAAAGAAGCTTATTCCAGTAACACGATTCTTCATAAATTCTTTTCCATGCTGTTATGGTAAGTTTTCTCCCTACTTCTTTTTGATTATCTACTATTATTGTATTATTTGCTATAATGTCTGCATTTTAATCGCAAAATGCATTGTTTCTTTTAAGAAACGTAATACAGTATATTCATGCGTTATCTTTCCTATTTATTAACCAAAAATTATGAATAAAAAAAACAAATCTCAGTTCTCAAATTCTGTTACAAGTCATTACAATTGGATATGGACATGATTTAAATAATATACCGAGTTTGATATCTACAAAATCGTCTAAAACTTTCATTACTTATATGTATTTTATTTGTAGATATTTTATTACACATAGAAATTTATTATATATAGAAACATAACCTCAATATTTAAACAATGGCGAAACAATAAGCGGTAGAATATCTCATATGATATTGATGTTATCAGAAAAAGTTTTAACAAAAATTGTTTAGTTCGAATGGAGACACATACGGTGCAAATTACTTTTTTGTGGATCCAGTAGTAGGGTCCCATTTCAACTTCATTTTTGCAAATGGAACCATATATTTTTTAATACATTCATCGATTTATCTTTATATTCCTTATGAAAATATTAAAAGGAGCTGTTAGTTCTCCGGTTATCTTAACTTGAAGTCGTCGTATAAAAACCAGGTAAGGACGCGAAACGGTGCTCTTGTGTTTACGTTGTCCTTGTCTTTTGTTTGTTTCAACGTAAACACGTTACCACTTCGCGTCCTATGCTTATCTTTCATACGACAAATTAAACGTAGGATATAATCTAAATTAACAGTTTTTCGACATAAATAGGTTAATACTTTTTTATATGATATGAAACGTTACGATATCTGTTACACCACTGTTGCTTACAAAGCACGAGTTTCGACTGATTGGTAGATAAAAAAAAAGGAATAATAACAAGAAACAACCGATTCGAAAAGACGAATCTTTCGATTACCTCCGAATCTCTCATCAAACAGGTCATATTGTAGGATGTGAGCATACTTTCCGCGGTGAACGTATGCATATATTGTTTATATATATTGTTTTGATATAGTTATTAACTATGCTTATTGTTATGTATATTTATATTGTAGTATAAGAATGTTGCCGAAAAATCCGTCTGTTTTAAACCCCTTCCTTTAATGTATGTAATTAGCTTTTTGTAAACTTGAAAGCACTTGAGATATATGCATGCTATTATTTCGTTTAACGGAATCATCGAACGACACAAACAATTCTTTTTCACGTTATTTTCCGAGATAGACTGTTTAGTGTAATAATAACTGCATCTACGTGTAGACTCTATAACTACTCTAGACTCAGAAAACATGACATTTCAAAAAGAATATTAAATTGAAGTTATGTTTCGATTGCGACTAACCAAGAATCTGATCCTTCTGGCCATATGGTTCACTGAGGGTCAAAAGGTAATGTGAAATAATGTTTAATAGCAATTTGGTGTACCACACAGTTATTAAAGTCGGTGATGCGTATAATTTCGATACCCAATTTTGCAGATATTTCTCGTAGCGAATCTGTTGACAATCTGAACCTGTCTAACCGTTCTCACTTCCCTTTGCACACCTCAGAAGTTGGAGAAAAGTTAGTATTGGCGAATAGGAGGAAGCCGTGGCGTTCGTGAGACTTTCATTTAAAGGATTTCTACTTCGCGTTGATCCTAAGTTCTCCATAGTCGAAATCGAGCGTACGCTCTCTAAATAAATATGAATTAAAATATGTTGCGCGAACATAACACCTTCTATTTTAGATGAGATATCGTTTGTTGGTATGCTTCCACACTCGTAGATCGAACACGTGGCAAGAAAATATTGAAGTGAACTGTTGCTCCGTAGTATGGCCGTTTCTATGCGTATATGTAGGACTTATCGTATACGCGCTTCATTCGATTTCCTGATTCTCTTGAGTGTGACATTTGGCATCTGTCACTGATGTTTTCATCGGTTGAATGGGCGAACAGCAGGCTATTCTGCCATTTGCACGATGGTTTCCTCTTGGTTGAATTGACTTTTGTGTTCTCGATCTTGAACTAAGATTCAGCATCTGTTGTCCTGAGAGCTTTTGGTTTTTTATGCCTGAGTCACGTACGAAATTCCACCGTTGACCGTTTTACCAGTTCGACTCGGCACTCGGTCATCTGTATCTCATAAATATTAACTTTTTTTTCGCGAGGAGAGGATAATGCTATTACGCGTACCGAGTGACCCGTGTCACATGGTTGTGGAAGATGATCGGTAGTGTGTTTTAAATGACGAGATATCTTGATATTGAAAACCGTCAAATATATTTTAAAATAACGGATACAGAGAATATCCGCTAAGACGCTTTATTTATACTGGGCGGCGGTATACCGGCAAATTTAAATTCGTCTTTGTTTGATGCTTGCCCGTAGCGGCGATATTGTTTGTGCCCGGAGTTTACTTATTATTATAGTATGTATGTCCTAACGATGTTGACACTCCGAGGACAAGACAACAACATGATTTGAATCGTCCTCTAGCTCATGTGCCGCTACATATTTATATAAAATTGAGTATACAAACATGAAGCTTTGTGGAAATATAACTTTTCTTAATTTTGAAAAGTGTGCAAAAATCAAGCCTGAAATGTTTATTTGTTCTCGCAAAAATTATCTAGCAAATAAAACGATGTTTTATCCTGATTTCTACAATTTTTGCACCTTTGCACCTTTCTGTTAATTCTCTACACAAGGGTTGCATTATTATGTGCAAGTCCAATAGATTTTCGATTTCAAACTAAAAAATGGCTCTATAAGCTAATAATAGAGAAGGAACATCCGCAATTTTACCCCCTTTGAAGTCTCACATGGATCACAGTAAGGTTTGTATTTTTCTACCAATTTTACGATTCTGTGTGTTTATCTGTTTCTAAACTCTAGAATGAAGCTACGTCGTATCACAAAACTAAGGTTCCATCAATTAAGAAATCATTTTTAGTGATCTATTCCGGATACTCTTAAATAGATGTAAGAATTCGAGAAGAAAATGAACTTCCCGGCCATTGGTCATAAAAGAAGTTTTCTGACGCGTAAGATACCGCCTGGTGTTATCCAAATATCGAGCCTGCTTCCGGTAAATACCGTATATAGATACCGTAGTATTAGTTGCGTGGATCGTCCATCACGGAGATTTTCAAATCTCCTTTGATGTTCGTCTGAATCTGAGTTAATGATAAATAAATAAATAATAAATAATAATCAATAAATAAATAACAATAATAATTTAACATTTAAAATAAATAATAAGAAATCAGTAAATAGATAATATTTTGCACATCTCTATAGAGCTTCTTAAAACATTCATAATAATCGTGTTCATTTCACTTTTCGTGACGCCATGTTCCCTTAAAATTTCGATGGTTTTTGGCGTTATGGCTTCTCTACTGCCCAAGAACACGGGTGAAATCTCTCCATCCTCCACACTGTATTTTGCCATTAGGTGGTTCAGGCATGGAAAGTACGTGTCGACTTTCTCCTTCTCCGCTTTAAGCAATCTCCACGAGAATCTGTTCCTCGTTTTTAGCTACGAGGTTTGGCTTATACAGATTATCTCTACCTTTATCGTAGGCTCGAAAAATACTTCATTGTTCTTATTTAATTTATTCGCGAGGTGAGACTTCACCACATCGTTTCTTCTTATTCTTAGACCTTTGGTGTATTGGCATAACCCTAAGATGTGTCCTAGAGTTTCTGGTTGGGCACGACACCTCCTGCAAGCTACGTGTATTATTTGGCGGCCCGTGCCAATATAGTTTTTGTACCAAAGGTGTTCGTCCTTAGTCTCAGTGCATCTATAAACCTTGATGGCTTGAGAAAATTGTACTCCTTCAACCACACGGTGCCGATCTTTTCTCCTGAAAAGTCTTTGTCTCCTTGGCCCTGACTGCTCAATTCGGACCACTGCTTTACGTGTTCTCTCTTTAGCCTCTTTCTCGCTTTCTCAATGTCCTCAGAAGTGACCGGTCAATTAATCCTTAGGGAGTTCCCAATTTTCTTTAATTTTTATCTTCCTCGTCGCTTATCAAGCTAGATGCCGCTGGATTCAGTGAGTTCTTTTGCGCTCTTTAGGGTACCGAGTTTCACAATGTGTTCGAACCTCGGTAACCCTAGTCCTCTGCACGCATTCGGAGCATAGAAGAAACCAGTGGCTGTCGAAAGCACCAGATGTAGTATGGCCTTAATTTCTTGCCTGACTTCGCTGTCCAATATTCTCAAGACACCGTCGCTTGGTGAATTAATCAATAGATTATAAATGTAGTGAGGGAAGATGTAATTCACAATTAATTCTATTTTCTGGCATAGCTTAAGAGAGAGCTTTCTGACTATTCTCATCACGCTCAGAATTTGCGGCACTATTATGCCACAGTGGATACCCTTCCAAGGCCCCATTTTGGCGCCTAAATACCTGAAGGCCTCATCTGAGTCGATGGTAGGAATTGGTCTATTCTCAATTCTTATTTTAGGTTCTTTAACGTACCAGGTGTCCTTCTTAGCGATAATCTGGAACGTTTGACTCTTCTGCCCAGAAACTGTCATACCTAGGCCTTTCAGGTATTCATGGAGAATACCCACTTGGCACTGTGCTTCCCTCTCGTCTCCCCCAACAATACAAGATCGTCAGAGAAGGCCAGAATGGGCACTTTTCTATTGTTACTAACTTTTGAGCCACTGGTCCGCTCTTCTATTGTTTCCAGCAGCGGTTCGAGACATAAATTAAATAGCAGCGGCGACAATGGGTCACCCTGCTTTACTCCTCTAAGGATCCTGATCTCGACCCCTACATTATTCTTTGCTTTAACAGTCGTCTTGCCCTCGTTATACATGTTTGTTATTAATTCAATTATAGGAGTCGGCATACCCTTCCTCGCCAGGCAAGGTTTTAAAGCCGAGTGGGGTATTGTGTCGAACGCCTTAGAGATATCCACTATTGTGAATATCCCTCCGTTATCCCTTTTGCTTCGATTCAAGGCAGAGTTCAGCAATTCCACGTTGATTTTACATCCGTTTTCATATATAAAACCTTTCTGCCTGAGATTCGTCACAATACCTCTTCTAATTCTTCCGTCAAGAATGGAAGAGAAAATCATGCCGAAAATGGGGTTAGGTTAGGTGACCTTAGAAATATCCTTGTTCGGTTTCGGAATTAAAGTGGTTCTGTTTTCCTTCCAACAGGTCGGATAACAGGAACCATAAAATAAAAGATCAAAAATTTTTGCCACAATTTCGGACAGGCCAGGGATCATTAAATTTTGCTTTTGTAGCCCGTTTGGACCTGCCGCCGATTTCTTTCTTATCTTGTTAATTCTCTCTTCCACCTCCTCAGCGGTTACCGGTGCGAAGTCCTCGTTTACTGGAAGTTCGGAGACTCTATTTCCGGGAATTGGGGGGCTAGACGGGCCAACACAACCCCATAAACCCTCGTAGGGCCTCTTTACCTCGACGTCTTCCGGTGGTTGCCTGGACGGCTTCAGGTATGCACGATCATTGCTAATGATAATGTCAGCCAACTTTTTGGGACTTCCTTTGAATAACTCTTGGCAACGTGTGCAGAAGTATATCTCTTCTTTCGATTTCGGTTTATTCCTTTATTGTTCCTCTTCCTCTAGGGCTTTTTCTTACTCTCATCATTTTTCTTGTTCCTGTCGAGTGCTCTATACAGAGATGTGTTAATAAACTTATCAATATTAGCAATAAGGGCTTCCTTGTTTCCTTTAAAGTCTGGCCAAATTTTCATGAACCGAGAAGTAACCTCTTCCAACGAAGGAGGCACCTCGGTTGGGCTTTCAATAGCACTTATTAAATTGAGTCTCCACTGATGGGTGGACTCGTCATTTGCGGTAACTACGTTTGATTCAAGCGCTTCAAATATACGCACATTGCCTGAATCAACGAGATCGCACCCTACCTCTGTCTCTTGGGAAACCTCTTGAGTGCTCGCTTCCTCACTACTTATTCTTAAACATTTTCTCTTATACTTTATCTGGTCAATCGACTTAGTAGTGAGGATTTTACTAATTTCTTTATTTGGAAAGCGATGATCTTTATATACTTCTTCGAGCTCTCTCAAGAGAGTTACCTCTTCTACTGTCCAGACTTTGTTAGACTGTGTTGTTTCCATCCTTTTTGCATTGCTTACGGCAGGGTGCGCATGCCGTTCATGGGTAGATAGCCCTCTTTGCGTCCCGAAACTCATGGGGCAAGCTTCACATTTGTAGGCTCCCTTTTTGCCCCTAGTGCCACTACATTTCGGTATGTGGCACTTTGCTTCATGTAGTTTCGGGAAGCTTCTATCACAATGTAGACATCCCCATTGGATAAGGGCTTCCACGTGATGTAATCCAAGGTGCCTGTCCAGATCCGCTAAAGAAGAGGTGAACTTCCCTCCTCTCGCAGACGGGACAAGCAACCTTGTCTCCCATCAACGGCACCATTATTTTATAATTCGTGTCCAGGGACATAGTCCGGTTGTCGCCATTGGTCCCCTCCGGAGCGGATAAATCCGCCACAGTGCTTCCGGGACCGAGAAGCGCTGCGTCCGAGGCTTCGTTTGTTTCATTGTCGAATTTTATTCTCGATATGAACTCTTATTCTATGTTTCCATCCGTTATCCAACTCATAACACTTATCCAGCCGGTCGTCAGCATTCACCAAAGGAACGAGTTACATTTTCTACTGTTTTGCTTCCATTCCTTCACGGTTAAAAAAACAAATATAAAAAAAATGTAAAAAAGGAAAAAAAGAAAAACCGTTGTCGGCAAGCCGATGGATTCTCTTTAGTGTCTTTCGCTCCTTCGGCGCCACACTCCGTTTAGCCATGAAAGCCGCATCCGGGGGATAATTCCCCACGCCAACGCGGCGCCCACATACCACTAGGAGGTAGGAGTGCAACTTGGGCGGACGAGACCGAAGTTTCGCCAGCCCCCGAGTATCCATGACCCCCCAGAGCCCCGCAACATAGCCGTTAAATAGCGACCTGCTGCTAAAGGCCCTGTGGGATGGCAACACGCAACCAAGTCCAGCAGCGTATCGCCCCCCCCTTTAAGGGAGTCAAGTACATCACTAAAATGACTAGACAATTGGCAACCGATCTGTGGACTTCGAGAACGAGGCCCATACTTCCGAAGTACCTCCTCGTAGGGATATAAAAAAAAACTATATTTGCCTCAAATTGATACTCAATTTACGGCAAACAGCTATTTACAACTAATCAACAATAACAAAAAAGAAATTATTAGTTATATAATGCTTTTTTGTTATAATTGTAAATATAAATTATTTATTTCTTTTATATTTATATTTATTACATAATACATTATTAATTAAATAATGAATAAATAAATAAATAATTTATAACCAGTCTGGGTCGTTCCTTTATCCACTTAAGAATATATTGCACAACTCTATCAAGCTTCTCAATACATTCATTACAATAATTTTTATATCGTACCTTGCGATACCCAATCCCTTGAGGATTCTTTCCGTATTAGGCGTTATAGCGCCCTTACTGCCCAAGACCACGGGCAAAACCTCACCCCCGCCGACATTAAACTTTTCTTTAAGGTACTTGAGGCATTGTTGGTATTTGTCGACTTTTTCCTTTTCCGCTTTCGAGAGGTAATCCTTATTCTCGTAACGGACAGTTACGTCGATCACAAGAACCCTATCCCCGTTTTTATCTACGAGGTCGGGCTTCAACAGATTACCCCCACCTTCAAAGTAGGCTCGACAAATACCTGGTTACTTTTTTTCAGTTTGTCGGCGAGGATCGATTTTACCTCATCGTGCCTCTTTATTCTCAGAGCCTTTGGTGTACTGGCACAGCCCTAATATATGTCCAAGGGTCTCAGGCTGGGCTCGACATCTTTTGCAAGTTACTTCAATCTTTTTGTCGGCCCGTGCCAATACCGATCTTGTACCAAAGGTGTTGGTCCTGAGTCTCAAGGCATCGATAAACTTCGATGGCTTGAGCAGATCATATTCCTCTAGCCACACGTTGCTAAGTTTGTTCCTTGTAAAGTCAAAGACACCTTGCCCTTGACTTTTCAATTCCGCCCATTGTCTTATATGAGCGGCTTTGGGGCTCTTTCTTGCTTTCTCAATGTCCTCTATTGAGGCTGGCCAATGGATCCTTAAAGAGTTGGCCCTTTTTTCAATTTCAGATCACTTGCATCGTCAATTAAGCTGGAGACTGCCGGATCGATCGAGTTTTTCATATTTTTCGCGCTTTTGAGTGTACCGAGTTTCACGATATGCTCAAATCTCGGTAACCCTAGCCCTCCATGGGTCTTAGGGGTATAGAAAAAACCAGTGGCAGTCGAAGGCACAAGATGGAGTATGGCCTTAATTTCCTGTCTGGCCTCGCTGTCCAGCAATCTTAAGACGTTGCCGCCCGGCGGATTCACTAATAGGTTATAAATATATCTGGGGAAGATGTACTTTGTAATTAATTCGATCTTCTGGCATGGCTTGAGAGAGAGTTTTCTGACCCTTCTCACCACGCTCAGAATCTCGGGCACTATAATGCCCTACAGATACAAGGAATTTATCAGCTATGTGCAACTTGTATATAGTATATAAAATTATGTAAAATATTTGTATTGGTATGTAAAATTGCTCAAGCGATGCAGTCCCATGCAATGCCTCAGGCATTTCCGTTTGAAACATCTGAGCTGGTCCATCTGGCACGTTGTGACATTGAACCAAATCGGACAGGCAAAAGTCGGGATAGGATTATTCCTAGCAATTTGTGCAACAGAAGACTACACTTCGCGTGGAGATTCTTTGAGAAAAAGGATCCATTATTTGCTATAAAATCTTTTCTAATTTATTTTATATTTGCGTTTTAATATGCTGTGTAATCTGTAATTTGCAATACAAATATATACCGAGATATTTGACCATTTTCTTGTGCGGAACGGTTAGAGGCTATTGCCGGTGATAAGAAATCAGCGAGAATGTCGAGTCACATCACGGTTGAAGTTAAAATGTTTAGACATGTGCAGCCCGAAAGGGAAAGGCTTGCTCTTTCTAGTATTTATACGGAACTTTCAGTTACTATAGTAAACCATAATTCGATCGAAAACTTTCTGCGGCATGGAATTAATTTTTGACGAATACATTGCCGCCGCGTAAATCGGGAAGTCATCCACAAATACCAACGCGCATAGGTTAGGGTCGCTATTGAGATGAAAAAGCCTCAAAGCCTGACCAAAATACAAATTAAACAGGATGGTGGTGTTGAACGTTCCCAGTTGCAGCCCGTCATCCACCCCGAAGACGACATTATAGCTTGCGCCATCCAATGACACACCTTCCGGAGATTATGGATCAAATAACCTGGACTAGATGTTTAAGGAAACCGTAACGTATCAGCTTTTACACCAAACCGCTCGATCGAAACATGTCAAAAGCTCTGTACAGGTCTTTGAGTAGAGTTTTGTTACCAGCAGACGTCTGACATGAATTTTATTGTTGCGTGGACCTTACTGTATTTATCCCGGAAGCCAAATTGCTAATCGGGAGGAATGGAAGCCTTTTTACAATGAAACAGTATGATTCTCTGTATCACCTTCTCAGAGGCCTTACTAATGGACACTCTGCAAACACCAAACTCATTGATTTGTACCTGGCTGGATTTGGTTATATTATTATATTATATTATATTATTATATTATTGGTTATATTATTTGGTCTTATCCTTTCCTGGCAAGGGGACCATTTCCCCCATCTTCCATATTTAGGAAAATATGCAGGTTCAAGAGATCATTGAAGATTAAGGAGAAGAAGAATGTGTATCTTTGCGGGAGCTATATTGTTACTGCGTTGAAGACATCAAAGCCAGATAACCGTTTCCCATTCGGAAACTTATATTGAATCGTTAATGAATCTACCGATGTGAAATAATACTCTGGCACATCGGAGCCGGAGCGGTTACTAGCCCTGTTTCATCGGGTGAAGGTACAGATCTTGTTCCAACGGCTCCGAGTCAACGAAGATCTGAATTTTCGAGATCATGAAATTTGGGAATCTGAGAGGATCACCACACACATTTCGGCGCACACATTCAAAATTTGTACCTAGTAGTCTGGAGGGATTCACGAAGCTTAACGTACGGTAGAAAGGAGAGCGAACAAAGAATGCTTCGCTACATACAAATAACAAATGCTATTGTAACGAGTGATAAAACTTTAACAAGTTTAAAGTGACGAAATAACGCCCGAACACAATGGAAGTTAAAGATCTGTATAAAGAACAGTTCATAATTTAAATGGAACTCACGGCACACAATCGTGAACAACAGAAGCACGCGTACACGTTTATTCTTGGCGTCTCATCGCGTTACTATTAAGTTCTGGGGAGCCGGCAGCAGCGGAGACGTCACGATCTTGACTTCTTTGTAGGCTTGGTACCAGTAACGATGCATCTTCTGCTGTATCACACTAGGCGAGGAGGATGTTCAACTGTGGAAGATGGTGAGAATCGTGTGAAGAATATTTGAGGGCGAAGATCACGAGGTTAGCCCTGTTGCCTAGCACTCGTCTAACTTGCGGAAACATGCTCTTGGAATCTTTAATTCTTTGGATCCAGAGAACTCGTGAATCTATCAGGGGCCTTTCTGATACGCCTTTTTATGGCTCTATAGCACTTGCCGTGTTCCATGAACGGTGGGATAGAGTAACATAGTGTGCCGAAGCGCTTCTTCAGCCGATTTCGGATTCAGGAGATTCTGTGTTTGTCTTGATACAATCCCCCGAAGCGGGAATCCAGATATCTCTCAACACAATTGAAATCCCCTTTGAGAGCTAGAAAGGAGGCTTCTATCACTGAAAGAATATTGTTATTTATGGTCCGGAGGACGATCTTTACTTCAGCTGACTGTGTACTATTGACTGTTATCTCAGTGTTCTTATCCTCGTGGACAGAGATAACAAATACTGACAGCTCGGTGCAGAAAAATATCCTGCTTTTCCGCGAGTACCAAATTCAAGAACGACTGCGCCTTGACAAATCAAATGCCATCAGAATCAGTGTCACTGAACAGAAGGACCAGATCCACCTGTGACTCTTTAAATCAGTGTCACAGGTTCTCGTCTATGTTATTATTTAACGTGCTGCACCAGGGAACGCGTCACGCGTTATAATCGCCATCCAGGATGAAATAATTGTATCGCACAGATAGAGTGTTTCGGAAAGCGCGTCTCATTCTTCGACAAAGATGTTGTGACAAGACACAAGCTTAAGAGTCTGCAACAAAAATAGAATATATGAAAAGCCGTGTTGTTTGCTAGGTTTATCGTGACAACTGAAAGCTCCATTTTCCCTTTGTCTGTACGTGTTTAGTAATTATCGCTTCAAAGTGAAATGCCATGCTAATCGAAATGAATTAAATGATAAAGCCGTTCCGCCCCCGAACTTAGAGTTCAAGTAATCACATCCTTTCAAAACGAAGACCATTGAACAGGACCTTATGCCTCTCCGTGAGCTTCGTCGTTGTCAGCAGGACCACTTCAAATGAGAGAGCTTGCAGGGGCTGCAGCAGTAGTAACCTACGATTATTAGAAACAAGCGGATTGGTAATGAATTTCGCAATTTCAAAGTTTGTTAAACGTCCAAAGTCACTTGCGATAAATCTGTCAGAGTTCATCCGTGCCATCTTAGCGATAATGCGTTCATCTCCGTCAAATGAACATGGAAGAATTTCTTGAAGGAGTCTATGCTGTCCATCAGGTTCACCATGTTCATGTCCATATTCATCGCGCGCTCTACTGAGCCAAGGGATTACTTTGATCAGGAGTATCGTTCGTTAAGGGGTGTGAAGCTCTTTGGCGGGTTTACGAAGTTGTTAAGGGATTTTATTTTACTCTTCTTCCGCTTCTCTGTCATTTCAGCACGCTTCTTGATTTCTAAATGAATCTAGTATCTTCTGTATGGGATCTAACTTCTTGTTCTTCGTTTGCTGGCTCACAACTGTATATCTGTTTATCGGGCATGAGTTCGGAGCGTGATCATCCAACACACTTTACGCACCGTATTCTATTCTTTTACTGTTGCAGTTCACAGCAACGTAATCCATTGTTCAATGTAGTCTGTAGGATTTCCTGTACATATCTCATGTCACTATCTTGCCGAGCATATAGTGCCTCTGGAACAGACTCATTATCACATTTCCAAGTGATAGTTTCATGATAACCGTGTCGAGTTTTTTTATTGTTTTATTGAAGGTGGTTAGTTTCGAATCTGTTCACTTTAACAACTTTGACCTGAATGATGTTAAAACTAGTTCTTCGAAGACGTTTTGCGGGAAGTGACCCTCATACATACTTTTTACAATTCCATTTATATGGTTCTCCTGTGGTATGAATGTAAAGAACTGCACTCTTTTGGTTTTCAACGTGTTGTACATGCTTTTGAATTGATTAATAGGCCTGCGCTCCCATTATTTCTCTTGTTCGTCGGTATAGCAATGGCGGAATCTGCAATTTTGTCTCCCCTGTTTGGTGTCTGGGGAACTTAAATATATTACTTTTTCCCGTATCCGAAATCTGTTTGATAATTCAAGCTCTTGAGAGACTGATATTGGGCCAGAATTGAGCAATAAAAATAAATTTGAAATACAACAAAATTCAACAAAAAAATAATCTAATAAATTTTGGTTAACACTTACATCCCTCGGATTTGAAGACTGCATGTCATCTACAAGACACTGATTCAATTAATCGTACACGCGACGCAGTCGATATTTCACACCACATTTTTGTAATTTTTTGCGTTAAGATTGAATTCCCAATTGACATCTAACGTTAATCATGGAAGTGTCCGATTGGGTTCAATTACTTATGTATCACTTAATTAATACTTACAGTAATTACAGTAATAAATTTTCCTGTGAAATAGATAGGTATAGACCTTAATACCTTCATGTTCCAAATTTTACTGAAATTATACTGAATATGTATCTCAAATAATAAAGTTGTTTCACTCTATCGTAAAATAGAAGACAAAGTGTAATAAAGTCATCATTTATACTCTACTAATTTTGATCATAATTGAAAATAGTCAATATTATTCATTCTACTTGATGTAAAGGCGACAGAGCTTTCGCCGGGAACTGAAAAGCACACGCATGACAGAACTTTCTACTAAATTGCGTTTTGGGGAATATGTCTTTTTTCTGCTGAAGTCATGACGATGGTATTTATAGAGGAATCGCTATCAAAAATTTTTGAGCGGGCTGTATTACAATTTTGAGAGAAAAAAAGAGTCATATCTCAGTTCATATTTTCCTTTATAACATTCAAATTAGTTGTAAAATATATAGTATATAAAAATTAAATATAACCATCAATAGTACTGTAATAATTTGCATCATAATTGATATTCTCATAGCAAAATAAGGTCTAGGCGTAGGCTGAACAAAATCATTTCGCTATTTACTTCAATATTCATATATATGCTTATATGGATTTTTAATTCTTGTAAATAGTCGTCATATTTAATATAATTTGATTCTACAAATAATTACAATGAATATGTGTATGTTCTGCAATTACCAATCATGTGTACATACATACTACATAACTAAAGAGCGAGAAACGCGCGGGCTTTATCTTTATCTTTTTTACTATGGATCTTAACTTCATTGGTCGTGTACATGTTACGTTCACTCTAGATTACCTGAAAAGTGTGCAACGGGGATAGCGATAGAGAGATAGAGAGAGAAAGAGAGAGAGTGATTCTGCTACTATGGACAGGAGTACACTGCCATTTACAATACCAAAGAAACGGAAAAACTGATGAAGAGAATGCGACTTACTTTTAGAGCTTATTGGTTCGCCGTTCGGTTATACACGCACACTTTCTTTAGATCTATCGTGTCGTCGATCGCGTTTACACCTGTAAGTACGCGACCTAGGCCAATGCATAATCATTACCGCACCACTCGAAAGTGTACACTCGAGTTACACTCAGTACACGCATGAGTGTAGTAAATAGCAGCAGTGATTCTGCTCAAAAATTCTGCGTAATGCCATCAGTTATTCATATCGATTCAGATCTATTAGTTTATGACATGATTGAATGACTCCAAGGAAACAACATGCATTCTACTCGCAATTCGATGCGATTTACCATTAGGACGGTTTCATCGATATCATGACTCGAGGAAACCATCGTTTAATCCCTTCTAGAACGGAACATAGAATATCATAATTTATTCTTAATGACAGTGTTAATTATTGTGAAAGCTTGAAATAATAAAAGATTGATTTCTAGTAAATGCACAATTTTAATGATAATATTCAACTCAAGGGTGGAGAGTTAACATTTGACAAATTTTCAATCAGATTCTTCTTCTTTTTTACTAATAATAATAATTACCGTGAAATGTAGAGAATGGAATTAAATGAGACACAAAATATGTAGTTATTTACATTCTCGGCTTTCAAAGCGCCGTCTCCCTTCTCCTCTAGAGATTTCAGGAATCATCTATGATACAGCTGTATTTTCTTCCAGTCGCGGGGAGAATCGTACATTCCCGTTACGACTATAATAATCGACACAACGAATAGGTCGATCCCCTTATTTCTTTTGGGACAGTAGGGGTGGTTGATGTGGTATAACACTGCAAGTAACAGGTCATAATAACTATATTTCCAACAACTTAGTACAATAAAGAGTTACGACGATTGTTTGATGGGTGAAGTCCCGATAGCGAGACGCTGACTGTTCTCAAGTTAGAGAATCAGTGTCGAGATGCGGATTGATCTGCAGACGAGATCGAGTCCGAGTAGATATGTTGATATTGCCTGAAAATAGCAGAAGCAGTCCGAGATGTTCATTGATCCGTAGGTGACTTGGAAGTTATCGAGTTGGTGCCGGAGTATTGACTGAACTAATGTCGTAGATCCAATGAAGTCCGTTCTCGCGTTATTACGGAGAATATCTCGGTGTGGATGTGCCTTTTGAACTAAGAACGCGGATTCGTTATTCACACTTTTCGTTAGGAAAGTGAAGGTAACGATCCGCGATGCCCATTGGTTATAGCCAACGTTAATTAATGAAGAATTGTTTATGGGAAAAACCTGCTTATCCGTTAGACAAATATACGCTTTCTCCGTAATTCATAAGAGCGTGCAATAAACCTAAGGACTGTTCTAAGGACCATCCATAAATCGAAAATACTTGCAGAATTATAGATTAAGTTAAAAAGATTCTGTTTATGGCGGTTCCTTAGATTTATTGAGGATCTGTATAACGATGCGTGGGCCTTGGCGGCCAGACCACGAGGGACGTCGCACGGACCATCGCACGCGACGTAACGCTGTATGGCCCGGCTCCTGAAGATCGGCTATTAATAGTAAACGACACGGACACACGTGTTGCAATTTTATTCCACGAATTATGCTGTTGTTTCTGTATTGCTGTCGTAGTTTCTTCAACGATACCTTCGGTTTCCCTTTCAGGTTCCTTCAAGCGCCTTCTATCTGATTAAATTCAAAAAGCGCAAATTTCGACGAATTAATTCTCCTTTGCTTTTCAGATTGGCCAGGTGCGAAATTGAAGTAGTATTGAATTACATTTTTATGCTTAACGCGCAATCTACAGTTCTTATAAATCTTATTCTCAGTAATTGTGCGCAGAGGTAGCTTCTAATTTCTACACAAATCACGCAATTACAGAAAATATTGCTGCGCCGAAGTGATTCGCTGCGCCACATAATATTTACTTATTTATAGTGTTTACGTATGTAGCATGTAGCGACTCTAGCGGAAATGAATGTCCGGCTGCGTGTTGGTGCATGGTGGCAATAAGCGATGATATAATAGTTTCTTTGACTTCTCGAGGAAATAGAATTAATTATCTATTTATTTTTAGTTTGAGTACATTTCGCACGCGATTTAGTAGTCGTGCGGACGAAGGTTGGCTTTTGAATAACGATTCTGTGATTATGTATATATATGAGCTATATTTCCCTTACTCTTTACACTCGACCACTGTTTCCGACATCTCAACAGATTCTACATGAGGTTCTTCTCTTTTCTTAGGAGAGGAAAAATGCTTTTCATATCGCGTATGCGTCTGAGGCATTTTTCCATATGTCATTGGAATTATGGCACAATACCCCTAGATCTAGGTTTAACGAAGGTGATTCGTATGCTTTTGCGAGAGTGTGTGGCGACGCAAAGATCACACGACACGTTGTCACATATAGCGGACAAGGAGGAGATTACAAGTGCAATCTTGACAACGAGTTGCGAAGTATAATTTCATTAGAGATACGCTTATACGGGTAAGTTACGCTGGTATCAAAAAGTTGCATCACTCTCCTACCAATTCGATCGTCCCTTTCCGAGTCGATAGAGTGCAGAATGGTGGATATCTTGGCAGGTGTACGCACCCCCCCCCCCAAAATGAAACCGTTTAAGTTTAATTTAGGCGACTGCCTAATACTTGCATCTTTTATTCTGCGCATTGAAAGTTATTAAATTTCAATAAAACAAAAAACAATAATTTTATGCCCATTAAGCCGAAGTTCAGGCCGTGAAAATATGCATCGTCAATTGTTTAGCCTACATTCTAACCTTTAATAATTTCAATTACATTGCCGGTTGTTATTTTCGCTGGTGCGCCAAAACGAGCTATCCATGTTGAGAGGAGGGTTGAAGCAACGTTTGACGCTTGCACATCGGCTAAACGTATTGCTTCGGGCCAACGAGAGAAACGGTCGATACACGTTAGACAATATCGATGTCTTTTCGAATATTGCATCACGGTAATGTCTGCGTGTATGTGTTCGAATATACCTTCGACGCTTCGAACGTTCCGACTAGGTATGCTATATGCCTTGTGACCTCCTTTTTTTACGTTGAGGAAATCCGTACGGACGCCAGGCCGCTTCTGGAGAAAGCTCGGACTCTAGCCGGCTAAAACCTACACGAGGGAGGCCCGAGCGACACACCGAGCCCTCTCCACGCACGATGATAGATCCCCTCGTGGCGCGGAGTGCGACTGTGTCACATCGTGTCTCCTCGTCCTAGCCGCCGTGCAAGGCAGTCTGGTTCCCCTACCGGAATGCTTGGCGGCCCCAAGGCGCTGAACTGCCACCGCCTAAGTTTGAACCCCACCGGTGGCGCGGCGGGCCCAGCGCGGCGCCGAAGCACGTCCATGACCTCTCCCGCGCCCTCGCCGGCCGATCCTCTCGGGGTGGGAGTCCCGTTCCCTCACCCTCTCCGCAGTCTCCTTCCGAAGTATAACTTGCTCGCAGAAGGAGGTCACGGCCCTTCTCCCTCTCTCGCACGTCAACAATGCCTCGAGGATCGCCGGCGGCGGGTAATCCCACCCGATTTCCCCGATGAGATAGTGGCGCGGCAGCGCCCACACAGGGCAATGCTCCAGCGTGTGCTGCGCCGCGTCTACGCCCGCACCGCAGTAGAGGCAACGCGCGGTCGCCTCTTTCCCCATTCGGTGGAAGTACTCACCGAAGCACCCGTGTCCGGGGAGCACCTGCGTCACCCTGTAGGTCAGGGGAGGCCCGCTACCGTCCCATCAAACGTCCCAGTTTGGACGGACAGCCTCGAGGACTCTTAGCCCCGGCGCGCCCTGTCTCGTGTCAAGGCCGGCACGCCATCTGTCGAGCAGGGCCCGCCGATCTCGAACCCTAACGTCGGCGTCTACCGGGCCGACCCCGCCCTATAGACCCCGAGTGCGGAGATAAATCTCACGACATCTCAGGGCCTTCAGTTAAAACGGAGGAGACCCCGCGAGCACCTCCGCTACCGCCACCGAAATGGTGCGGAAACCCCTCTCTATCCTGATGACCATCGTCCTGTGCAGCTTCCTCATAATCCTGAGACTGAAACTGCTGGCTATCAGGTCCTCCGCCCAGATCGGAGCTCCGTAAAGGAACTTCGATCGCACCACGCCGGCGTACAGCCACCGCACCTCGACGCCAGGCCCGCCCAGCCGAGGCAGCAAACGTCCAAGGTGTTCGCCATCGCCTCGGCCGAGGGTGCCAGGCGCTCCACATAAGCGCCGAAGGTCCAGTGGCTGTCGAGGGTCAGACCCAGATACTTTATACTGGCTGCGACCCTGATCTCAGCCCCCTCCAACCCCAGGCGATAACCCTCTGAAGGCGTCCCGTGATCGGCTCCTCGGCAAAACCACATTGGCTCGGATTTCTCTTTCCCGGTGGGCCGACGGGCCCGCGCGCACCGAACGAACGGTCGCCCATCGCGACATCACCCGCTACCTCCGTCACGATGTAGAGGTGGTTCGAGAGGGTCTCACCCGGCGAAACGCCCCAACCGGAAACACGGCTGGATGCGGCGGGGTTTACCCACGTGAGGTCCGCTATGGACTCGCCCCACCACGTTGCGCACGTGCTGGACGACCCCGGTTCATAAGTCGGAGGTCGAGCGCGGCCGCCCTGTTCTGTACGACGCGCCCTCTTCCATTGGTCTTGCGGGAGCCCCACGCCGTAGAGTAAGCATTGAAGTCCCCGAGGACCAGTGACGGACAGGCGCCCAAACGCCTCACGCAAGCCGCAAATCCGTCCAGGAAAGAGGCGTATTCCGCCTGGCTGATGTTGGGCGACACGTTAACGGCCACCATTTCACGGCCATGAAGAGCCGTCCCCGTTCGATCACCGAGCAGGAGGGACTTCCCGCGATCCCGATCCAGAATATGGCGACTAAGCCGATCAGGTCCCCAGCGCGCCGGGACTCGTCGGGAATGCTGTGAGGCTCGGCTACTGCTGCCATACCGATTCGCCGCTCCACCAGGCTCTGGAACATTAAGTCCTGAGCCCGGAGGGAGCGGTTTAGATTGCAGTTACCCTCCTCTTCTTCTTTCGCTCACGTCGAGGAAAGCTCCGTCTCCATAGCTTCCTCTCGGTCGTTGTCCTCGCAGTCGGTGCGTCCGACTTCTTTGTCTTTTCTTCTGGCCTCCGTGGGACCGGTTGACGGCGCTGTCTACTTCCTTACCGTCGCGCCCGCGCCGTCGCCAGGGACGGTCCTTACCTCTTGCACGGCCTCATTCCTACGGATCGGCGGTTTATACGCCGGTGATCCGATACGATTGGACGTCGGCAGTCCCTGGCGCGATGTCCGTCCATACCAAACCGGTAGCAACGGTCCGAACTGTCGACCGTTGACTTGCAGTCCCGGCGCACGTGACTCCACTCCAGGCATTTGAAGCACTGGAGTCCGCGCGTCGGAAGGGAGAAACCTTCGCAGTTGTCCAACCTATACAAAGCTTACCTGGAGATGGGGCGTCACCCCTTCCGCCGGTGCTGCCATTGATCTTCCTTGCCGCTGTCAACGGGCAGCGTAGCCATATCGAGCGTAGGCGTCGATGAGCGGTGCGTATGACGCCCACCTTGACCTCTTCCGCGCAACAGCCTCCCGCCTCGGCAACGGCGGTTACCACCTCCTCCAAGGTAACCAAATCTTCCAGCCCGGACACCCTCAGCTCAGCGATCCTCCGCGGCACAACAGTCACCTTGAAAGGGTAGTCGCGAAGGGCCTCCGCCATCTGTTCGACCAGCCGCGATGCTTTTCTATCTGTGTGCCTCCCTGTAATTTCAAGGAGTAACGCCCCCGTGACCGCCTTCCTTGGTTTGACCACTGCGATGTCAAGGTCCGAGAGATTAATTGCTCTCTTGGCCAATGACATCGCCTCCTCCTGCGTAAATCCCGAGCCATCTTTTATGGTGAGTGACACCGCGGCACACCGTGGGCGTCGGGGAAGGCCGGGTATACTCTCTCTACGTGCGTCCCGACCGCTGACGTTCCGTCCCTTCTTTACGGCAGCCTTTTTAGCTGCCACTCCGCCGCCGCCGCCCGCTCCTCCTGCGGATCCTCTCCCGGCGTGGGAGGGCGCCAAGGCCGGGCGGCCACCTCGGCGAAAGTCCTCGCTTTCGACCTTTCGTTGCTATTATCGGCCGCCGTCCCGGGTGTCGAAACCCCCGCGCGCAAGGACGACGACGGCAACGATGACGACGACGTTCGTCCCTTAATTCTCGCTCCCACGTTCGGCGCATGGGCCGTTGGAGGAAGTTGCGTCTCTGTCCCTCTCTTCTTTGGCCCGTTCCTCCTGCCTCTCCCTACGACGGTGGTGAATCCGTCTGCCTCGTCGACCAACGACTCGCGAGGAGAGCCACATCGCACCTGACTGTCCGCTACAGCAGCGCAAAAAATCTAACCCCAATAAAGAACGTCGAGTCGACTCCTGTGTGATGGAGTCTCCAACTGGTAGATTGCGTCACCGGGGTGAGTCGTTGCTATTTCGCTTCGATTCTGGAACCGAATGTTCACTAATTAATGAATCTATTTCCTCAAAACTTTGCGGCAAAAGAATGACCGATGCAAGGAATAGGGAATACTTGTATTAATAGTACGTCTCAGATTGTGTCTACTGTATGCATTAGTGGTATTACATTGGAGATAATTTTTCATGTTCTTGCCGATAATTATTTAAAATATGATATCATGGTTGGTCGCGAAATTGTAGACCAAGGATTCGAGGTCAATATTACACAATATAGCCTCGCTATTTGTAAAACCAAGATAGTTAATGCCTGTAGTAAAACCGCGGAGAACGATATCAATATTAACGAGGTTGACACTGACGTAGTTGGTGACGATAAGAGTCGACTGATTTCCATCCTCGAAATATTCAAATATTATTATGTTTTGAAATATTAATTTATATTTAAATATAAAAAAATATGCAAAAATATCTAGACGCGTGCAAAAATATGCAAAAATATGCGAAACATGATCTACATTACATACGCTTCGAATATATTTTATATATGTTTTACATTCTTGAATGCATAAAACATTTACTCAATTTGGTCATGCGGAATCGTTGAATTAATTTTTATATACAGTTCAATGCAGATTCATCCAATTTTATTTTTGTGATAGACGAAAATTATACTATCATTTCTCATAGAATCTTCATTTAATGCACTAGAATAATATTTAAATATCCAATTTTACTCATTTTACTGTGCATAAAAAATTGTACACTGTGAAAGTCAAATTTATGGTATTCTAAAACTGTATTGCGACTCTTGACAGAATTCATATTTAAAATAGTAAAATCTTATCGTTGTTTCATTCACGTTTCGTCCAAAAGAACAAATACGCGAGGATTTTTGTAGGCAATTTTATGACATACACTTTCGAACACAAGAAGCTGTCTCAGAATCAGGACATTAGTATTTATGACAGCTTCTTTCCAATAATTGTAATAATGCATCTCATTTTCTATGTCCATTGTGTGCTCAATAGTCGAGTGTGTTATAAACGCCAGCATTTCCGGAAGTTCATTGGCAAAGTGTACTAGCCTTTTTGCTACGGACGGTTTCTCCGGCGCGGCATTCCCGCTGAACGAGCCGCCGCGCCAAAACAGTACACGGTGCGCGAGAAAGCTGCTCTGGCGGTGTTTTTCAAAGGACATTATAGAATATAATAATATAGTATAATACAATTGTATGATACGAATAGCTTTTAATAATGGTATTGCGCGTGGTATTTTTCAAAACATGGCGTTACACACAGGCCAACATCACAAATCTGGCACTGGTATCGCGATTCGCTCCACAGTTCCCATCAATCGATTATAATCGACAACACACTTTGGCCTTTTAATCACTTTTTGCGCGCGAGAATGACGTCTTGTGTCACCAAACTTTCCATTTTGGAAAGAGGACAACATATACAATGCCCTCTCATCACACCATTTTATTGCTAATAAAAGACTTGAGGATGTACAATACTCGTCGTATGTACAATACGCGGCATCTTACGTAGGGCGACTGTAGTCGCCCGTAGTAGCGAAGGGGCTAATCGGATCGGTCGAAGACCATCCGTGAAAATTATTGCGATCCATAAGCCGAATTTACTCCTCTTCACTTTGAGATATTTATCGAAATTTTCATCCGCGTTTCATCGAAAGTGATCATCCAAAGAGAAAAGTGCACAGAGTAGAACGAAATTCTACTTTTGGTGAATTGACTGGTAATGAAACGGCACTGACAAATACAAACATATTTTATGACGCATGTGTATGTTATATGCGTATTCGGACGAACAGTTTGCATTTCTGTGTCACATGCCGCACAAGGTAAGTATCGATAAATCAGAGTTCTGAATTTTTTGCAAATTATTGAATATAATTCTTATTAATATTTGTTTATACAAAGCATTTTCTACGGATAAACGAAATGAACAAAATAAATAAAATTTGAGATGTTATTCTAAATAAGAAACGTGTAACAAGTATATATGTTACTTTTAGTATGCTAAAAATTACTTCTAGTGTAACAATAATTGTCAGGCCGATTTGGAGACCAGTCGTTCATCCGGTGCAATCATCCAGTAAACTGGTCCTGAGTTACATTCGTCATGGCTGAACTTCAGGAACAAACTTGCAAAGTTTGTGCAATTTGTAAGTTGTATACAGCGGACGTTCTCAGTGATACAAATTCAAAATTTCAATGGAAAAATGCCGATCCCTTAGTTTAATGAAGATGCACTAAAAAAATTAAGTGAAGGAACAGAAGATTCTCAAATCAAAAGATGCTTTAGAAAGAACCAGCCACGGAGCAGAGAAGACGATGAACCTTCTGGTAAGAGGACTATCATCCTCGGCATTTACCTCAGAACTGTCAGAAAACTGTGAGTGTCGTGACAAATTGTTATTTACAAGTGTATGATTCACAGAATATTATTTGTGAAATTTCAAAGCGTTGGAAAGATTTGAATGCAGAGCTAGAAAAAGGGAATTTTTAAATAAATGAGAAAGTAGAGTTTGAAAATAAACTTCCAAAATTGACGGAATATTTTCCAATCGATAAAGCAGACACAAAAAGATATTCAAACCGTATATCGCTGCTTGACATTGATAGTGGTGCAATTCGTAAAAAGGTAAATTCTAGAGGAGAGGCTTCTTAAATTTTACAAAGAGATTTTCAACGAATCATTTCAATAACATCATATGGCTGACTAAACACAAGATATACCACTATTCGCGAAAGCAGTATGACCTTCCACTTATAGTGTCGCAAACAACTGAAGATATGAAAATATTGTTGTAAAACTAAGGTCAGGGCGATACGTAATAATTTTGTCCTGTGGCGCAAAACTGACGGAATTTTAAATTTACCGTTTTATATGATAAAAAGAAAAGCATACTGCAAATTTGCTATTCAATAAAAGCAAATTCGAAATTCTTTTTAGTTGTGCCACCATCAATGCCGAGCAGCGATATAAGAAATCTAAAAATCTTGATAATGTTAATACTTTCGATGGAAGTAAAACTGCGTGCGTTTAGCGGTTCCGTTCTACTGAATAGCAGACAAAACATCATGAGTTGTGCTTCTATATTGCAAATGAAATACGGTAGATGATGCTTGCCTTAGAAGAAATATTTGTTGTATCGCGTATTGTAATTTCTCCTAGATCTGTAGCTTTTTCAATAAACTGAGAAATGTAAGAAGAAATGTTGCGTTTAAGATGCCTTTTCGCTTTAATCATGATTTAGACATGTTTAAATGTTCATAATGTAATAACAAAACATATCATTTTAAATGCCACGAGAGTCCACAGAATGTTATCATCTCAGCCGCAACTCAATAGCTGCTACTATAAGAACATAAAATATTTCCAAAGTTGAAAATTAGCAATTCTCTTCAAAACTAATTTTTTCGAAAATTGTGAGTTACAGGGAAAGAAACGGGTTGCAAATTCGAGTATAGTTCGCAAAAATCTACAAGAATCGCCTATTGAAGGTTGCGGAATTAGATACGGGTCGAACAGTGAACAGATTTTATTCCACATTTTTCTCTTATTTTTGCACGTAGAATAACTTCCGTCTGCTTAGTCGGTAACTAACAAAATTTACACGTTTCAAACAGATTTCCAAGATCAATTTTCTCAACATCAAAGCCTGTTATTCTTCATATCTTTCTTGCTTTTCTTCGTACAAAATTGTCTTTCGTTTGTTGACGTTATTTGACCGAACCTTGTTGCGACATTCAATTAACTAGCGACCAGTCAGTCACAACTGATCGGTTGGTATCGCGAGCCTTGAACGTTATTCTCGTCCAGGTGGAGGATTATAAGAAATGTAAAGAGCAATGTTTAGTTCACTTTATTTATTTCACTGCATACAACTGTCTTTTAGTTCACTGGCCATCTCTGTTACATGCAATTGTCACTAACTGAATACTGTTACACGATGTTGACTTTTTGACTACTGGTGCAAGAGTGAATATTTGGTGATGTTGCTGTCGTAGAGGGAAGTTCGTGGTGGGTGTATCTCAAGTCTGTTCCTAACTGATAATTGGGTAAAGACGGTATGTTTAAAGATGGGCTGGCCGCCCTAATGAAGGATCGCGCGTAGGTGACATTGCACTTGGGGAAACCCGCGTTCCCGGTCTTCCTGAAATGTACCATAAATTAAAGAACTACGTGCTTTTATGGGTTTTTCCTGTGCGGACCTAAAGTACTTGGACTGTACAATAGGCCCACTGTCTATGATGGGTCCGCACTAGGGATGCGTACACTCTCGACGGCCGTCCTGCCCGAGGGTCGCATCTGGTTTACGTAAAGCGCGACGGTAATAACCAGGCGGCCACTCCAAGTCCCGAACAGAGCTTACGTTTCATATATTCTAACATAATGTATTCATATAAAAATTCGCAGTATGATAATCGTTATTTTCGATATTAAAATCATTACCAAATATTCGTTTAATTAATCTTAAAATTGCCAGCGGCAGGGTGCGCATGTCGTTCATGAGTCGATAGCCCTCTCTGGTTCCCGAAGCTCATGGGCAAGCATCATATTTAAATAAACCTTCACTGCTTTGCGTAGAGCCTTTGCACCATGGTATGTGGCATCTTGCCCCATGGAGCTTGAGTAACTGCTTCCCACAAGGAACACATTCCAAAAGATGGGTGTTACTATATGATGTGCTCTGAGTGCTTCTCCAGGTCTGTTAAGCTCATGAAGAAAAAGTGGACTGCCTTTTCTCACAGACCCAGCAAGCTATTTTGTCCCACACCAATGGGACCATAACCTTGAATACTGATTCGGGGTTCGTGGACGTACGTACGTTGTCAATCGTGGTCCCCTCCGAACTCCACCCAGACTTTCATATAGCACGACCGACTCGCATATCTGGTAGTACAATTTCCTACAAGCGTCAGAGGGGCCATTCACATTCGGCAGGCGTCCTCTGATGGCGCCTACAATCGCGCTCGCTCTAGTGCAAACCACTCCGATATGGTCACTAAATTTTCAGAGTCCAACACCACGTCTAAGTATTTAACCCTTTCGCGTGTGTTAAGCACCTCTCCTGCCAAAGTTAAGCTAAAATTCTTTGGAGCTCCCATTCCGGTCAATAAAATGAACTCAGTTTTATTCTTTGCCATCTGGAGGCCCGAGTTTTCGCACCATTTTAGAATCGTCTTCATGTGGAGATTGAAGTTGACCTCCACACTTTCCTTCTTCTTCAGACCCACCAAGGTAGTGTCGCGTAATTATTCAACAAATTACAGAAAAAATGCCGATCTCAAAACAGGAGATCGAACTCTTTATTTCCACAAACTTGTACAATGAAATAAATGACATAATGTTCGCGGTTCGCAACGATAGACTTTAAAGTTCAGGGTAGTTCGGAGTTATGCACACTGCAAACTAACTCGGGTGATTTCGGGTGGAGTATTTATATTCTTTTATTTGTTGGAGTGGGAGAAAGACTTTGGTCGTACGGATGTATCATATGGTTGGACGTTACTCTAGACTTTGGTTGTACGGGTGTATCACATGTTTGGAGTGACTGGATGTTACCCTGGCGGTCACTCGTGATAAGGCGCTTGGGATTAACTATCTTATCGCATAGAAAGTCAAATTTACCCTGTGACAATAGCAAGGTCGTCCGCAAATGCAAAAGCTCTCAAATTTACATTGTTGTCAAATCTGGCCAACAGGCCATCGTAAACTAGATTCCATAGAAGCGGGCCTATCACAGAGCCCTGTGGAACATCAGCAAGAATTTGTTTCACAATAAGGGTTGTCAAGAACTACGAAACGGTCCTTAAGATAGTTTGCGAGAACTCTCGTCAAATTGGAGGGAGACTCCTAGACCTCGCCTCTTTCAGAATTACCTCCCACCACAGGGAATTGAACGCATTCTTTACATCGATGCACATCATAACGCAGACTAAGCCCTTCTTTCTGCAAGAATTGGCAAACTTTCAGACCTGCAAGATGTCATCGATTGTACATTCCCCCTTGTGGAACCCAAACTGATTTAGATACCTGACACCTGGTACGAGCAGAACCAGAAAGGGGGGGCGGAGTGAAGGAGAAAAAGAAGAAGTTGGTAAAAAAAGGAAGGGTTGGGAGTCAAAAGAAATAACGACGAAACCATGGATGATGAGCCTTCTACGGACGAAGACAGAGGCCCAATGTTAGGGATAACCGATGTCGGGGAGCTCATAAAGCATCTGGAACTCCTTATAAGGAGTATGGAGAGAATGATGAGGAGAATCAGCAGTACTAGCAAGGGAGATCCGGCCATCGGAGAAGTTAAAGACGGATAATGTGAGGGGAATAATGAATGTGAGGCGTTCGATGGGCATCAATGCCGAAATGGAAAGGGGACAACATGACAGAAGAACGGTTGCTACCGAAATGACTCCTAAGCAGCGAGATGAAATACACCGTGCTAGTGTGTCGGTAGCCGTCCAAACAGAGATCGGCCGGTCTGCAAAAAGGAAAGAGATTTCGCCGTGGGAAGAAAGAAGAACTGATAATAGGAAAAAGCCGAGGCAGGAGGAGTTAATATATCCTGAGGCATGAAGTAGGAACGGAGAAAAGATTGAAAGCGAGGGTGAATGGACGGTGGTCCGCAGGAGAAGAAGGATTAGAAGTGTAGCCGATAAGACCGATGAGGAGGCACCTCGCAGTAAAGGCGGTAGGAAGGCAGGAAGAGATATACTAGCAAGGAGAAGGAACGAAACGATCCTGGTTAAAGTTGACCAGGACACTAACTGTATAGACTCATACAGAGAAATAGCGGGAGCGAAAGATGTGCTCGGGGAAACAGCTAGTGTAATGAAGACTAGGGCAGGGCACATCTTAATTGAAATAAACAATAACGTATCGGCGGACGAGGTTGCAAAGAAACTGAAGACGGCCATGAAGTAGGACATAGATATTTTGCCGTTGGTAAATAGAGAGACTCTAGAGATAAAAGAATATAGATCCCATCGCTACCAGGTAGGAGCTGACTGAAGACATAGCCACTGAGTTGGAGATTAAGGAGAAAGGTTGGGTTTAGATAAAATCGCTGATAATGACACCTTGGGGAGCACAGCAAGCGGTGGCGGTATTTTCGGCGAATAGCATTCCAAGGGAGAAACCCACTATTAGGATCAGGATAGAGTTGACGATAGCAACAGCTAGAGTTATCCGGAATGTCCTCAAATGCTATAGATGCCATATGCTGGTGCATAACGCGGCGAGGTGCAAGGTATTGAGTCCAGGGAAAGTGCTATGTCGGAGGTGTGGCGATGGCGATCACACTATAAACGGTTGTGGTAAGGAGCCAAGGTGTGCGATCTGCGCGGCGGAGAGAAGAGCCAATCTGAGATATATAACGGAATCGCTGGCATATCCAGCGGTGAAGGATAGGATGAGAAGAGGAGACAAAAATCCTAATAATAAATTTAAATAGATGTTGGTTGGCTCTGGAGCTGATGTACCAGTATGCCTGCGAAGCCAAATTCGACGTGGTCTTTATCACTGAGCCCTATCGACAGCAGACTTACTGGTACAACGATGACAGAGGCGATGCATCGTTGTGGGTATTTGTATAACGGAATAGTGGGCATTTGTATCAGCGACGTGTTTTGCATTGGGGAGTATTGTTCCCCCAATTTCAAACTAGAAGAATTTTAAGGCTGCCTAAGGGAAATGGGGACCATCATCCGGACAAACAGAAGGAGTTATCAGAGTTAACAGGAGTGGCCAGAGAACTGATCGCAGGGGTATGAGCCTGATGAATACGTTGATAAAGAACGGCATCGTACCCATTAACATAAAGGTTCCTAGCTATACGTTCCGTAGGAATGGATGGACAAGCTTCATTCAAGTGGTAAGTATCGACAGATAGGTAAGAGGATTGGCCAAGAAATACATGGCAGGGAAAATACCAAAGGTGTGGACAGCGTCGGACCACATGTATGACCTGCACGAGTTTAGAACGAAAACGACAAGGCGTAACATAGAAAATTTTAGGTACACGTCGAATGATGTTGATTTAAAGAAAGTTGTTTTAAGATTCGACGAAATTTATGATAAAATATTTAGTGGTAACACGTATTTGGAAGAGGAGGTATATGGGGAGAGGCTGCAGTTTACGGTGGGAAAAGCATGTGCCACTGAATCAAAGAAGGTTTACCCGCCAATGTACAAGAAAAACTATAATTACTGGTGGAGTGAGGAATTGGCAAAATTAAGAAAGGAGGTGATGATGACGAGAAGAAGAGCTTAGAGGGCAATGGCGAGAGGAAATAACGATGCGGCACAGTGGGCTCAGGAGTGAAGAAAAAGAAGAAGGAGATGAAGAAGATGATACGAGCCACCAAGGAGAAGGGTTGGAAGGAGTTTTGTGCTACGGTGGAAAGGGATCCATGGAGAAGGCCGTACAGGGCGATCACGACCAAATTAGCCCGGAAAGCTCGAACGGATGGCCATCATGTGGACAAGAGATTTTATTTACAGAATCGACGGGAGTATCAGTATGAGCGAAGGCGGGAGCACCGGCCGATCAGTGTATTGCCAGCGCTCAGTAAAGTCTGGGAACATACCTTCAAGAATCTGATGGAGGAAAGGCTGGGGCTCGACCCCTTCCATATAAATCAGTTTGGATTTCGTAGGAGGAAGAGTACGGTGGACGCGCTGCGCCGGTAGGTGTATTGGCAGACAGCTCTAAGAGAAGAAAACGGATATGTGTGCTCGTTGCGGTAGACATCAAGAACACGTTCAATACTCTCAGATGGAATAAGATTTTTATGGATGCTGAGGCGAGAGAGACGCCCCGGAAACTTTTATGTCTTCTAGGCAACTACCTAGAAGACAGGAAGACTGTAGTCCGTAATAACAGAGGGGCGGTGAAGAAGAACGTTTACTCGAGAGTCCCACGTGGTTCCAAGCTAGGTTCCCTGTTATGGAATCTTGTCTACGACGTCCTCCTGATGGAGCTTCAGGATATTGCTCGCTTGAATATGGTTGCCTTTGCCGACGACCTAGCACTGATACTTGACGTGGCCAACGAGGAGGAGGTCGGGGAAAGCTTGGGCAGAGAAATGAATGTGGTGATGAGGTGGTGTGCCTACAATGGGCTAGCCATAGCACACGAAAAGATGAAGGTAATCCTGCTCAGCAGGAAACGTATACTCAAGGTCATGGATATCCAGATTGAGGACCAATCAGTGAGAACTAAGAAAGAGATCAGGTGGGGGTACAGTTGAGTAAATGCAGGAGGCTTGGGCTCACTTTGAGAAAGTTTGTAGTATGACCAGTGCACTTATGGGGGCGCTCAAGGCGTTGCTACCTAAAGTTAACGGTCTCACTGGCTCAGTCAGGAAGCTTTACTATGGAGTATGGGAGTCAGAGGTGTTTTATGAGTCCCCGGTATGGGCCAAACCGCTGTTGACCAAGAGTAACAGAAACATCTTGAAAAGGGTTGCACTTATAAGATAGTCCCGTGATAGGACCGAACTGGTGAGCTATGTTGAAATAAAATAGTAAAATAGTATAGTAAAGTTAAATAGTAAAACATGTGAGCAGCAAAATTTTAAGTATTTATTCTCCCTCGGACCATTTATACGTTTTACACAAATTTAAGACTAAGATTTGCACCGGCAAGTAGAATATTTTAACTAATCGACAAGGGAACTCGAACCTGATGTTTTTATAGAGAAATTGGACGAAATGTTGATGGATGAAGTTGTAAATAATATTGACGTAGTCGACAGGGCGGGAAGAATACGGAGGTGCATAGAGAAAACGTGTAAGGAAGAATTGAAAAAAAGCAGGTAGCGCGTTGAAGAATAAATGCAGAAATTATTGGTGGGACAACGGAATTAATGACCTAAGGAAAAACGTGATCAAAGCGAGGAGGAACGTGACGAGAGCGATCAGAAAAGCGAATATATCAATAGATGTTCTTATAAAGGAATTCAAGGAAAAGAGAAGGAAAATTAAATAGGAAATTGCCAAGAGGAAAAGGAGATCGTGGACGAAATTTTGTGAAGTCTTAGAGAGAAATCCCTGTGAAAAGCCATACCGTGCGGTTATGGCAAGATGCAGGAATAAATTTCCGCCAAATGACATGTCGGTTAGTAAGGTAAGAACAATCATAAATGAGCTATTAATAACGAGACACGGATCGCTACAGCAGGATATTATAGTAATAGACACGACCGACGGTCAGGAACAGGATTTAATAATAGAGAAGACGATGAGAAAGAGAAAATTAACTCTAAGAAGAGGGCAGGGATTGACGGAGTAACATCATTAAGTTAATTGTAGGTCACAGGAGCGATATAATAACAGAAATATAAACAGGATCAACGAAACGGGACAAATTCCATAGAAATGGGAAGTAGCCAGATTGATTTCACTACCAGACCCGGGTAAAGATCCGAAATTACCTAATGCATATAAACCCATCAGCATACTGCCAGCACTACGCAAAGTATGGGAAAAATGCTTAAAACTGCTGATGGAGAGATGCATGAGTATGGATCCGTTCCAGAGGAAGCATGATGCCTTTCGACGGAAACGCAGCAGCGTGGATGCAATGACTCAAGTTATGAAAATTGCTGACAGTTGTAAGGTTACCGTAGGTGTCGTACTGGAGGTCTCCGAGGACCAGAGAAGGCCGCCGGTCTCGCACGACGGCAGACCCGGATCCTGGATCCGAGCAATGTCCGCGTAGCGGCACTCTTCCGAGTCATGGCATCAAGGGTGGTAGGAATGGACGTTACGGCCACCAAGGAGGAATCAGGAAATCACCCTCCTGGCCAAGGAGGGTGGTTGCAAGGCGTAGGACGTCCAATTGGGAGAGATCCACTCCGCTCGATACGGTCTCGGATCCGTATGGATGTGAGACCCGGCCGGGCCAGTGAGGAAACTGGCGCAGGCTGACAAAGTCGTCATAGAATGGTCGACAGCGAAGGTCGAAGCCATCGAGAGAAGATCTTTACAATGCTTCAATGCCCATAGCCACCTTCCTGTCGAATTCAACGAGGATGTGACTAGCCCTGGGCTTCCTCATATCGATCGCCCCTACGATCGTTTTCCTGACCGTCATTATTCTTCTATAGATTTTCATCCAATCCCTACCTTCTTCCACTTTGATTGCCTCTTTTCCCCTCCTTCCAGTTGCTATTCCTCTACTGCCACCTCCCTCCTCCTGTTCGTTACCACGAACACCTGAGGAAAGCGGCTCCTGAGATCTTCTCCTTTCTCTCCTTCTCCTCTCTACTGTATGCCAGTCATCCGAGTCTTCACTCCTCGCCCTATCCGAATATTCATAGGCCTTCGGCCGACCACACATCTCCGCATAGGTCGGCTCCCCTTTCCTCGGCCTCTTTGCTACCGCGGCTACTGTTTTCCTTCACCAGGGGACACCAATTTCCTCTTGGGATATTCGGGCATTTACCTCTGGCCCACATCATCTCTTCTCTTTTCACAAGTCAAACTCCTCTTCTCTATTTTCCGCCCGGCCCCTTTCGCTTTTACCTGGTCAGGCTTTGTCCTCCTCCTTCCTATCTCGCCGACCGTCATCATGACTTCTTCATCTCCCTCAGCCTGGCTGATGGGATCGTCGGCCTCCTCGCTAGCACTCTCCTCCGCTTCACTGCCCACCGGCAGGCAGCGTTGTCCAGTATCTAGTTAGGGTACTTCTCTCCATCGATCTCCTCGCTAGCTGTCTCCGTCCTTTTTCACTCTTTCCTACCAGCGTACTCTGGTCGCCAATCCCAATGGATATTTCCCCTCCTTCGGATTCGTCACCGACCTCCGCCTCCCTTTTCTCCCCCGCAATTTGGCTCCTCTGAAGCCTCCTACTCGGCTTAAAAGGGCTGAACCATTCTCCCTCCTCTTTTCCTTTCATTTTAGGAAGTAACGTAATTGTTACATCCTTCATCTTATTATCCGAGGTAGCTTCAGGGTTCTCCCTCATCGTATCTTTCTTCGATCCACTGGAAGCATTATCTTCGCCCGATTGGCTTCTCCTCTCCTTCATCTCCATCCTCTTCTCCCAAGTCGCCTTCACTGCACGAGAGGGTGCTTTGGGATCAACATCTCCTCTCGCCGTTCTTCCAGTCGCTACCTGGGAAGCCACTCGAAGCACCGACGGGACCTGGGAGCTCCGAAACCCCCTGCGTCGCAACTCTCTTCACCTTTTTTAACTTGTCCATAATTATTAAAAATATTTCTCGTAGTCCATAAACATTGCCGGTCGTCATAAAATATGCCAATTCACCATCCGAACGTGAGATAATCGTAATCCTTATACATGCCAACTTCGTCATTAAAAAATCCATAGCAACCCTATTCACTTTTGCATTTGTTTCATGCACTACTTCAACTAACATTACCTTTGAAACCCCTTTCACTAATGTGATAATTATTGTCCGCTATTAATATACATTATGCTATCACTACAATACTGTCAATTATTAATATTATATTATATACAAATATATCAGCCATTCATAATTATTCTATAATGTATGTATCCACATATTCATATACTTATTTATGTTTATGCACTTATTAATAATTCATATACTGGTATATTTATTTATGAATTTATGTTTATATGTTTATGTGTGTACATATATTACTACATTATTTTTATTCGCTTTACGCGCCCACTTAATCCTTATTTTATATACATACACATATACCAACCAATATATTAATTATTTAATGATAATTCTAAATACGAAATTTATACGAAATTTACTATGTTGAGTTCGGCATAATATTCTGTATATTCATGGTGGTTAAAAACGCCACTACAAGTCACAGCTCTCGTCCGTCTATAGTTCATGGTTCTACCGATCCGCTGCCGACAAGATGGCGGCCGCCGAGAACTAAACTCACGTGCGTAAATTCAAATAATCATGTGTATCACATACTCACGATTTCGTCGATTGCAGTGCTCAATTATTGTCCATCGTCCTAATCACCTCCACTCGCACCAGGTGGACCTCTTCGCTCGACCATTTCATCTTTACACTACGTATACACATCTCCATTGCACGTGCAAAGCACTTATACCTCTAACCTCACTAAGCTATCTATACACTTATTAATTAAAAATTAATTGAAAATTCTTACCATTCGTATGCTTATTTGATGCATCGTCTATACAGTCTATTAATTATTAATTATTAACTACCTCCTTCTACAACTATTTGCACTAAAAGATGTTTAAAATATTTATAATAGTATACAATTTAATATATAACCTTTATATCTATCTAATTTATTTAATTTATACTTAACTACCTCCTTCTGCAACTGACCATCACATTTATTACATTCTCATCTATCTTTTATTTTATTTTAGGAAGACAGATTGCGATATCTCCACCACCCGCCTGAGGTAAACTCAAACATCCATTAACTACGCCTCCTACGCTTCATTCATCTAAGTATTTAAATCTTATTAATGGTATACCATTAAATGTATAGTCTATTTATATTTATTACGTTTAATTTATTAACCACCTTCTACTACAACTAACTATTACTATTATTAAATCCTATCTTTCTTTTATTCTAGGAAGATAGATAGCGATATCTCCATCGTCTACCTCGGACAAGAATCACACACTCCATCAACCCACTATATGGACCAAAATTTATTGCTTTTACTTTATGGCCTACGCTTCCTGCGTTCTCATTTACCAATAAAATACCTATCCGGAGTGTAGCCAACCAAATCTATTATTTAAGAATTTCTCAATAGTTTACTATTTGGTGTATGGTCTACTTATATCTATTAACCTATAACTACCTCCTTCTACCTCTGACCATGCGTTTATTAATTTCTTATCTTTTCTTCTATTTTAGGAAGATAGGTAATGATATATCCATCGTCCGTTTCAGATCAAAGTTTAAACATTCCATAACTACACCACCCCCGCTCTAGGTATTACAAATTCATTAATGGTATACTATTTAACGTAAGAAGAACGTAAGAATGCCTGGAGATTGAGCACGTGAAGAGGACATGCACCTCCAAGGAGGACAGGGTGCACCTGTGCAGCAGGTTTGGCAGCTCGGGACACCAAGCCAAAGGATGCACTGGCGCGAACCTGAAATGCTAGCTCTATAAGGTGCTCAGGGCACCGGCTACACACAGAATGGGGGAACTGGCCTGCGGCCCTCCGAGGAAGGAAACAAGAGGAACCGCGCGCGGATCCGCGGTTGCAAGTGGTAACAAGCAGGCCTCGCCGTCGCAGGGAACCCCCGACCCTAACCCCGCGAGTAAGGAGGCTGGAGCGGAGGAAGTCATGGAAGCGATGAACTTAGGGGATTAAGAAGACGCGCATCCTCCAGGCCAATTTGGGACGGTCAAGACCGTCGCAGAACCTGCTGTTCCAAACCATCCGGTAGAGCACGGTCGCCCTAGCGGTGGTGGCCGAAACAAACAGAGTTCTCGACGCTCCGGACTGGACCGGAGATACGGCCAAATCGGTCGCTGTCGCCTGGACATCAACGGTCCCGCTGGAGCGCGGCAACGGATACGTCGCAGTCGAGTGTTCGAGATGTTCCTGGATGGGGTTGGCGACTGCGTCAGGTGGCATCTTCCCAGGCAGGTGCTCGTCCTGGGAGATTTCAACGCCCACTCCACGGAATGGGGAAACCCCAGGACCAACGCGCGCGGCCGCGCGCTGTCAGATTGGACCGCGGGTTTCGGACTCCTGCTGGTAAACCAGAGCTCGCACCTGCGTGGCATGGCGGGGGAGCTCCGTCGTGGACATCACATGAGCCACCCCCGACGTGTTCAGACGGGTTTCAGGCTGGAGAGTGGCCGAGAGGGAGGAGACACTCTCGGTCCACCTCTACATATTTATAGAGGCAAAGGACACACCTAAACCCGGAACGGCGTTCGCGAGTGATGGCCGTGGCCCTCCGAGGGGCTGGGACGTGCGTGCTCGTCACCAAGATGGAAGGTCAAGGAGAGGGACAAAGATCTGCTTCGGGCTGCCTCCTCGGGGGCGATGGCCTCCCCTAGCGTCAAATTAATTAGTTAGGGAAATTTGCAGGATTGGCTTGATCAAGAGGATGCGGAGAGTGCATCGGCAGTAATTCGCAAGAGGTCCCGCGGCACTCCTGTCTCTCGCGTAGGCAGGTTATTGTGTAATTTTAGTTGGTAAGAGTTCGAGACTGTACTGTTGTTGCCGCAGCGGCGGAGTATCCATGAGGATTTCTCCACCTACAAAAAGAAAAAAAAAGAAAAAGGCGGAGTACACTGAGTGCGTCGTTCATTCATTGCAAATGACTTTTTAATGAGTATCTGGTGAGGGAATAGAATAGGTATCATTATCAAGTCCTAGATAAATAAAAAATTAAAAAGCCTTATTACATAACAAATTACAACAAATACATGAAGGGAGTAGATCGCGGGGATCAATAACTATCCTGTTATTCAATTTTTTGGAAGACAAAGAAATGCACTAAACGAGTTGTTATGCTTTTTTTTATCAACAGTACACTTTTCAATTCGTTTAAGCATATACACTGCTAAGTGGTAAGAAGAATACGTATAAAAAAATTTCTTGCAGAAAGTGATAATTTCGTGCATAGAAGATTATGAATCTAAGAAAAACGACGAAGATTTATCTAGTACAGCAAACATTTGTGAGCTGACAAGGAGAATATCCAAATTAGATCATCCAGGAAGACTATCAAATTTCGGAAAACATAAGCTTATAAACATAGTGTCTAGTCATCGAAGTAAAAAAGAACTAAAAATAAAACAATATAGAGTTTGCACAATTAAAAAAGAAAAGAGGTAGAATATGTTTTTTCTGTAAATTTTGCAATGTTCCATTACATAGAGGTGATTGTTTTGAACGATATCACACTTTACAAGAAATATTAAACTATTATTTACTTGAAGAAAATCATTGTATGGATTATGGAATATTATATAAATATTAATCTGAAAACCATTCTAATAGGTCAAATAAATATTAATATAGATATTATAAGTAATTTCGCCAAGTTTGAGTTAACATTTCTATAGGTGTGAGAAAAAGCGCGTATACTCCCGCGCGATATCCTAGAGTCTAAACAGAGCTAGCGTCAACGATGTATCTGCGACCGAGTGAGAGGTGACTGTACATAGGATTTTTAACCGTTACTGGTCGGTAAAATGATACGATAATATAACAAGTGTATAAGGTGAAACCGTGTGTGCGTGCGTGCGTGCGTGCACGATAACGATAACGATAACGATAAGGTAAAGCGAATAATATGCATAGTGAATCTTTTCTTCCGTTTTTGAACAGAGTTTTTATTTTTCATTCTTTTGGTCTCTTCTCTCTCGTTTCTTTTTTCTTTTCTTCTCTCCAGCGTCACATGAAGCGCACAAATGACCAAGCCTTTCCACGGTTCTCTCTCGGTTCGCTATATTTCGCGAATAAAATTGTACTTCAAATCTACTATATTCAAATATTTTTCCCGTTTCTTTCCTATTCCTCTACCTATATTTTAAATAAGCCAGAGCGGTCGAGGCCCGTATGGAATCGATAAAGATTGGGCCCACGTAAAAGTAAGTATAAAGCTCAGGATTTTGTCCTTTGGGTATTCAATTGTGTGTTCACTATCGTTATTACTCGGACTCCGCACATCGTCGTACAAATCGACAAATTTTTACAATTTATTAATTTATCAACCACAGTTGATCAAATGATTCACAGGAAAATGATAACATGCCCGATGTTCTAGTTTGGGTTTGAAGATACATAAAAAATATATATTTATACACTTCCTATACTACATATCTCATTGAACATGTGAGAAATCACTAATAGAACATAGGAAATACATCTAATTCATAAATATATTATGAAAGTTATGTAAAGAAATATAAATATAAGATAAATTTGAGAAAAAAGGATAGGAACGAAATATATATGATAGATACAAAATATAATCCAGAAAAAATAAATGGTTTATTATATTAATTATATTAATATTTCATGTTATGCTTCCCTTGTAAAGTATCTATTATATTTCGATGTACTCAGTTTTTTAATATTTTTATGTTAAATTATATTATTCTTCCAGAGCTACAAAATTCGACTCTTTTACTATTTGAAGTTTCCTTCCACGAGACGATTTCCTTCAACGAAAACCATTCCGCGCTTTGAAATACAACTTTTCAAAACACTTAATGTAAAAATAGGGAGGTCATGATTCATGCTGATACATACATATTTTCCCATTTGGAGTTAACATCACAAAAAGTTTTTTCTTGCTTAAATTTAATTTACGATAAGTATTTTCTGTTTGTTCAGTCATAATCACGGAAATAAGTGATCGAAAAGGTAATGTGCGTCGAAATATAATATAATATGCTCAAATATACTAGAACTGCTAAAATATTCAACAAAGGCGATGGTATAGGCAATTGTCATCGAGAACAGATGACTAGAAACGGTGTCATCGTAAGTAGCTCGCTCTTGTTCCTTATTTTGAGAATTAGCTTCCCTTCCTTACATTCATCAATTCTTTGTAGGGAGGGGAACGAGACAGAAAGAGGCGGAAAAGAGCACGGCGAGGAAGAAGGTAACATGCCGAGCTTAGAAATTTTATCATTCAACATGAAGAGAATGATGAGGAGAATCACGGTCTCGCGCAAGGGAGATTCCATGTTGGAGATGCTAAACAATGAAAGCGTACTACAGATCAAAAGAGTAAAGGAGTGGATTGATTCCAACGCGGAAGCGAACAGTGAACGTCGCGATAGGGAGTAGATGGCTACTCAGATGATCGCGATGAATCAAAGAGAGACTAAGTATGTTGGGGTATCGATGGCCAGTCAGACGGAGACGAGTCTATCGACGAAACGCAAGGCGATCCCCTTTGGAGGAGAGAAAAGTAAATCGCGCAAAAAATCTAGAAGACAGGAAGAAATCACTTATGCGGAAGTTGTGAGAGGCAGCGAAGCCGAGTGGACGCCTGTCGAGAAACGCAGAAGATATTGTCGCATACGGGATGCCACAGACGAAATCTGGCTAAACAAAGCAATGGGATAGCGAAGTTCCAGACGCGTTGGCATGAGTTGCCAGCGAGATAACATCCTGTAACTCCATCCATTCCTAGAGACATATGGTCAAGGGCCTATTCCCACTCCAACGAATAGAGGAATTCAAGTGCACCCCCTGAAGATCGGGCCAGTTAGTCTCGAACAGTCACGCCTAGAGTTCGGAAGTGTATAGTAAACAGAAAAAAATAAAATTTTCTTTTTTTTCTAAATTTGTCTTTTTTATTTTACGTGACAATATCGTAGCCATATCGAGAGCATGACGGGCATGGAGGGCTATGAAGGTAGGAGCGGTATAAGGGATAGCAAAGTGGAAATACCAAGGAGAAGAAGCTGGGCGATCCGAGTGAAAGTTGGGAAGTTTATATTATCTGTTTCTTTCGGGCAATGTTTTGCGAATGTACGAAAATAGCTTTAACAACTTTTTAACAACGAGGCCGCCGTTGGTTAATTTATATGAATATAATTCGTTATTGGGAATTGTTCGAAATCCAATATCTCTGAATCGAAAAACGTATGAAATATTTCTTTATCCAAAGTCTCCTTCGACCAAATTCTTCTGTACATTTTTATTTTCTTCAACATGCTCTTAGTTATTTGCAATTGTTACGTTATCGCTTTATCGGTAGTCTTCTTTGTTTTTATTTGAAGCATGGAGATAGTCGAAAATGTTCTCCTGGTTTCAAAATGCCCTCCTCGTTTTCCTTAACCTTCTCTTTAATGCTTCATTTCCTTTTACTTCAAAGCTTCTACCTCACCTAAGTCTAGTAAACAATAGATTTTATTTGTAGAAACATATAAGAAAGAATTGAAGACATTTAGTCGAACTGAAATTAATTTTAACTTTCATGAAATGTTATAAGATTCGTAATAATTTCTATGCAATTGTATCAATCTATAGTTATTACGGTACAATGTTACAATACTGTTTTCGAATTAAATTGTAACAATAAAAAAGGAGTGAAAATAATGCGTTGTCTTTTACAGTTATGACAACTTCTAGCAACAAAAGGCTTTCGCAGCCCTCTTTCCACACTAGCGTGTTACCATTGGTATTATGTATTTTCATCAGTCGATAAATTAATCATAGATTCGATGGTTATATTATACATACATACATACATAAATATATATTTATATCAAATTAAACTACGCTACGCACTAATACAAATAAGTATTTTTGACGCGTTGTTAATTGTAATTGTAATTGTACGATAGTAAAAAAACACAGTTAGTTAAACCTTTTGTACAGGTTTCTTACTTATTTGCTTATTAAAATTAAGGTTAGAATCTATAAAGTTGAAAAGAAGACATCTATTAAGCCCCGCAAAAACCTATTCTGAAATAGATACACAATTTAGTTCTAAATGTATTAAATAAACAGCGAACGACAGAGCTACTAATGTTTCCTAATGAGCTTGTTACAATTTATTTTTAAGACAAATCTGAAATAAAAATGTTTTGTTCCGGTTTACGTAAAATTACATTTTTGTTATATCAACATGATGTTTTGCAATAAAGTTTATATGAGTTTGAAGGCTTTCTAATCCCAATATAAATTCCTGCTGATAATAACTTTGAGACTCGCATTATATTCAAATATCAATCGTTTAGAATCGGCAGTTTACGGGATACGAATACTCCTGTGACTCACTGTGTGTGAGGGCACAAAGTTAAGAAAGCTCTCTCTTGAGTAAAGATGACGTCCCTTTGTTTAAGGAAATTATATTCCGTATTTTAACGACTTGAACTTGAAGGTATTACTCAATCACTTTTCATCTTTCTACAAAATTGTTGTTACCTATATTAGTATATCTCTCATACTAGCTGGTACATTCTATTAGAACTAATAAACTGCATTACGCGTATTTCCTTTCATGAATAGCAATAGCCGAAACGAAACGATTAAAGGAAAACGAGAGAACTAAATCGATACGGTAATATTGTCTTATAAATATTGTGAATACAAATGAAGTTGAAATTAAGGAGGCGGGTGCTTAATGTACCATGTGAATATGTGCTATAAACAATGAATATATATTTATTAATAATGAACTAAAAGCATTATGAACATTATTTATTTCCCTAAAATTATAGTAATAAGTGTAATTGTTTAAAGGACTGATTTAAATGTCAGTATATGCGCGCTTCCATCTACTTAAATAGTTAAGGTTGCAGAGTCTGTTTGGTTTCTGCTACATTTCTGCTGCTTTCCTACTATCCGATTATACTGCACAGAGTCTGCTATGTTTCCGCCACCAATCTGTTGTCAGATTAGGTTTGCAGGATCTGCGAAACCCAAGTCCAATGTGGAAATAGGTTGCTATAGTTTGCATGCAAATTGTTACCAGTATAGGTACGCCCTTTCTCTCCGTTAATGATGTGTTTGACTTGAATGAGGAATATTTAGTCTGAGCCTGTATCAAGACTCGTATTAAACATCCTGCCATACGTAGATGAATCATGCGTCGAAACACAGAGTCGCGTTGCGTTGCGTCGTTTTTCACAGAAAGAAGATTATGACTCGTGTGATCCACTGGTGATGCACGCCGGCGTCAGCATGTTAATTATAGAAACTTTATTATACAGTTACATATATATTACCTTTTCAATCGTTAAATTATATCCGTTTAACACATAAATATATTTATAATATTGTATTTATGTGTTACATACAATATTGTACTTAATATAATATTTATAATATAATACGGAATATATAGTTTATGATATTATTGTAACCGTTTAAAAAATTCAATCAAATTCATTAGATTCAGTTAAATTTGTACTATATGATTATCACATAGGATGTTTCTATAGTTAATATGAAATATATATGTCGAATGTTTGATCTTTACTATGAAACCACCAATTTATTAATGACAGCGTTATACATTATAAAGGTAATAGATAGATTATAAGAGTGAAGATACAAAGAGAAAGATACAGTTTAAAAAAGAAAAAAGCATACACATTGTTACGTCTGGCGACACTCTACCTAGACCAGGCCACACACCGCGGGCAAGATGGAAACCAGATGTCCGCACATCCTTACTGCGTGCCCTCGATAGTCTTAAGGATCTATCAAAAATCTCAGGAATTTTCTAGCTAAGGTCCTTCAGACCGAACAAACGTATCGTTACTAAATCGTTTTCTAAAGGCGTATTGTTTATTACGGGAAGACACGGGAAAGTTAGTTTTTCTCACGTATGATACTTCATACTAGCAACTTTCTGTCGAAGGCGACTAAGACCCTTCCTAGTCCACCAACCTTCTTTTATCAAATCAGAATCAATGTCTACTGCCCTCACTTTCCTAACCAAAATTGTCATCAACAAATCCGATGGTCCCTTGCGTTAGACACACCCATCACTAGCTTTCCTCCAACACAGCATCGTTACCTTACTTTACTTATTCTTCGCCGTTAGAATAGTCATTTAGTTAGAATAGAATTAAATCAATCACTTACTTAACTTATACATACGCATCAGTGTAACTATCTTCTTTACAAAGTTGTTGGAATAAACATCAATTTATACCTGTTTATTCGGTGTAAATTCAATTGAACCACCCCCATTATCGTAACAGAAATCAGGGGATCGATCGTTTCGTGGCGTAGATTATCTAATCGTAACGGGAATTTACGACTCCCGTTGTCGTGCTATCTCGCGATCGCGTCTCTCCGCGAATTAAACAGATATTATTAATATTTACTTAACATTTGATTGCCAACATCAACTCCACTCATATTCTGATTATAATCGATTACTACTGTTAGTTTTACACACTGTTGTCTGGTATATCAGTTTGTTTTCCCCGTTTCAGCAAATTCCAAGCTATGCATAGTTGTTAGTAAAACGACATCTTTCTTATCCTTCCATTTTATCGCCGCCATATCTCCTGCAGAATATATTACAGCTTCTCCCCTTTGTCATTGGTGTACTTTTAGTTCTCGAAGCATTTGTTTCCTATTAATTCTCGCAGTTTCACATACGTTTATTTTCATGTCATGTAATTCTCGATACAACCTCGGTGAACTGTACCAATTATATATCAATAAACAATATGCTTTGTGCAATAACTCATTCTCTACCAACAAATTCATCACAACATTTCTGCTAGCAGATCAGGTATCAATTTCATCTTTTCCTGTATATATATATTGAAATTGTGTATTATTTCAATTTTGAATCACATCCCCATCACTTCCCCCAAGAACCGGCCCGGGATCCCGTCTGGACCCGGCGCCTCGTCGCGGGAGGCCATTCTACCGGTCGCCTCCCACAGCTTTTCCCCGTAACATCCAATTCATCCGTCCATTCACCGTCCGCGTTGTTTCCCGTGACTGTTCCCGCAATGTCCTCTTGCGGAGGGAGGAGCGTCCCGATGACCTCCAGTAGTAACGCCGATTCCATCTCCGTCGTAACCGGGGGACCCTTCGCGCGATGTTTTCGCGTCACCATCCTGTATGGTCTTCCCCATGGGTCGGAGTCGAATGCTTCGACCAGGTTCGACAAGGCATGGTCCTTCACGATCTTGATCTCCTTTTGCAGCGAGCGCCGTAGCTCGCGGTATGCTCGGTAGCACAAAGAGACTTCTTCCTCGTCGAGGCGTTGTCCGCGGCGGGCCCTCTGGTACCGTCTTTTGGCCTGGGCGTATCGCGTCCTTAGCTCCGCGATGTGGGGAGTTCACCAATACACGGCTCTGTTTCGTCCGGCGCCTAGTTTGGTTCGTGGCATGAATGCGTCGCATATTGCCGTCGTGACGCGGCGGAGGTTCTCGGCCTCCTCCTTCACTCCTGTTTCCCTCGTCGCCATCTGCTGCGGCCACCCGAAACAAATCTTCGTCCCTCTGCTTGACCTTCCACCTTGATGACAGGCGTGCACGTCCCCCCTCGTAGGGCCGTGGCCATCATCCGCGGACGCCGTTCCAAGTCTAGGTGTGCCTTGTACCTCCAAAAATATGTAGAGGTGGTCCGAGAGTGTCTCAATTGCCGTGTATGCGTTGCCGCGCTCCCTGCGTTAATGTCCAGGTGATAGGGACCATTTCGTCCGTATCTCCCGCGCAGGCCGGAGCATCCAGAACTCTGTATGGTTCGGCCTCCACTGTTAGGGCGACCGAGCTCTCACGGATGGTTTGGAATCCCCTAAAATTATCACTTCCATGACTTCCTCCGTACCAGCCTCCTTGCTCGGGGGTATAGGGTCGGGAGTTCCCTGCGACGACGAACCTACCTTGTTGCCACTTGCGACCGAGAATCCGCGGGTGGTTCCACCTGTTTCCTTCCTCGGGAGGGTGCAGGGCGGTCCCCCCATTCTGTGTGCGTGCCGCCACATGGATTTTATTCGGGTCCGGGATCAGGATCAGCCGTGCTGCGAGTGCGGCGGCTTTCTTCCTCTTTTAGTGTTTGGAGACCTTCAGTACGACGCCTCCGGTTATAACCTTGCCCTAACTTACCGGCTTGATGCCGACCTCGGTCAGAGGCAAGTTGTTCCTGGCCGCGGCCAACACCCGCGTTCTCCGATCTTCGTTCCGGGGCTTTCTTCGAGGTCCTCATCCCCGACGCCGGAGTTATCTTCACCGGCTGTCTCTTCGTCGACGTTTTCTTCTTCTTCTTTTTTCTTCTATGGTCTGCCATTTCATGGTAGTCGCTTGTCCCATGGTCACGGGAGTGTTTGAAACTCCTGGCTCCACCTTTCTCGTAGTTTTGTCAGAGGCGACTTCCTTTTCCCTTTTCCTATCGATGTTTTTGGAGGCATTCGTTCATCAGTTTGGTCAACGAGGTGCCTTTTTAATGGTGCGCTAATAACGGTAGCAACAGAGTGGTGTTGGAGTACTACCTATTAAAACTCCACGTTGGCCATCCTACGCGTATGACAGGGGGTGCTCCAGGAACCTCGGGAGAATTACTTTCTGTTGCATCCCCTCCCGCGTCCTTTCTTCGAGCCAGTCCTGTAGATTCCCTGGCTGTTGAATTTGGCGCAAGAGGGGGCCATTGCCCCTGGCGCCGTCCCTCCTTCTAGTCGCGGTTCGTTGTGGCGGCAATGAAGTAGTTCTAGGCCGTCTGACTAACATCCTCCTCCATCGCGTTACCCTACACGGGTGGGAGTTTCTCTTTCTCTCCCTTTCTGCTCGCTCCTTTGCGAGCATAACTCGCTCGCAGAAGAGGCGGACAGACTCATATTTCTGTGGCCCGCTCAGCATCGCTGCTATGATCGCCGAGGGGATCAGCTTCTCGCCTATGACGTGCCGCAGGGTGTAGCGGGGCAGCTCCCATGCCGGACAGGCCTCCAGCGTATGTTGCGCAGTGTCCCCGTCTTCCCGTAGTGGTGACAGATGTCCGTCGTCTCCCGTCCGATTTTTGTTATGTACTCCCTGAACACGCCGTGTCCCGTGAGTATCTGGGTCATTCTGTAGGTGAGCGGGAGGCCACGGCGGCTTCTCCATGTCCCCCAATTTGAGAGAACTGCCGCCGCGCCTCGGTGCTCGCCAGCTTCGTTGATCAGCTGGAATCGCCACTGGTCCCATGCGTCCTCCTCGGCGGTTCCTAAGTCGTCTGGGGCCGCCTGCTCTGGCGAGTCCCCTCCCGGGTCCCACGGTCTCCTTTGCTCGTATCTCTTCTTGAGCACCAATGCCCGGAGCTTCCACGGCGGAGACGCGGTCAGAACGGTCGCTGACGCGTGCGACGCTGTTCGGTATCCCCTGACGATTCAGATGGCAGTTACCTCCTGAGAAGCAGGATGCTGCGGCGATTCTTCATCAGATCGTCCGCCCATACTGGTGCCTCGTTCATTACCCGGGATCGAACGACGCCCTCGTGTAGTCGGCGCACCGCGACTCCGGCCCCGCCGATATTCGGCAGCAGGCCGCACAAGACGTTGGCAGCCGCCGTCGCACTCGGGATCAGGGAGTCGAAGTGCGGCTCGAACGCCCACTGGCTGTCGATGTCGAGACCCAAGTATCGCATTCCTACCCCGACAATTTCTCCCTCCATGCTTACGCTCAATCCAGACGGGGGAGCCTCTCGCCTGTTCTTGTCGTAGAACCAGATGGCCTCCGACTTCACAGGGGAGACCCTTAGGCCCAATCAGCGCACCGCACGTATCGCGCAGGCCGTTGCGAATTCGCCGATGCGCAAATCCTTATTGGACCCCGATCGGTGCAACTTCACATGCACCATATTCACTGCATAAACTTCCGCAGTCTATTTAATTTGTTATAATTATTATTCTAAAAGTTGGTGTTACAATTTCACTTTATTCCATCGTAAGTTAAATATTTATGTGTATAATAAAATATTGTTACGTTACTATAGGAAATAAGCATAAACTGGTCTTCTACTGCTTTTCTTTTCTATAATGAATATTATTTATTCTTTTTGAAGAAGAAAGGCTAAACTGTCTCTTAATATGATTTCAAACATGGTATACCTTGCTCCATATCACTTTGACATATAGAAATATAAAGCAATATAAAAAAATTGTGAGATTTTAGATAATTTTGATTTTATGAAATTTGGTATAGTATTAACATCATGCCCAATGCTGAACACAATAAAATCTAGTTAATTAACATAAATGCTGAAGTAAATATATATAAAACTAAACGAAAATGAAACTTTCTTTTTCATTTGTAATTTGTAAATAATGATTAGGAAAAATAATGAATAAGTGGAATTCATCACTTTTTCTAAATGGAATAGCGCATCCTACAATTAAGGGCGGATAAAAGAAACGGACTTACCATGGCAGCATAGCAAAGAATTTATGAAGTCTTGACTTGTTCAGAAATCAGATTTCTTGCATATCACAAAATGCGTTTACCATATATTTCTGGCAATGTAGGTCCTTCAAATAATTTCCTACAAAATTTTAGCTAATTAGAAATATGAAGTAATTGTTGAAGTAAAAGCTTGAAGAAAACTTATACTAAAAAAAACAGGAATAAGGGAAGGTTTGCATGCACAAGGATGCGTAAGAGTTCACTTACAAAAATCAAAATAATTGATAATATAATTAAAAAGTGAGAAGAAAATATCGTCCCCTTTATGTCAGGGGCATAAATGTGAGGATTTTCTGTTGGATCTAACTTTTTCTGTTTGAACTAAGGTGTCTATTGAATGTCTCTCTTTTCTCTTAATTTTATGTGAAGATGACATATATACAGGCGGTTACAAAAATGTTGGATCATCAGTATAATTTTGTCTTTTGTCTTTAAGCTCTATATTTTGAGTAAGTGTGCAATTATATAGAAAAATGTGTTGAAGTATGTTAGAGTATAATATAGAGAATCTATGAATGCCAAAACGACTGATTTTTTACATATGTGACAAGAAACATCAGCAAAATTTTATATCACAAAAAATTAAGGCATTTTATTACTTTGTTATAACGTAAAAATAATACCTCCAGTATAATTCTTTAATATTTCATTAGATACTCTTTACTTTTAATTATTTGTCCTAAATGATTTGGTATGCTATAAATTACTTTTGTGTGTGTGTGTGTGTGTGTAGAATTATGCTACAAACAAACGATAAGAACTAGATTTCATTTGGGTCATTACAGGCCGCCATAAGGTTACCGGCAACTAATACTGACGCATACGTTGTCACATACGCACAATGAAATGTATAATGCGTACTAGCACTAGTATGCTGTACTGTAATGAGATGTATAATGTATAATATGCACAATTATAGGCAGAATTCACTGTAGTGGTATCGACAACCTTTGCAAATATCTGGGAAACAATGCCCGAACGGCAATTATATATGTCGGAGATGAAAGGACATCGGGTTCTCCTTTTTGGAATGTTTGGGGAAACCCCCAATACTCTAGTCCAGATTTTTATTATAGCTACACTTAAGTAATAGTTGTAATGTTCTAATCCGAGTATGGGTGCTCAAGGTTTATGACGATGCGTTTGGGCTCGAAGTGACATAACGGGTCACTGAACGTAGCCACGGACACGGGAGGGACGTGTACCTAACAGAAGTATGGAATAATTATATAGCTCTCCTTAAAAACAAATATTGAACCGAGAGGTAGGGAGAGGAGAATATACGGGCAGTTCCACTTGGACTCCCATTCAGTTTATTCAGAGAAGTACTACTAGTACATTGTGTCACATCGCATTCGTCATCCCGTTGACTGTGGATTCGTAACGAATCTAAATTCATTGTCATCGACACCTCGATTATACTATAGTCATCATCATTTGTTATACTATGTAATAATCAGCTTGGTATCAGTAAATATCGCCTATAAGATGGCCAATTCACGTGAAGATTCATTACATACCCCTAACTCTAATGATAATCCGACATATATATAGGCAAAAGTTATACAAAAAGATAGTTTCTATAACATATTCAAAAATCATCGAAATCGGTAGAGTGGAAATCTTTGAAAGTAATTTCCGAAATATTAATAAAAATACCTTCGATAGTGCACATTGAACTTAGTGCCTATATCAACGTTACTAATATAACCGTCTTAAAACAATATTATGTTACGTTAAACATAGTATGCATTTAAATAAACAAAAAAGTGTACCGTCTAAATCGTTTTCACGTTAAACTAAGCTTAACACGTAAGTTATGTCAAACTTTAAAAATGCACAACCATTAAAAGCTTTTGAACCAATGTATTCCTAAACAAAAAATCATTTTATTTCGTCTATATGCATCGAAAAATGCAAAAAATGCAAAAAATGTTTTTAAGAAGGCGATGCTCTGAAACCAATATTACACTGCACGCTACCAAGTGCAAATCTGTATAATACGGAAGTAGAATCTAAAACATTCCTTAAGCGACCAAGTTTTCAATAACCGATTTTACGTAGGATATCCTGTAGATACCGAAACCAATATCGCTATTGTGTTATATTCGCCGTCAAGTATACATAGTTCAAATATAACCTCTTTCTGTTTCTGGTTCTTTTAAATATGTGGACGTTTCAAAATGGCTTTTAACACTGTTAAGCTTAAATTATAGATTTACTTAACGATCACTTAAGTCTTTCATGCAAAATATAAAGAGAACAATCTTGCAACTCTTGAATAAAGTTCTACAGAAGGAAGAGATACTTTTAAGCTATTAACCAAGTACAGAGTTATAACATTCTAGAGGTGTATAACAGTAGTATATTACTACCAGAGGATCAAGCAGGATTCAAAAATAACAAATTCTACGACAACGACATTTATGGTGCTGGAGATTAAGATAAGAGGAATAATGGCGAAAGGAACGATATGTACATACTATTGTTGGACTCAATACAAGACGCAATGCTTTATAACTAAGAAAAATACTTTATTGGCAAGAGAGACAAAGAAACAATAGGAGATTTAATACATTTATAAGGTAAAGGCGGCATACTTTAAGGATACTGTATGCAAAACCACCTTAAGAAGGATATAGGTAAGTTGAAAATATTAATATAGGGCAAAAAAGAAAAAAGATAGAGAAATAAGAATGAAATAAATGAAATACGATGATAAGATAAAGATATATCTAGGACGTAGCTATATTTACAAAAACAGCCACATTTCAAGTAATAACAAAGAAAATTACATACCAGACAAAAATAGCGATGGACAATTTGAAAACTGGTCATAGTGACAAAGTGCAATAACTGGAATGCAGCTAGAAAACTTTCTGAAATAATAGCAACGGCAACTCTTCTACATAATACAGGAGTAAAATACAAGCAGGTTTCCTGAAAAGAATGTGATACATCACCAGAATATGTGTTTAGAACGGAAGCAAGAAGAATAGGCCTGAAACATAAAATAATAAGAGGAGGACATAGGCTATTGGCTAAAACTAAAGGAGGACATAGAATTAGACAGGAAAACACTGATCTTAACAGGATACAAACAGGTAATTAACTCAAATACAGCTATAAAGCTAGTGATAAAGCAATAATAATAAATTTTAACTAAAGAATAATGGGAGAAGATGACATAACATAGAAACTTTTTGGAGAAAACAAAGAAAAATACTTAGAATAATATACCTATAGTGAAGTAAGTACATAAATATATGAAAAACATAGAAAAGATAACTAAAGCTAATTGCTTAAATACGAAACTATCATTAATAACTAAATGAATGAGAACATAAGTTAAACTAGCATAATAATATAAATATTATACATACAAAATAAAGGTACAGAATAAAGCACAAAACAGGTAAAAATGATATTTGTAATACACACATGTATGTAAGAAGAATAATTTGAACACCGGTTAATTCATAATAAAAGAATGCCTGCAATATTAGGCATTTAGAACAAAATTCCTTAAAAAACAACAATTAAATACAAAAAAGCAACAAAAGAAAAATCTCCTTTATCAAAAAGAAAAGTAGTTATGGTAACTAATAAATTTTATTAAAAAGCAAAAGCGGCATTAGGCTTATAGCATTCTGGCATAGAAGAATAGCAAAAGGGATAGAAGAACAACAATTCAAACAAATTCACAAATTATGAAAACAACTTAAAATGTTCGCTATGAATGCTTTGTACTAACTAACAAATTTAAACATTTCTAATCTAAGTATAAATAGGCTACATATAATTTTATATAGCAATACACATAAGTAATATTTAATAAATAGAATTTTTCTTATTGAAATGTGACAGTCTGTAATAAAAGACAAATTAAAAAGGAAAAAATAACTTTAACAAAGAAGAAACGGATTTATAAAAATTTATTCCTAAAAAATTGTGACCGATCAGGTAAGTGAAATAAAAGTACAAAAAACAACTAATATTAAATGAAACATTTAATGTATTCTCTCAACGTACATTTGCGAAGCGGTTTATTTTATGTTTCATTTCCGAGCTTCTTCGTTTCTATCCAGTCATAGCAGTTCAAAACTATTTTATGAAAATTAAGAATTTTCTACATCAAATCATTTCATTTTCCAGACCTCATATATTTCTAGATTATTCACACAAAATTAGTACAGCACGCAAACATTAAAAGGAAGTAACCGATACAGTAGTCCAAACAAACAAGGACAAAGGTTAAAATAAGATATCAAAAATAGCTGTTATTGAAATTTGTAAGAAAGGTCCTTGAAATTCTTCTTTAAACGAAGGACGGTTATGTATATGAAAATCAAGAATGTAATGATAATACAAAAAACATAAAAGAAGAAAACTGTATTTGTTATTATTACTTACTTTTACATGTAGAATAATTTCCTTTCCTGTTACTGTACTACCCCATCTATCTTAGAACAAATTTTTAGGTTCAAATTATTTATACAAAACTAACATGTATACGAATCTTTTCATTTTATAAAATTGTATGTATAAAATATTTACCTTCGCTAAATCTCTTTTTACAGAAATTCTGCAGATCAAGTTTCTAGTCAAATTTAATTCTCCACTTAGTACTCATTACCAAGTAATGCTTGGTAAACTCAAAAATTATAACGTTCAGTAAATTTTTATACGATGTACACTCTACCTTGACTCGAATACGAAAAACGACTGAACAGCACCGATGTCTATGATAATAGTGAAGACAGAGGAATAGTGCTGCTTGCTGATTAGCTACGCTTCAGGACTACAGATGGAACATATACACGATCATTGCGCAGAAGCTACCTTGTGGCATACTTGTAAAATCTAGATATGATTCTTTTGCTAATTTTCCATGGTTGTACTTCAATTTGAAGATTAATTAAATAAATGTTTAATAACGATTTTAACACCGGAAATGACGATTATTATACTCCAAATTTTTATATAGTTATAGTATAGTAAAATATGTAAAATACATGTATGTGTTATGTACAATGGCTCACGAAAAAATTGAAATGTTCGCTACTGAAACATTAAAAATATAGATATATAAAGATAAAGATGTGTGTGTGTGTGATGAACTTGATATTTAAAAATATTCTCATAACAACAGCAAGGTACAGATATCAAGATTATGCGTGTAAAATGTGGATTGGATAACATTTGTAGAAGTCAGAGAATAGTCATTGCTGAAACACACAAAGATAGAGTTATAAACGTTTTTCTACTTCTATCTTTTACCACATTATTTCCATTTCTTACCTCATACTAATATTTAGTTCCGTCACTTTTGCCTCAAATAACATCTCTAGGACGGTTTTTCATACTATGCTCTAATTTTTGTGTAATATTTATGTCAACATTATTCCATATTTAAATAATTGTATGTTTTCATGTCGTTTCCTTATTTATTTTACAATTATTTAATCTTCTACCCATTCCATCCCATATACATATATCAAATATATATATCATCCCATATGTATATCATATTGGGTTTATATCTTGAGTCTGTGGTGGCGTGTATTGTACAGTATCCATTCTTTTACAACCCAGGTTCAATGTTTCGGATCAATATCCCGTTAAAAGTGAAGATTATGTATTTTTAGCATTTTACTTCACATTTTTCTTTAATATGTTCAAATACTTATATTGGACTAAAATGCAGTTATGAATACTAAGTTCTCATTATCATTGGCTACCATACAACTCCATGACAAAACCACTTCCGTGTTTTACCGCCGGGCGTAAATTTCGTATTTCTATTTTAGTATTGGCCTTTCTCCACACATAATTGTGCTCATCAGACTGAAAAATGTCGAATGTACTTTCACCGGAAAATATTTCAGTATTCCAGAAACTATTGTCTTTAGTAATATACACTCTTCGTCAAAGAGATAACCCATGTGAGTTATCTTTAATTTCTCAATGACGCGTGTAAAGTGTTTCGTCTGTAACGTATAATATCAAAACATTATGAGCTCAGGATGTGCGGTTCGTTGAAAATAATTAAAAATATTATGAGGTTTAGTCTGTAACAAAAAAAAAGAACGATAGCACATGTACAATAAGAAAATAATAATCAACACAAATTGTAACTAACAATAATTACTTATCAAACGTATAAACTTATTTAATAATGGGTACATCCCCTTTATTTTCTATTATTTGTATTGCACGATTTGCTATCGATTTATATAGTTTCTGGATGTAATTTTGACTTAACTTATCCCATTCGCGTATACGCCGTGAATAAGTTCTGCCCAGCAATTTTTAATAATATTAAGGTCCGGAGAACGTCCATGCCACGGCAAAATAGATATATTATTTTCATTAAAGTATGACTGGACCAATCTCGATGTGTTTACAGGTGCATTATCTTGTTGAAAGACGTAATCAGGTCTAGAAACGCGTTCTGCATGATTATTTATTTGTTCTTTGATTAAATTTATGTATCGGACACTATTCATTCTCCTAACGATAAACTTGATACTTGTCTTGCCCAAACAACCGATGCCGGCCCAAACCATCACGTTGGCTCCTCCCATTTTCGTCCAATTGCCGACATTGCCTCTTTTCTTGCGCCATGAAAATAATATTGGAACCCATCGGGACCATCCAAGTTGAATATTTTTCGTCTGAAAATGGTACCCTTCTCCATTTATTTTTTCAATGCATTCTTTCTTTCGCAAAACGTAAACGTTTTACTCTGTGTTTCGTTGTTAACGAAGGTTTCCTTTCAAATTGTAGCCTCTTGATATTTTTACAGGATAGTAGAACTCGATGAACACTTGAAATACAGACATTAACAATAGATTTTTCCATTATTTGCTTCATTTATTATTTGCGTTAACTGCGAGTTGGAAGCTACACGCAAAATTGCCCGCTTATCACGATCGGATAACGATGACGGCCGACCAGTACTTTGCTTTTTGCCATAATCTTCAACATTTTTTAAGAAATTGTGTATTACTTTACGACTTCTTATCATTATTTTCGATATTTTTACTACTGATAACTATAGCTGTTTTAGTTCTAAAATTTGCTTTTTTCAGACTCGTTTAATCTTTTTCCGCGTCCCATACTTACAAATTTATATAACATATGTAGTATCGTGGAAAAGGGCCTAAAAGATACCTAGTGAGTCATAAACAATGTCCCGAGAGCCGAGGCGTTTGTGGGCCCATAAATGTATCGTCGGTCCTTCAATTGAAAAGGTTTGCATGACCCTGGCCATGAGCGGTTGCGGAACATGTGCGTGGGGGATCTAAGAAAAGACAAAAGGGATGCGAAGGCAGAGACAGTGGTTAGTTGTTAGTTGGGAAGTCGGGAAGTGCCAATCGAGAAGTCAAAGAGAGAGTGCTGCTAGCGTTGTCAAGAGAGTGTGGTCCGCGTAAAAGAGAACGTTGGATCCGTTGTAGCGAGAATTATCTAGATTACAGCGCGTTATTGCGATTAGTTCATATTAAACAACCATCGTTTTTTCTGTCTACATCTGTACAATCCATTCATTGTGAATAAACCATCATTAAATCACAAATATCAGGATATAATTACAATATATTCCGGGGCGATAATAAACCTTCAGAAACGGAACGCCTATCTCGCGAAGTAATCGAAAATCTACAATCCGCTGCAACATTGGCGAAAGAAGACAAATTCATCTCCTTGCGTCGGAGACGAGGCGATTATAGCGACCGACTCACGCACATATCGAAATGACTAGACGAGTACGAACAATCCGGCCATCACGAAAGTTCCATTTTAATATACTGCACAGAACAGCTGACCGAAGATACGAATCAGTTCGAAGCCATCCAACTCGAGCTAGAAGAATTAGACGACGAGGCACAAGCTCCGAGATAAGGGACCAGTATAACGATTTATTAATACGGACGGATAGACTGTCTCCTGAAGAGCGCACGAGCAGTAACCCTGTCGATATCCAAGGACAGCAGTAACACGTCTAACCTTTTCCAGGGACGTAAGAATAATTTCATTAACCACAGTACCAATGGTCATACTCCACTGACGGAAAATATCACATCGAATCTAGCGCCGATTCCGTCGCATGATACGCGTTGCGTGTAATTGAACTGTAACTCGAATACACGAGATTTTTATTCGTAAGAACGATGGTTTGATAAATTTTCTATTATTCCATTTACGTGTTTATTTTGCGTTTGGCGGTAAATTAAACCTGTAAAACTATAGCCAGAGTTTAGAAGCACTGTATCGATACACGATGTAATACGATAGCTAAGATCTAGAAATATTAAAAATGCTATATGCATGCTGTATATTCTACTACTATACTATATTATAATATATATCTACTCTGGAAAATGGTTCGCAAGTAGCATAATATACTCATCGTGGATAAAAATAGCTAATGGGAGGATTATTTGTCGTTAGAAGTATTTTTCTCGAATGATCGATGCCGGTTTTAATTTAAGGGCACGATCGATTGTTGTTCTTACGATGGGTATGTAAAAAAGAATTGTAGCTTGTAATTTCATTAAATTCTTTGTTGCATCTCCAAGACTGGCTTGCGCAACGAACGATTAATAAAGGCGTGGCGCTCGTATTAATTTAAATTAAGGAAAGCCTTCTTCGCTACCATCGACTGTAACTTATCGTACTTCTTTTCTGCAGCGAGTGTTTCTTTCGAACTCACGCAAAATTGGCCCAGAGATTCATTTGGAGATTGTAAAGAAAATTTACCAAGTCCTTTATCTAATCAAAGAGTCCTGCCGGACATCTTATTCATTTTAGATATATATAGATATGAAACATTGTAACGTCGCTCATGCATGCACTCAAGTTTTGATCAATGTGGGGCAATTAACTTTTGTTTTAACATGTTTTAATAACATGTTATAACAAGGGTAGAATATGCAAAACAAATTCGAAAAAATTCAATTTGAAACTCGTTTTCCTACGTTTGTGTGAAATATATTATTCTATGTAAAAATGCTTGCATTTTTTACCAATAAAGGAGTTACGTTAAATAACAATGTATTATTTACATTCACGATCTCAGATATTATAGAACGATAGTCGCTAATTGCGCGATTACGATTTTTTTTTATGCTTTGACCGATCTATACTTAGGCCCTTTTTTCGCGATATTACATTCAGCCATACCTGACAATCACATCTGCCCTCAGATGTGTTCATCATCACTGCTTATACTCACATCACTAACATCAACGTTCCACCACTTCATATGGTCAGCTGCCGTGGAAGTTGTACGCGGCCCCTCGTGGTCGCCTTCTCGTTGCACCATGTAGCGGTCATTCCGCAGGACCACGCGGTACGACCTAAGGAACTTCGAATGTAGTTTTAACTCAGGACCGTCCCGCATCCTCTCGATCGCCATCAGATCCCCTGTCTTGTACGTCGCCGCCTTCTTACGTCTCCTGTTATGCATCCGTCGTGTCTTTCCTTTGTAACGTCTTCGATGTTGTTTCAGTAAATGCTTCTCTCTTCCGATCTGCTTCGTCTCTGCCGTTGCTATTTTTTTATCGTGCTTCTTGCATCTTGACGCTGTCTTCATTCACGATATGTCCGATGTTTTGTTACTTCCAGGCTTCTTCTCTTTCTTTACTTTCTCCGTCTTTTTATGCTTGCATCTTGCCTTTTCCCCTTATTCTCGTTCTTCTTTTCAGCGGTGTTATTGTTGTTGTTTAAATCCTTTATCACGCAAGCATCTCTTGCGCTGCAGTTGTTAGTCGAAGCGTTACGCCTCACGAAAGAATTAGACGCCGAAATATTGTGCTCCGTAGTAGCAGTAGCTTCTTTGCCGGTGAGGTTGTCCTGTTCGAAAGCTTCGCCGCGTCTTTGCGTACTTGTTCTAAACGATGACTTTAGATCCATGCTCTTCGGCGGATTCACCGATTTCGTGATCGTGTCTTTTGCCGTATTTTCCATTTGATCGTTCATCGGAATTGTATTTTCCGTTTCACGTTGTTCTTTCGTTCCAGTTGGATCGCCGACGATTCTCTCCTTTTCCTCGTTTTTACACTTTCCACTACTTTTATTAAGTATCGTTGCTCTTGATTTCTCGACGGTTACTTTTGGGACATCTTTCAACCTGCTTATGTTGCATGTTCTTAACATGGGACAAATCTATCTCACGCGCCCCCGTCTCTATGTCTATTTTAAGAACCTCCGGAAGCTCATCGTAATTTTCGTCCTTTATTTTACGAATGGAGATGTCCCCTCCCTTTATGCTTATCTCGATGGTATCTAGGAAGTCTGTGCCTATTAACAACGGATGTTGCATCGTAGTGTTCGGAACTATATGTATCGTTATGCCACACGACTCATCGTCTATTACAATATTTGTCGAAAATTTCCCGAGCGTACGACTTCTTTCGGATCCGATACCGCGAAATTCAACGATTTCCCGACCTAATGTGGGCGCTCCAATTTTTAAATACTGATCCGCCCGCTTTAAAGTCAATTTACTACCAGTATATATTACCGCGCTCAATTCTAAATTTCCGATCTTAACGTCTTTACCACGTTTCGTCTGCAACAAATTCTACACATTATAAACTTTTTTAAAGGACTCACCCAAATTGACGCACTTCGATGCAATGTGTCCGTACCCTCTGCATTTAAAACACTTAGGTCCCCTCGACCTATTCGGACACTCTGCACACACGTGTTCTTCGTTACCGCAATTGTAGCATCGCGTCTTTCTCACATCTCCAGATCGACTGGGCTTCTTATTCTTCTCGGTTTTGGCCGGCTCCGCAATCGACTTTGCTCTACGACTCTTCTGCTCCTCGTACACGATCAACCTCTTCCTCAACCCTTTGATTGACATAGCGTACAGTATAGACTTATTGCTTTCATCGTCTACTATCCCGTCTACTATGTATTCCACTTTTTCCTCCTCCTTTGTATCCACATGGCTAGCTATTTCGAGCATGCGGTACATGTAAGCCAAGCATGCTTCATCGCTTTTCTTTTTCGTTTTTCTAAGTCTCTGATGTACTTGCCGACTATTAACTTTTTTAGAGAATTCTTTAACTAGCCCTCTCTTTAACGCATGCCAAGTCCTGGCATGGCACTCGAAGCTCGCAAATATTTTCGCTGATCCCTTCAGCAGCTTCTTCGCGTAGATCGTCTTTTGTCCATCCGACCACATGCACGTATCTGCGACTTCCTCGAACGACTCGAACCATCGCTCGACATTTTCGCCTTTGTCACCACTAAACGACTCTAATGCATCTTCAACCTCTTTGAAACCGAAAGTCGAACCAACACATGCCTTTCGATAATGTTCGTCACAGTCCTGGAACACCCTTCGCGTACCTCTCTTGTATTCTCTTATGTTTTTTCTATCGCCTTCGTCCCCACTTTCTTCGTCGCTTTCTTCTTCCGACGATGTATCGTTTCCATCCATGGCTGCTTGTAGCCGTGCGCGTAATTCAGTTTTTCTTCCTGTCGTTTTTAACCCCAAACTAGAGAGGCGCTCTTTCAACTCCTTCGTCTTCATTTTCTCGAGGTTTTCGTCTTCATCTCGATCGTGCTCAGCTTTCTGCACATTTCCTAAATCTCGCCGGTCGGTTGACTCTTCATCGCCCGTCGATCCTTTAGGATGCTATTGTCCAGCCCTACACGCTCGATTCAGGCTTGCAATCAACACTGACCTCGCACCAGATATAGGAAGATTCATTCGTGCGAGTTTACTCCTCAGCTCCTCCAACGTCGAGCCGTCTTCACCCGACAATCGTTCGTCTTCAACGTTTGCCATTTTTGTATTTTTCTCCACTAGCACAAATAGTTGCGTTAAAACGTGTCGTTCTCTGTCTTGTTCAATCCCGGCTGAGCCCCCATTTGTAGTATCGGGTAAATTTAGATATAAATTTTTCCCGACTATTTACAATTTATTTATAATAAGTTGACCATACAGACGTTAATTAGACAGAATACGATGGTTTTTTAACTGGAACTAAATACAAAATTCACACTATATCTCAAGCAACTCTCGCAACTCAACAATGCTAACAACTCTACTCCTCGACTTCTAAACTAACTCTGACTCTCAACGCTCCTTGAACCCAAAATCGTCCCTTCTCCTCTAGCGTTCGTTTCCTTTTTTTCTGATCTCACTATGTCCATGCTCCGCAAGAACTAGGTGACCTCAGACACATAGGCCTTCTCCGATGTAAACTAACAACTGAAGGGCAGACGACACTGTTTTTATGCTTTGACCGATCTATACTTAGGCCTTTTTTTCACGATACTACATTAATACTGTTGCTGATCATTTTTACGATAAATAATCGACTAATGTTCGCGACTAAAGATATTATTTTAATGCAACAAAAATCTCTCATTTGCTGCTGGTATTTTCACAGTCTATTATTCTAGACAGCTGTTCGCTTAACGATCTTCGAGAGACCATACTTCTATGTCGTCAGCTTTACTAAATTCTCCTCTGCTCGTTTAGTAATGCAGAACGCTGGAAACTTTCCGAGCGATTTCTTTCGCGAACCGGAGTTTCGTTCGCGATCCCACCGTGATTAAACAGAATCTCAAAGTTCGATGCGATTCCTGCTGTTACGTTCTATTTAATTTTAACTGGAATTCTCTACAGGTTCTTACATATTATCGAATTTCCTTCTTCATATTTTCCCAGTAATAATGCTGTCGTATTCTCTGATAAGTCCTCGTTACTCCTTTGTGTCCTGCTACGGACGACTCATGTTTTTCTCGTATTGTATTATTTCGCATTTCAACTGGTGGTGTGATTACTTTCCCAGTGCAGATGGTGATAGTTATGGTTTTTCCCATAAATACTTTCTTCAATTTCCTGATTGTGTGGACGTTAATTGTTTTTCGTTTACTACGTCCAGTAAGGATCTCAACGAGTTTAGTAGATTTTCTTGCGTTATAGGAATATTTTGGTCTTCCTTTACGGGTAGGGATACGGATGTATTTTCCGAAGTCTTGATTCAATTTTGCTCTTTCCAACATGAGTCTTTCGTAACGTGGTAGCCTTCCTATTTCCTTCATTTCCAAGGCTCCTTTATCTATCGGAGCGCCCTATATATCGACGAATATCACTTTGTGATCATTCACCGAAATTTTTAATTCCGCAATTACCGTAGGTTTTGCGTATTCTCCTCGTTACCGACTTGTTTCAGAGCCCTCGGTCGAGGTATCCAATTGAAATCTTTTTAGATATGGATATAGATCTGACGAATCTCCTTTCCTCTTCCTAATTGGCAGACATACTGTTTAATGTTAATTGGTATATCATCCGTTGTAATTATTCGATGCTCTAGAACTTCAATTCCTTCCAGCGTGTCTCCTGGAATATAAAATCTATCTTGATTCTTCCGAATAAATTGTTCAACGTTTTTTCTCCCCTCTTTGTTCAAGTGTTCGAGTAATCATTTAATTATTTTGTCAACTCTATTTTCTTTTGATTTTGAAATCGCATTACACGTCATGCTGGGAGCGAGGTGAGATTTTCAAATTCTTTAGTTACCATAGTAGGTGTGGTAAATTCGTAGTCTCTCGATGTGGTATTTATTATTCTCATATAACCTCGTCCCTTATGGTTCATCACAACTGCATGACCAAAATAGACTCCCTTAATTGGCTCGACTTTTGGAATAAATCCCTCGATTATCTCCGGATTTGCAATGTTGATAGTACACGGTACCAAACTTCGTTTTGGCACGATTACCTTCTATCTTGTATCGAAGGGAATATAAATATTTCCCCACTTGATATGCTTTCGCTCGTAATCCAAACGAGTCTTGCATCCTACGAAAAATTCGTATCCTAAGATTCCGTCTTAATCGATCAGAAATGAGTCATCAACTACATGAAAAATAACTGGATGGTGCAACCTGTATTACTGTCTGCCCTAGGGTGACCAGGTTGCCGTAATTTCTCGAACTTCGATTGATTCTTGCTCGTTGATGATCGCTGAATCGGGTAAGGCAGGTTTTTTAATGATATTTATTTCTGATCCGGAGTCTAATAGCAAATCAGTTTTAGTTTTCAAGTATGGAGAAACTATTCTTGCGGTTGGAGTGCTCGGAGTTTCGTTTATCTTTATCGAAACAATCCGGAGAGGTCTCCTTTCGAATCTGAATCCGATTCTTGCACATTCTTGGTTGTTTTTCCGTAGACTTCCTTCTCTTTTAATTGTCGATTCTCCAGATATTCCATTCATTCCCGTGCACGACTGCACGATGGTTTTATTGTAATGATCGAAGGTTGTGGCGTCGATCTTCTCGTTGCCGCTTGTACTCTTGGGCGATTCACAGCGTCGCTCCTTCGAGGTTCGCCCCTTGCTCTCGAAGGCATTGCCTGGTTTCCCGACTGCCCCGACGCGTAAGGTACAATTATCCCAGCGTCTACTCTGGCTTTAAATCTATTGCAATCTTTTATCAAATGCCCAGGTTTTTCAAATAATTACACGTTATAGAGTTTTGTCCTGGGTCGTTTAGACGATTCTGCAAGGGCGGTATAAATCTTCGACTTTGGCGGCTGTTCCCGATGTTGTTGTTATTGTTCAGGGGACGAGCGTTGTCTTGGTTATAATTGTTCGTAGGTGTAGGACGTTGGTATCGTGTTCTGTCGCTTGCCTGTTTCAATTCCCGTGTTGCTCTCACGGCTTGGCGGTATGCGTCGTTCAAGGATCGGTATCCTGCTACCTTTACTCGCAAATACACTTCGTTCGGGAGTCCCTTAACGAAAGCCTCCCTTGTGTTCCAATCTATCGTATCTTGAACGACTTGGGATATAGTGCCATACTCGCATCTTTCCCCATCCATTATTGCCAGCCTGAGATTTCTGACGCGGTCCATATAATCTAATATATCTTCTTCTGGTCGTTGGAATACTGTTCCCAATTCTCCTATACATTCGTTACCTGCTTTTCCTGGGCCGAACATATCTTTCAATTTGTTCCCAAAATCGTTCAAACGTATTATCTGACAGTCTTTTACGGCGAGAAACGCGTGTCCGCGAAGCTTATTCATTAATAATTTTACCAATTGAGGCTCTTGATTCCTTGAAACCATATTTCGCGTGCGCTCACACGCTCTTAAAAGCTGAAATACAGACGGTTGGTGGCCGTCGAATACTGGTGCCGATCGTATCGCGTCTTTTAACTTAATCGGTTGGGAGTTACCCTCGATCGCTCTGGTCTCTCGCGGTGTTATCGGCGATGATGTAGGTACCTCAGTTTCGTTTGTTACCCTACTTATCTGCGCGTTGTCCTCTAATTTAGCAACCCTTAAGTTCATGTTGGTTAATACGCGAAAATTTTCATTCCACGCTTTCACTTTTTCTGACAACATCAAGAGCGTGTCCTCACTCAGTGAGTCTTGTGCGGTCGACAGGTTTTCTGTTTATTTTATCAATACTCGTAAGAACTTTAATCCTCCGTGGAGCGTATCCCACCGCTGCAACCAAAAATTTTATATCTGTATATATTGTTACGTTCTATTTAGTTGCCGACGAGAAGGTAGAGTTAACTGACGTTTAATGCAACTGGCAATAAGCTCCACTTTCGGCTAACCTGCTATGTGCAGGAATACTGGCATGGGAGAGGATTAAAGTTGTTCGAAAGTAAATTTACAATATGTAATGATTTATTTAAATCTTACTCGATTTCGATATTGACAATTGATTGACAGACTGACGGATATAAAATTCTTCGGTTGACAAGATGATGATTCTTCGATTGACAAAATGATAACTAACATTTCGATAGACAATGGTAATTATTCGATAAACGAATGGTAATTATTATTACTGACTTCTCTGAGTTGCTACACTTATTTATATCTGTCGGAGAAGAAAAACCGTCGGGGTTTTTCTTTTGAAAATGTTTGGGAAGATCCCCAACGTTTGTCCAACTGCCGACTTTGTTTACAATTTAAATTGTCTTAATATCGTTATAAAAACATAATTAGGTAAATATAAAGACATAGTTAGATAAGTTTTCGCAAGATATAGCTTTTAGCGGCTTTAACTGCCTTTCACTTCAAATACTATAAACGTTTTAATATATAATAAACGTTTTAAATTACCTTGATTTGAAAGAGATTATCAATTTTACTTTCGCGGTACGGATCGTGCGGATTCGCGGGACGTGACACTTGCTACCGTTGTTTCAGTTCAAAATACTTCTAGGATACTCGGTAATTGACATTACTTATTTTGTCTGTGTGGAACTACCGACGAGAGGCTTAAACAGGTTTTATGAACATCGATTCTGTCTTCAAACTTAGCGCGAATAATTGTAATCAAAAATAATTTGCAAACATTTTTTGTTTCTCAAGTATTTTTTTATTCCTTGAATATTGGATCAGAAAAATAAGGTATGTTTTAACGATACACAACTGAAATCTATCTCAGATATTTGTAACACTAGGAAATAATTTGCAATATTTAAAATAATAAAAATATTTGCTTAAGTAACAAAATGCCAACGGGATGCACAAAAATTTCGCAATATGTGTTGATTTCCTAGCAAATTTGTATACAATATTCCAAGTGCGTTAACCATTTCAAGACAACGTTAAGTGACTTTACCTAGTTCCGAGTGTTGTCCGAGAACTTTGGAATATTTCCTTCATAATTCTTCTACAACTATTACTGCTTCACGTTTATTCTTTTTATATAGTGTAACGGGGTTAGAATCGAGTTCGGATACACGTTGCAGTGGCTTAAGTATGTTACACATGCATCGTCAGACGTGCTGAAGAGGATTATGCGATAGAAATTTTTCTCGGTGACACACGCAATTTAATTTCAAACAAATTGTTATTAGTCGACGTCGAGAATTACGCGATTCATTCTGGCTTTGCGTTTTACGATTCCAGAATGATATAATTTTGGAAATTTTAGTATTATAAGTTTTCACGAAAATGCTAGCAATAGGTGTTGTTCTTTTAATAATTAATCGTCTTCTTTTCCAGTTTTCTTTAACATTAAAATAATCCTACATAACAAATTAATAGTTTTTATTTTTGGTATTTATACATATACTTTGCTTACTATAACACGATATAACATGTTAATTTATTCATTTCTACTAGCTTTTACCTTATATTTATTCAAAATAGAAGCTACGAGATCAAAATTACTTTGATGTTCGAATATTTCTACGATCGACTATAATTAGAAATTTGGAAAATCGATGCGTGCTAATCTCTGCTGATGATATACCGATTTAAGCGTTCATTCTCTCGTATTTCGAAAAAGAATTATACCGACATCGAATGAACGTATCCAACTGGAAATTCTTTCAGTATCCAGACGTCGTCAGAGTCTGACTTTATCGTTTTTGTAGCATCACCGACTTTTCGTTTAAGAAAAACGAGATAACGATGCGGTATATAGTATCGCAGCGATGTTTAATACTGCTCGTGGAATTTCGCTTTTTAAATGGTTTCTTCTCTTTCTCTTCTGCTCAAATTTTTTACGTGCCCGTCTGTGCATCGTTTCGGTGGCCCCCGAATCATAAATTACGCCTTCTTTGAAAATTGGAACCAGACATCGTGGTAAAAAGTAAAAGTTTCAAGTGCTACGGCTTTTCTTCGAGTCGCCCTTTTCGCTTCGAAGTAGTACACGAAGGGAAGAAAATCTAATGCGCATCGTTCTTAAAGTAGCCGACGAAAATGTTTGAACGCTTACCATAGAAAATTTGTACGCATGTATACCTATATCGCGTGTATTATATGAAACACGTTTGACAATTAATTGATAATATTCTGAATTTGGTAAAAAAGATGGAAAACGTGACTTATCATATTTTTCCTCTCTAGTCATCATATGCATATACACGTGGCCATTTTTGATGAAAACATTATTAATTCAGAAAAATTAAATATATCCATATTCATATAGCATCGTCAAATGATATAAGGGACTTTTTAAAAAACTGTCTAAAAGCGCCGACTTGTATAATCAACTAAATCAAAGGGATTTCTTAATCTGAGTAACATCACATTGGGATTCTACCAGCATCATTTTTAAATTGATGTTTGATGCAAATCAGTAACTACCATCTGAAGTTCGTATGTTAAGTTTCATTTTTATGAAATACACAAAATAAAGCATTGTTATTTTTGAAGTTATAAAATGATTATGTAAATTGCTTTTTCTGTACCAACCAGTCGAAGTTATATGAAAGTAAAAGATGTGTCCTGAACAGTTTTATTTTAAACATTTATGTTAATTATTGATATGAGTGGCCGTAAGACCTTCCATTGCGTTATTTAAGTGAAACTGAAAAATTATAACATTTAAAGTTAAACGCACGGAGAAGTAGACTCAACAAGGTACATATTTCTATCGTAAATTATCCAAGAATATTAACTTATAACGACAGCTTTCGTCTTAGACCTAGATAGTGAAACATAGATACATATTAAGTTCAGCTAATAATTGCTAAAGTTTCAGAGTCGTTCCATTATTGTATCTACAGTTTCTATTATCTTATCAGTACAAGATTATGCAAGGCACTTTACAGACCCAGCCATAAACCGAAAACTCTGATAGGATTAGCAAATTCTTCAAGACAAGCAATTTGACTGGCAAACATGTGTGGAAACAATGCAGTTAAAAGTTAAAGTTTTATGGTGGGTCCTTGGGTCTATTGAGAATCGGGAAGACTGTCGTTTGGCCGTTGGCTGCTAGGTAGCGAGGGATGGAGTGCAGATGTCCCACGCGACGTAACATCCTCCCCCCGTTGAGAGGGTCCAATCAAATTCTATATGTAGGTTAGATGAGTATGTTATCCACCTCCTTCGCTATTTGTGATTGTCCGGACTCGTCTGGAGTTGATTGACATGGCAGGGGAACCAGTCGTTTGACGCCGCGGTCCAGGAGGCTCGATGATGTCTTCACAGTGGCTGGTCGTATTATGCCGTCAACTCTGGGATGGACCTTTATTACACGGCCCAAGGGCCACTGCATCGACGGAACGTTGTCTTCTCTGAGGAGGACGATCGTGCCTTCTTGTATGTTGTGTCCGCCCTTGGTCCATTTATTGCGGTTGATCAGCTCATTGAGATACTCCTTATGCCAGCGCTGCCAAAAATGTTGTTTAATTTTTTGGATATACTGCCATCTGGAGAGCCGGTTGGATTGAGTGTCTCTGAAATCTCGCTCACGTAAACTCATTAATGACTCACCAATGAGGAAATGACCCGGAGTGAGGACGAGGAGATCCTTGGGATCAGTGGACATGGGTGTTAATGGTCAGGAATTAAGAACTGCTTCTGTTTCGATAACCAGGGTATTGAATTCTTCGAAAGTAAGCAGTTCATTACCGACGACGCATCGAAAGTGATGTTTGAATGACTTCACCGCTGTCTCTCATAACCCACCGAAATGCGGGGAATGAGGGGCTATGAAGCGCCATTCGATTTGCTTATCGGTCAGGAATGTAGTTACCTTATCGTTGTGATCATCCGATTTTAGTAAATCGTGGAGTTCCTTTAATTCTTTGTTAACGCCGATGAAGTTTGTGCCATTATCGGAATGGATCGTCGAACAAAATCATCGTCGAACAAAATCCTCGCCGAGCGATGAAGGCTTCGCTATCGAGAAGATCGCCAACGAGTTCGATGTGCACCGCCTTGACTGCTAGGCATATGAAGATGGCTACGATGAGTTCGTCTGTGTTGTCCTCGAATTGTGCCTTCTCGAGGCTTTCCGCTTACCTGTGGGTGACGGGGATGATGCTGTTCTTCTGCTTGACGAGGAGGAAAACTTCGGCTAGAGGTGGAGGAATTCGACCTCGACGGCTGTTTTTCCTGATGTAACATCGTGTGGTGTCGTCCTCCGCACACCCGACAGGAACCGGCATGACAATGACGCGCTGTGTGCCCCTTCTTCAGGAAATTCACGCATAAGGATGTTCTTTTAGCGTCCTTCAAGCGTTCGCTGACGGGTTTTGATTTGAATTCGTTGCATCGCCAAATGGCGTGTTGTCCTTGGCAGGAATGGCATGTTGATTGAATCTGGGATGCGGTGAATGCGTATCCTCGTGACTCGTGTCGGCGGAGTCGCTTGGGTGATTCCTGTGATATTGTCTGCTTGACCTCTGAGGGCGATATGCCCGTGAGTGCTAAATTCTCGAGGTAATTCAGGAAATCGGTGTACTGAGGAACCTCCTTATTCGGTAACGTCAGCTCCTATTGTTGTCTGATATAATCGGGTAACTTCATGCCGATGATGTCGAGTATGAGGGAATTCGCATTGGTGGGTTCTCCTAGACTATTTAGTGCATCGATATTTTGTCTTAACATTGATTAAATCTCTTAAGGCCGTTGGAGAACATTTGGCTAACATTGAATATTTAAGGATTGCAAGGCCGTGGCATGACACGATACGTCGTGGACAGTCATATTTTTGCTTGACGAGGGCCAAAGCTTTAGGGTAATTTTCCTCTTTGAAGCTTAACGAATTCACGCAATTCGCTGTGTCTCCAGTTATGGAGGCCCGCAGATGGTGAAATTTTTGCAATGGTGTGAGACAGTGGTTATTATCTATTGTCGAGATAAACGCATTGTAGAATGCGCTCCACTGTTCGAATTTCCCGTCGAATGCTGGTAGACGCATTTCTGGCAAATGCATTTTCGCTTCGGGAAAATTGCTGCTTTTAGATGCCGACGGGTTTGACGATTGCTCAGCCAGTATCAGCTCCGTCAATCGGGATTTCAGAGACACGTAGGTGCGTAGAATATGGTCTTCCAACGTGAAGTCTACTTCACCGTGCCCCTCTAGATTCTCTTGGGCGAGTCGGAACCGCTTCCACTCTTCCTCGAGTTGGTCTGGATAATTGTCTAAGAGGCAAATGCTATTCTTGCCAGTCAGTGGATACTGGTAGATCGCGCTCTGTATGGACTTGATGGTATTGACGTACTTATCGCATTTTTGCCGCATAAAATTAACCTTTGCTGGGGTCGGCATGATTACTGGTGTAGACAGACTTACGTGGGTAGAACCTTCTATTGGCTCAGTGTTCAGCTGCGTCGGGACGATACCTGGTTGCATGCCTCGACCAATGGGCTATACTTCCTCGAAGGTGACGCTCCTGACGTCACTGGCTTCGATAGAGTGATACACTTCCGCTGCTGGAATTCGATGTGGACACGTGACACTGTGTGATCACTGGTAAATGCACCTTTAACTGCCACTGGATCCGGCTCGAAGGACCGTGAACTTTCGCACGTTCGCGTGGAGACACGACTTCGAAGAAGCGCGCCAACGGGAGTCGTAAATTTCCGTTACGATTGACAAATCGACGCCACGAATCGTACGATCCCCTATTTCTTGTGGGATAATAAGGGTGATTAATTGATTATAACGCTGCGATTAACAGGTTATTATGTATATTTAAACGATCCAACAACTTCGGTGTTATACAAGAATGAATGTTTGAACGGGCAACGACGAGTGCGTACGACCTGAGACTCTTTTCGTATCGTTGCGTCGAGATGATATAGACTGACTGTTCTTTGACTCGAGATGATGGAGACTGGAGACTGTTTTGAAGACTGACTGGAGATTGCTGAAGACTTGTTGAAGACTTGTTAAGACTGACCGAACTGCTCTTATGGTGTCTCGGAGGAAAGCTTGGTGTGGGTGTGCCCTTTGACCGAAGAACGCGGATTCGTTGTCCACACTTTTCGTCCAGGAAGTGAGGGTAAGGATCCGCGATACCGATTGGTTATGACCCACTCTAATGAACAGGATATGAAGAAGTATCCTACCAACGTAGATCGGGGGTGACTTTGTTCCTGAGGAAAAAACAGCCTTTCTCAATGGACATATGTTCGTTTTTCCCATCCGGTGACTGTCCGATTTCTCCGTGATTTTTAAGAGTGCCTAATAAACCCAAGAACTTTTCCAAGACCCAGTCATAAATTGAAAACAGTTATAGGATTAGCAAATTCTTCAAGGCAAGCAATTTGACTGGCAAACATGTGTGGAAACAATGCAGTTAAAAGTTAACGTTTTATGGTGGGTCCTTGGGTCTATTGAGAATCGGGAAGACTGTCGTTTGGCCGTTGGCTACCAGGTAGCGAGGGATGGAGTGCAGATGCCCCACGTGCCGTAACACCCGCGATCACTATGCTCGCAAGAAATTCTACGTAATACAACTAGTCGCTCGTGTCGATTGGAACTTTTCATCCTACGACATGATTGAGTGACCGAAGGAACAGAAATGCATGCGACTCACCGTTCGAAGCTGAGAAACAGAGGACGTTGCCGTGGATGTTGCGCTATCCCAGCGAATATCATCCGGGAGACTAACATCAGACAGGAAACCGTTGAAAGGCCAGTAGTAGAAACGGAGATTGCGAAAAATCTGTTACAAAACAAAACACGATGAGTGATCGCTGATTATTTGGAAAGTTGGAGATTATGAGAAATGGAAATTTATTACATTCGTAACTTTAGTAATAATAAAGATTGAAATTCTAAACATCCATAAATGTAAAAACTGAAACTCTAATATAAAAGTTTGAAATCTAGAAATCAAGAATCCAATGATTTTTTAAATATATGAGTCATTTGTTTCATAATTCGGTATTAAAACTTTAATACTTATTTTATTTTAATGAAAGAATAAACTCAGAAAATGCTATCCTCATAAATTTTCAATCAAATTGTATTTCTTAATTGATAGTGATCAAAGAAAAATATACAGAATAGACATAATTGAAGTACGATATGTAAAAGTACTTACGTACTTGAGCTCCTGCAGACGCCTTGTCCTCTTGAGAGATGCACTGACTCTAATACCGAAAAAGAATATTCAAAAGAATATAAAATAAGATCACATTACCGCGATCGCTAAAATTATAATCGGCGAACAAGAACTCTAATGTCGCGTACAAAATTGTTTGATAAAATTTTATTACTTTCGCGTGTGATTATTTAATTGGATTAAATTATTGGTGTAATAAAAAACCGACGCCGCCAATACGTTACAAAACGTTACGAACCTGACGCAACGCGATCCACGCTATCGGTACGAAATGAGACAACTAAATGACTTCTTGTACCTTAATTTCGTCGAGCAACTTCCAAAGTGGTGGGGGAAGGGGGGCACATAAGCCAATGGCACAAACGGCTACGCAGTTAACGATTCTACGTAGTTACAGATTAACGATCTAGACAAAGAAATTTATACATCAACAAAAACATTCACCTCCTACGAAGCACTTCCTTTTGGATTACGCAGGACGAATCGTTCCCTACATCGATATTTGCAAACATCGTACAATGATTCGTAGCCCTACTGACAACATCACAGACACATTTGTCTAACTTATTACCTTACTTACCTTACTTTATTACCTTAATTTCGTTAAGCAAAGCAAGATTTAAATAACAGCATGGAGAAAATGAAAAATTACTTAAAATTACTGGTCGGTAATGACTCAGTATGCAGATGAAGTGTTAAGTGCTTTTTAAGTGCGTATTCGCTTTTAATACCAATATAAAAATAATAAAAGAGAAACGTTATTTATCCCTAAGCGAAAAATGTAGTAAGAGAATAATTTTCTCACGGTTGAAAATTTGAAGTCCATTGATATTTTCTCTATAACATTTTTATTGTTACAACGTAGTATCTGAAGTTTTGACCGATCCAATGATTTTTATTGTTAGAAATATCTTGAATACGGAGAATTAAGAACTGTGTAATGAAGGATGTAAATAATGGAAATTAATTATGGCAGAGGAATCAATGAAGGAAAGTTATTTTGCTAATTATTATACGAATGAATATTCAAAATGTCGCGCAACGATTATTAAACTATTTAATTAACACTAATCTTACCAGGCCTAGCCAAACGACTGGTTTAAAGATCTAATTTAATTATCGTTATTTCTTTTGTTCATCTAGCTTTACGTGAATTCTTATATTCTCCGATTAATTGATTTCTCAACTTTTCAAACCAGTTATTTGACCGGGCCTGATGAGATTAGTGTCAAAAGTCAGCCTGAAATTTTCTTCAATTTCTGATCTTCGGCTGATTTTCAGTATTTTGCTTTCGACTTTTCACCAGAAATTATATTTGAGAAACGAAATGTAATGTAAGACCTGCCAACGTTCAGGCCATGTTGCTTCTAACTGCAACAGACTGCCGCAGTGTTAAATTCAACGATAAATTACGATCCAGATGAACGTATTGACCCAGATTCTTGTACCGAAGAAAACGAGGATAACACAAATCAAGCTTGTTGCGTGTCGTGTAAAAATTTTGGTCATTCTGTTTACATCAAGATTGCTCTAAACGCTTATTGTTAGTCTTAAAAAAGCGATGGCAAAAGAGAATTTGGAATATTAACGAAGAGCGAAACAAATAAATACGATTCGTTCGTGAAATACCTGCAGTCAAATTCCATCGAATAATAAGCTGTCTAATTTCTTAAATAATCAATATCCTTTGACCGAAGCTGTAATTCAAGAACAGATTGTAAAGAAACTTGATATTGAACAGTTGATAATATTTTCAGATACTCCAACAAAGTACAACGCTCGTTCGCATAATACGTTAGTTTTACACAATTTAAAAATGATACAAATCAATATTAATTCGATTGTTTCAAATGATATGAAATATGATTTGCAAGATATGCTGCGCAATAGAAAATCGAACGTATCATTATCTGAAAAGAAGCTAAACAATAGCCACTTTGTTAAACTTAAAAATTACAAATTTGTTCGCGAAAATAGACGTAATGCTAAACAAGGCGGAGTAAAACGAACTAAAATAAAGTTCGCAATAGTTAGAATCAGAATTGCCAAGAATACTAATTTCTTTATTATTTCTGTTTATGCAACTGGTTCAGCAAAGACTGAGTTTACCAATGAATTAAACGTACTTTTATAATTTATATATATTATTATAGATATTTCTATTATCATATGTATTACATATTTTTTAAAATAATTGTTATTTTATTGCAGGAGATCTTGATTTCGAATATATGGAATTTGGTAATTTGCGTAACAATAATTGTAGAGTTAATTTTGTATTTAATCCCGCTGTTCTCCTCAATTCTATATGAACCGAAATGGATGTTATATTTCGAGTCATTATAATATACATAATTTTTGTATTCTTTCATATTTGGCTTTTTCTATCCGATTGAGTTTCTGTTCCTTTCGTGTATTCTATGATATTTAGATTTCTGTGAGTGAAACTGTTCGAAAGAAGAAGATATCTGAAGAGATACAAACGTGAAGAAATGGGGAGGATGGTAGAGTCAACGAATGAATGCATGACAACCAGAAACAGTTGCAACTTCAACTTCATAGATCCTATATCTCATCTTGTTCCAAAACCACATCATTCCTAGACCTTGTTATTATTGATTCAAGAATGAATATTTTAGATTTAGTAGATGATAGCTTCATTAGTATCTCTAGATAAAACAGTGATCATCTGGCGCTGTGATGTAGGATTTCCTTTAGTGCGGGTAATAATATTCTCTTTGATAATGAATCTGTTGATTCTAACACGAGATATAATTTTCATAAATTCAATGGGGAATTCTTTCGAGATTTTATCTATCAAAACAAATACTGTTTATACCAAACAGGCGAAATTTATCTCTCGATGATATATGTACATCAGGAAATCTGTCCTGGAATTGATAAGTTACTTCCAAGATTTTCAATAATACGAATCAAACAGATAGATACATCGATTCCCATACATTGCATCCTAAAAGTTAAAAAGTAATTGCCTTATATTGTTACATAGATTTCAACTTTTAAATGCCATCCATGCTCATAATACTCATTGTGAAACTTAATTTTAAAACCGTTGAACCGTTCTGCTGAACTTTTCTCACATACGACAAATAATTTCCAAGATATAAAGCGAAATCTAAAAGAAAGTAGCGTCTTCTTTGTATAATTTATATTTCGCTTATAAAGCATCGGAGGAAAATTGTTTCAACGCCGGATGTTTTGTTCTAATATTATCCCGAATCGTATTATGCAAGAACGTTTCCACTGTCAGTCTATCTCTGAAAAAGTGTTAATTCGACTGTTTTAATAATACACATATTTATATAATTCTATAATACACGTGTATCTATGTTCAGTACTAACGGGTTGAAAAACCATAAGAAGTCACATAAAGCGTCATAAGAGAAATCAGCTGAATAGATTTCAGTAAGAAAGGCAAGCAGGAGCGAATCTAGATAACATATGGCGGCAAGTACAGTTGAGCGCACCCTTATCCGGACACTCAATATCCGAATACACTAATATCCGAACGTTCTATTATTTGCAATGCTCTATTATCCGAACATATTTCCCAGTAATAATGTATTTTTTCCTTCGTTCGATTAAGTAACCAATATAGAGGATGTTAGGTCGTGTTCGAATTACGTACTTCTATTTCGTGTGTCTCAGAACAAGCATTTCAAGGTGGTTCAACTACATTTTCTTGAATCACTACTTCCTCTTGGGACTCTGATGGAACTATATTTACATCTTGTTTTTCAGTTACATATCGCTCAGACCAAGGAACTGTCAAATTCGCCAACGGCATTATATTCGACGTTGTGTTATTATCTGTGAAATTGTAGATACTTTCGTAAAATATTCTTGCGTACGCGGTCGTCATAAATTAACGTTTAGTTCTGTTACAAGAGCGGGACGTAGATCACCCTCAAAATGTAGTACGTTACGGGTATTCGCGGTAAATTGATAGACGCATCTATGACATATACTCTGGTACTTATTGACCACAGATAACTCTCATATTGATTCCCACGATTGGCTGATAATTGATTGATAACTCGTTGGTAACTGATAGACACTCGGTAGATACTCGTAGATTAGGAAAATATTGTATTCTTAAAATTTCATTGAATATTATTATCATTAATCGCTTTGGGGGGAAGATCTTTCAAGATTTTACCATGGATTAGGTCGATTCCTGAAGCTTTATCGTTTTTTGTTTTCTCCATTATGATTCTAATTTCTTGAGCTGTTGTACCAGGTATGGTGTGGTGCTTGTCAGTTGAGCTACTAGTATTTTGCGCATCTTCGTCTCAATGATATTTGGTTTTACTGTTGTTAATATTATATAGAGTAAATGTGTTATAAAGGTGGTTGGAGAATTTTGCAGCTTGCTCTTTCTAGCTTCTGGCCCATATGTTGTCTGCTTTTCTGATTGCTGGGATTAGTTTCATTGGCTCCTTTATTTTGTTCGTGGTTTTCCATAGAGAATAGTTGGGATTCTCGTTCGCAGAGAGCGCCTCTATGAATTTTGAGAATTCATTATTATTATGATCTTTATTTTGTTTTTTATTTCCTTTGCAAGTTTGATTAGGTGTTTTTTATGTTCTCGTGATCTATGTTTTTGCTAATTTGCTTTCGCTTTTCTTTTTTCTCTAATTTTTTCAAGGATGTCTGGCGGAATTATTTTTGTTTGTCCTTTGGTTGCTTCAGGTATAGTGGTTGCCCATGCTGCTTCTTGAATAGTTTCTGTAAATGTTGTTACTGCCTGTTCAATGTGTTCGGGTGTTTTTAATAGGATGTTGCAGTTGATCTTACTCTCGATTATTTCTTTAAATGTTTGCCATTTGGTGGTTTTATTGCAAAGCGATTCTGAATTACTATAAATTATTGGTTTGCTTGTGTATTTTATTATTATCGGTGTATGATCGGAGCTAAGCTCAAGACTGGGTGTTATGTTTAATTTATTTGCGTTTAGTCCTTTAATAACTGCAAAATAAAGCAAGTCAGCAGTTTTGTTTAGATCTTTCGGCCAGTATGTTGGTCTTTCTGTGGATAATATGTTGAGATTATTAGTTCCAATATATTTTCCTAGTGTTCTAGCTCGAGGTGTGTTAATTCTTCAGCTCCATAGCGTGTGCATTTTGTATCGCGGTAGTACATATATTACTGACATCTGCAAGTAATTGCTGTTAGTTTGTATTGTAACGGTGGTTGCTCCTTCCTGACTAATTTGGCTATGTAAGTGGTGTTTGATATCGTTTCTTATTATCACTACGGCCCCTCCGTGTGCTTTTCCTGAGAAGTATTTGGCATTATAGATGGTGTAATATGGTATTTTCATGTAGCTTTTTGAAGTGAAATGTGTTTCTGAAACAAGTAATATGTCAATATTTTTGTATACAGAAATGTTTTAGTTTCGAGCGCCCGTTGTTGTAGACCATTGGACTTCCAAGCTGCTATTTTCAGCGTGTTCATTTCTATTTTTTACTCAACAAGTTTGTAAGTAGTAGCATGACTAATTTATTGTGTTTGTTGTCTGAGTACTGAGTATTTGCTCACTTATCATTTTTGTTAGCATTTCAGTGTTTCTGATGGATTGCTTGAGCAGTTCCTTGATTTCTGTAGCTTCGCTATTGTTCTTGTTTTGGTTGTTTAGGCGCGGCGTTTGGTTAGTTACTTTTGCATAATTTCGGCTATCAAAAGTACATTTGGTTCTGATTCTGTAATTTCTTGTTGCGAGTGATAGTTGCTGTATGTTCTGCTTCGAAACGGTGGAAAGAGTTTACGTTGCAGCTATCTTCTGACTTCGTAGCCTTTATAGCCACATAGGTAGTTTCCATTACAGTTATTTTACTTCGTCTATTTTTCCTGTGTATGGCCAGTTTGTTGCTAAGTGGTTTTCTGCACATTTGATACACGCCGGGATTCTGTCGCATTTATTTGTGTGTCCGTGCTGTTTTGTATCGTATCTGGTTATATTATTGTTCTTACTTGGTGTCCGATTTTTGCTACTTACTCACATATATATTTTGTGTTTATTCTTGGAGTTAGTCCTCTAATTACTACTTTCTAGCTCTTTTCTGTTTTGAGCTGGTATGTATGATACCCAGCGTTTTTCTCCCTTAATGCTTGCGTCACATTTCTAGAGATTTCTGGAGTATTTGTTTGTACTTTTACTTGTTTCAATTTTAGTTGCTTTATACTGAAGCTTTCGTTTTCAGCAGTGTTCTTTAATAGTTCAATAAGAGGATCTATTATTTGGTCATTAATGTAGATCGGTGGTGGTTTAACGATATTAGATGTGATTTTTTCTTTTGGATCCGTATCTACATATTCCATCAGTGAGCTGAAAGAATTTTGGAGTGTAATGTCTTGCAGCCACTGTTATTTTTCTGTATCTGAAATTTTCATAGCGCTTGTGTTTGGTATAATTTTACGCTTTTTATGAGCTGCTACTACCTTTCAGTTTCCATGTTGATAGGATGGTTCGTTGTTATAGCTGCTCCTTTCTTGCTTTTGCAATGTTTCCATTTCTTTTATAGCTAAGCCTTCCTGTTCTTCGTTAAGTGGTTGTTTTTGACTTAGCGTATTTGTAGCTTTGTTTATGTAGTATATTTAATAAGCTTTGCTGGTTATTTTGATTCGCGGTATTTGTTGTTGCATTTTAGAGCTTAACCATTTGGCAGCGTTCGTTGTCGTTTCGTCCACCTAAATTCACTGCTTGTCGGATTTTCACTGACACACAGTTTCTCAGAATGTTTAGCTCGGTTGCTCGGACAGGACTGTCACTGTAGTTGCGATTTAAAATAGTAACAAACAATAAAGACCGAAATGGTACTTCGGTGTCAGTGTGCAGTATTCTTTTTGGATAAACGTTATTGTAAATAATGTCCATTTAGTGTTATGTCGGCAACAAATTCTAACGAAGACGGTTTCCAAAAAATACTTTCTTCGATAAAAATGAAGCTTGCCTTGATTTCTTTTAAAATAACACTACGTATTTTTGACTTTATAGTCTTGTAACTGATGACAAGGCGAATTCATCACAAAGACCTTGACATGATCTTGAATTTATGAATGTCGAGTAAATGAAGGGGGATTATCGTAAACTTTGACATCGGTTCGACGTTTCGCAAGATATGTTGATATTTTTTGTAAGTCACTGAATAACCACAACATTCGCGGTTCCAAGTAATCATAAATAAATACATGTTTTGTTTGTTCGACCAATCGCGGGGAGACGCGTTCGCGAGATATCACCTCAACGGGAGTCGTGAATACCCGCTACGATTATAATAATCGACACCACGAGTTGATCGATCCCCTGATTTCCGTTAAGATAATAGGGGTGATCGTTTTGTTGTAACACCGCGGTAACAGAATCTAAGATATATGTAGCATCTTCAATGGAATATAATGTTATTATATCCTAGTATTTGTAATTTACTTACAGTGAATGGATTTTACAAATATAGACAGAAAAACGATGGTAGTTTAATAGGAACTAATCGCAATAACACGCTACAACCTAGACAACTCTCGACACAACAGATCCAACGTTCTCTCTCACGCGGACCACACTCTCTCAACAACGCTAACAGCACTATATCTACAACGCAACTCGCACTCTCCGACTTCTCGATTTATTCTCTCCGACTTCCAAACTAAAACTGACTCCTCTCGCATATCTTTTGTCTTTCCGTAGACCTACCACGCACGTGCCCCACGACCGCTCGTGGCCAAGGCCACGTAGGACCTTTTTACAAAACTATACGACTGAAGAACGCCTCGGCTCTCGCGACATTGTATGTGGTTTAAAAACGTATCGGCTCTCGCGACATTGTGTGTGGCCTACCCGCTAACTCCTAGGCCTTATGTCCGCGATACTACATATATATATTTCCAACAATCTTCTATACAATATGGACAAACGTTGACAGTTACAGAACTTGAGCCAGAAGTGAATTGGTAGTGACTGCTCTCTCTTGTTGAGAGCAAGTCAAGGTGTTGACTGTACGAGTATCGTAATAACAGTGAAGTGCGTTCTCGTAGCATTACTGAAGAAAGCTCGGGGTGGCCTTGTTCATGGGAAAAACCAGCTTTCCCCGTAATTAATATGAACGCATAATAAACCTAAGGATTGTTCCAGGGACCATCCATAAACCGATAACACTAACAGGAACAACGATTCCTTCAAGGTTGATAGAAGTTAGTGATGAATACTAATACAAAAGGTAAACTAAAAGTCTAAGTTTATGGTGGGTCCTTAGGTTTATTGGGAGTCTGAATAGCGGTGGAGAACCTTGGCGGCCAGGCAACTAGAAACGTCACGCGGACCGTTTCACGCGACGTAACATCTTTCATGTTGCTAAAATTGTTGTTCGCTTGCCGAATAATTTCCTCGAGATATCTAGACAGAGCGCAATTGTATACATACACGCTCACCTGAAATTCAAAGTACAAACAAACATTGTATTTATAATCAAAACATGTTGTATTCAAGTTAGTAACAACTATTCTCGAAAAATGTTTTCAAATAATGAGAATCACGTACTATTGGTATTTGATAAATGTCGAAAAAGCGCGTGTACATCTGCAACTTTGTACGCTACAAGATATCCGGAAAGCGTCAGCCGCGTTGAAAAATGTTTCGCAACATTGAAACAGTTAAGATATGTTGTTTACACACATTAAGAAACATGGGTTTACATGCACCTGTTATCGGCAATAAGTATACTCATAGATTACTATATACATATAAATTGAACAAGCGATGCCTGTGTGAGCATGGGCTGTACAGGCATTAAATAATTATGAATAGGTCTCCAAATTCAGCATTTAAGGCACACGACATACAGCCTACACTAACAATACCTATTCATCAGCCATAACTTCTTTTTGCGCGCGAGGTGGGGAAAATGCAATTACGCATACCCAGTGGCCCGCGGCATACCCACTAAAAACCTCTTCTCTTCCCTTTATGCGATTAGGTCATGAGACAATCTTGACATTACTATGCAGCATTACTTCAGAATTATTCTTATGCAGTGCCAGTTTCAATCTTCTCCGTAGCTGTCGTCATTTATTCCACACTAAGTTGCTCACTATAAGGGTGATTGTGAATTTCTAACAATTTCTTCTATTCACATTCAACCTATGTTACTCTTGCCCTCTTTTTCTCTGTCTTGCCTGTTCATGATTATTGTTTACCAAATTTGATATGCTTTACTTCTCTTGTTGGATGTTCTCCACCAACGGTTACTCAAGGGTGGAGTTGGAAAAAATCCGCTTTTCCGTGTTTTATCGCAATGAGCAATAACCCCAAGGAACTTCTCGATTTTTAACCCTTAGAGTGCTATGGATGCATATATGCGTCTGGCGAATGCCATCGGTGTCGATTAAGGACGCATATGTGCGTCTGGCTAAAGCCATCGGTGTGGACTAAGGACACATATATGCGTTTGTCAATTTATCCGAACACCTATGCAGAAGTAATACTATTACGTTTGTGTGAGATAAATATAAATGCATTTCAATGTTAATGCCGCGTTCGAAGAAACTGTCTTTTTTTTATTTAATACTTTCCATTCACAATTTGTCCAATTTGGATATTTGGTAGAATTGAAACTGTCTTTGAGAGAATATTGGAATTTAATTGGAAAATTGACCGATCGCGATAGGCACGGCCGAATACAAATTTTTCATAGAAAATTAAAGAGCAAACTAAAAGTAAATACCGAAACATATATTGTATGCATGTTTTAGGAAAAGTCAGAAATTATGAAGCAATATGATAACGTTTAAATATGGTTAAATTTGTGTTTAAGTCCGAGAGCGATCAATTTGACCGGCGCTGGTAGGCTTAGTGCTAAAATGTACCCTAGGTTTTCCTACTGAGCATGACACCTTCTGCACGTCACATCCGCCTCCTTTTCAGCCCTTGCTAAAGCTTTGTGGTGCCAAATGTGTTAGTCCAGATTTGATCCGCATCGATAGGTAATATTCCTTTAATCTCATTTTGCCAAATTTTTCTCTGGCGAAGTAAGGCACACCCTGGCCCTGATTTCTCAATTCTGCCCACTGTTTTATATGTTCCCTTCTCATTCTCTTCCTGACCTTTTCGATGTCCTCGGAAGTAACCGGCCAGTTTATCCTCAGGGAATTACCAATTCTCTTCATCGTTATTTCAGTCTTGTCATCAATTAGGCTGAACGCTGCTGGACTCAACGAGTTCTTCATTTTAATTGCGCTCTTTAGGGTGCCGAACTTCACTATGTGTTCAAATCTTGACAACCCTAATCCTTCGTTGGCTTTAAGTGTATAGAAGAACCCGATCGCCGTTGATGGCATTAAGTGAAGGATCCCTTTGACCTCCTGCCTGAATTCGCTATCCAATAATTTTAATACTCCCTCTATAGGCGGATTTATTGGCAGAATGTATATATAGCGAGGAAACATATAATTCGTGAGAAACTCCATCTTTTAGCCCAGTATGAGCGACAACTTTCTAGTTCTCTTGATCGTGCTCAGCATTTCTGACACGACAATCCCACAACGTATTCCTTAGCTTGGCTCCATCTTAGCTCCCATTTACCTGAAGGCTTCCTCCGGTTCGACAGCTGGTATACGACCGCTTTCTACTTCTGTCTCTGTGTCCTTGACGTACAAGGTGTCCTTCTTCGAGACTACCTGAAACGTCAAGCACTTCTTCCCAGAGATACTCATTCCCAGATTCTTCAGGTAATCCTGAACAATATTTAATTGCTCCTGGGCTTCTCTTTTATCCTTCTCGAGTAGAATTGTATCATCAGCGAAGTCTAATATATGGATCTTATTGCTCTCGTTGACCTTAATGCCGTCGGTATTGCCTCCAGTAGCAGTTCCAGACATAACTTAAACAGTAGCAGAGACAGAGGATCGCCCTGTTTAATTTCCCTGAGGATTTCGATCTCGACCATTCCTGCTCCATTCTTCGCTCGTATTCTTGTTTTGTATTTGTTGTACATATTTTGTGTTAATTGTATCAGTGGGGTCGAGATACCTTTCCCTGCCAGACAGGGTTTAATCGCCGAGTGAGGCACCGTGCCAAAGGCTATTGAGATGTCTACTATTTTATAGACACCTCCTTTGTCCTTTTCACTGTGATCTGAGGCAGCGTTAAAGGTCCTACATTAATTTTACATCCGTTCTCGGATGTAAATCCCTTCTGCCTTAGATTTCGTACGGTACCCCCTTTTATTCTCCCGCCGAAAATTGAAGAGAAGATTCTGCCGAGAATGGCGCCTACCGTTATAGGCCACCAATTCTCGGCTTTGCTTACGTCTTTCTTCGCTTTGGGTATCAACGTAGTCCTTTTATCCTTACGATTGGAAAATAGGAACTGAAACATAAGATGTTATATTATTTAGCGATTATTGTGGGCAGGCTAAGCATCAACAGGTGTTCCTTTTTCAATCCTTCTGGCCGTGCCGCTACCGTCCTTGTCATCTTTTTCAGCCTTTCGCTTACATTTTCGGCGGTTATCGGCGGAAAGAATTCGTGTAATAACATTTCAGAGGCTCTATTTCCTGGGACTATGGGGTTGGGTGGTTCTACTCGACCCCACAAATCCTCATAGAGCCTCTTCATCTCTACTGTCTCTGGCGGTTGCTTGGCCGGCTCCAGGTATACCAGGTCGCTGTTCATGACAAAGTCGGCCAACTTCATCGGACATTCTTTGAAGATCTCTTTGCAGCGTGCGTAAGAGTATCTCTTCCTCTGGTTTCTACCATTCTTTCCTTTCTTGCCATCTTTTTCACTTTTACTCCGTGGTTTCGTTCGTCTTATATTCTCCCTTCATTCTTAATTGGTGCTCCATATAGAGATGCGCATATAAAATGATCCATCTTTGTAACAGGAGCTTCCCTGTCGTTCCTCTCTTCGGCCCAGATTTGTTCTAACCGGTTATGGACAGTTCTTAACGATGGGGGTCGGTTGAACTCGCTATTTCTTATATCAAATTCTGCCGCCACTCACGGATTGGTTCTTCGTTTGTTACATCGTCTTCAACCCGACATGGTACGCAGCTTCTGTCAACGAAATCGCACCCACCCTCTGTCTCCTAGGCACTCTCCTGAGGAATCACGTGTTCGTTCCTTAGCCCTTTTCTCTCATTTTCAATTTGTTCGATCGTTTTGCTGGTTAAATAATTCATTATTTCAATGTTGGGGTATTTAATATTCTTCAATTTTTGGTCGATCTTCCTCAGGAAAGTGACCCCTTCTACAGACCATACTCTACTATTACTGTCTCGATTGGAGGCGTCCGTTGTACCCCTTCTCTTAACATATCTGACGGCAGGGTACGCATGGTGTTCATGCGTCGATAACCCTCTCTGAGTCCCGAAACTCATGGTGCAAGCTTCGCATCTAAATTGACCCTAACGACATTGCGTGGGTCCGCTACATTTTGGCGTATGTCATCTCGCCTCATTGATCTTTCAGAAGCTGCTCCCGTAACTTGTAGGGGGAAAATCGTTCCAATGACCTCCAGCAGCAGCACGACTACATCTCCGGCGTTGCCAGGTGGCCCTTCGAGAAAAGTTTTTTCACGACTATTCTATATGGCCTTCCCCATGGATCGAACTCGATTGCTTCGAACAGTTCTGACCAGGTACGGGCCTTTGCGATCTTGATCTGCATCTGCAGCGACCGCTGCATCTCACGATACGCCTCGTCGCAAAGCGAGATATCTCCCTCCTTTCGAGCCCCTGTTTACCAGCAGGATTTCGAAACCTGTGGTCCAACATGACAGCGCCTGGGGTTTCCCATTTCGCGGAGTGGACGAGCACCTGCCTAGGAAGATGTCACCTGACGCAGTCGCCAACACCATCCAGGAATTTCTCGAACGCTGCCAATATGCTGTTGGGCGACACGTACATGCCCACCGTCAGCATTCCTGCCCACTCGACTGGGACGTATCCGTTGCCGCACTCCAGCGGGACCGTTGATGTCCAGGCGACAGCGACCGATTTGGCCGTTTCTCCGGTCCAGTCCGGAGCGTCGAGAACTCTGTTTGTTTCGGCCACCACCGCAAGGGCGATCGTGCTCTACTGGATGGTTTGGAACAGCAGGTTCTGCGCCCGTCTTGACCGTCCCAAATTGTTCTGGAGGATGCGCGTCTTCTTAATCCCCTAAGTTCATCGCTTCCATGACTTCCTCCGCACCAGCCTCCTTACTCGCGGGGTTAGGGTCGGGGGTTCCCTGCGACGGCGAGGCCTGCTTGTTACCACTTGCAACCGCGGATCCGCGCGCGGTTCCTCTTGTTTCCTTCCTCGGATGGCCGCAGGCCAGTTCCCCCATTATGTGTGTAGCCGGTGCCCCGAGCTCCTCATAGAGCTAGCCTTTCAGGTTCGCGCCAGTGCATCCTTTGGCTTGGTGTCCCGAGCTGCCAAACCTGCTGCACAGGTGCACCCTGTCCACCTTGGAGGTGCATGTCCTCTTCACGTGCTCAATCTCCAGGCATTCTTACGTTCTTCTTACGTTAAATAGTATACCATTAATGAATTTGTAATACCTAGGTGATTGAGAGCGGGGGTGGTGTAGTTATGGAATGTTTAAACTTTGATCTGAAACGGACGATGGATATATCATTACCTATCTTCCTAAAATAGAAGAAAAGATAAGAAATTAATGAACGCATGGTCAGAGGTAGAAGGAGGTAGTTATAGGTTAATAGATATAAATAGACCATACACCAAATAGTAAACTATTTTAGAAATTCTTAAATAATAGATTTGGTTGACTACACACCGGATAGGTATTTTATTGGTAAATGAGAACGCAGGTAGTGTAGGCCATAAAGTAAAAGAAATAAATTTTGGTCCATATAGTGGGTTGATGGAGTGTGTGATTCTTGTCCGAGGTAGACGATGGAGATATCGCTATCTATCTTCCTAGAATAAAAGAAAGATAGGATTTAATAATAGTAATAGTTAGTTGTAGTAGGAGGTGGTTAATAAATTAAACGTAATAAAATCCATTGATGCCTTAAGACTTAGGACAAACACATTTGGGACATGGACTGTATTGGCACAGGCCGACAAAAAGGTAGACGTAGTTTGTAGAAAATGTCAGGCCCAACCGGAAACCCTCGGGCACATCTTAGAGTTGTGCCAATACACCAAAGGTCTAAGAATTAAGAGGCACGATAAGGCAAAATCACTCCTCGCCGACAAATGGAGGAAAGATAACTAGGTATTTGTCGAACCTACATTAAAGGTAGGAAGTAACTTGTTTAAACCGGGCCTCGTAGTTAAAAATGAGGAACGGATTTTCATGGTCGACGTCAGCATCCGCTACGAGAATAAAGATTATCTCCTGAAAGCGGAAAAAGGAAAGATCGACAAATACTTCCCATGCCTAAACCATATAAGGCGGATGTACAACGTCGACGATGGAGAGGTTTTACCCGTGGTCTTGGGCAGTAGAGGGGCAATAACACCAAATACAAAGAAAAATTTAAAAATAATGGGGATCACAGATAGTGAAATGAAGACTATTGTGATGAACGTCTTAATAAGCTCTATAGCCCTGGCTTTGGAAGGAAATAAGAAATAGTCCAAAAATCTGGGACTATACGATGAGTCCTGGAGTGTAAGAAGTGCAAAGTTCCCTTACATCTACCAGAATGTTTCGAATTGTATCACACTGTAGCGGCACATGAGTCAGAGGACATTTCAAATCATGTTGTTGTTTTGCCTCGGAGTATCAAGACCGTTAGAGTACAAGTAATGTAAGAACAAATAAACTCCGGACAAAACAATGTCGCCGCTACATACAACCGTCGAATATGAACTTTCCGACTTCCCCCCGACCAGTATAAATAAACAGACGCGACCGCACACGAATCAGTATCGAACAGTTCTTAGCGAGTATCAGCGAGTATTAACGAGCATCTACGCGCCGAACACAGCGAGTATTTTTTCTGAGCTTTTATACTGTATCAGCGACTATCTGTATGTATATTAATTTATTTTAAATATACGTGACGGACTGCATCAGCAGTTCTACGCCCTCGCAATATCTAATCTCGACGAACATTGGTGACCCCGTCGTGATTTGAAATATTAAAATGGCAACTACGAAAGACGATGTTGAGGCTACGGGTAGTGCCGCGGTTACGATGCCTCCGCTGCAACCCTCCAACGTTACAGTTTGGTTTGCATTGTTGGAAACACAACTAGACGCCGCGAACGTTACGTCCGATAAGGTGAGGTTCGCGGCCCTTGCAAAGAGCCTCGACAGTCAGCTCCTCCAGCAGGTAGAGAGCGTTGTGACAATCCCGCCAGCCATCGGACGGCATGCAAAACTAAAAAATGAACTCATTCGCATCCTTATGGACTCGGAAAGCGATCGCGTAAAAAAGTTGGTAGAAAGCGAAGAAATTGGCGATAGAAAACCATCCCAATTTTACCACTATCCGAGGAAGCTCGCCAGCGCCTCCACGCCAGATGAGTTTGTCCGATCACTGTGGAGAAATCGGCGCATACTCGCCGCAGTCGACGATTCCGACCCAGACAAACTGATGCGATCAGCGGACCTCATCGCGGAGGAGTTCAAAGGAGTAACGGGACATACTTCGCAGGCAGAAACGATAACGGACCAACCGGCGCACGCGGAACGGCCTGAAGCTCCCTGGCTCGCGCTTTTCAACGCTTACAACGATCTGATGAGCCAATTAAGGGCTGAGGTGAAGGCGATAAACATTAACCACCCCCCGCGTCGACACCGGCGACCAAGAAAGCGGAGCCGTTCCAGATCGAGAGAATGGACGTATGATTCCGGCCTTTGTTACTATCACGAGGTATTCCGCGAACACGCGAGGAAGTGACGATTCCCGTGTAAGTGGAAACATGGAAACACGACCATCCGTCCGTAAACGCGGCGAAAGCCGACGGTTTAAAGACACGCCGCATTTTCGTCAAAGATATACGAACGAAAATCTCGTATTTAGTGGACACCGGTGCCGACACTTGTGTTTATCCGCGCAGTAAGATCCGCAGAAACACGAACAAAACCGAATACGAACTGTTCGCGGCCAACGGAACGCGAATCGCGCCATACGGTACTGTTATAGTTTCCCTTAATTTATCGCTACGCCGAGCTTTCAAATGGCGTTTTGTAGTGGCCGATGTGCAAATGCCTATCATCGATTTTCTGAGTCATTCCGGGTTGCTCGTGGAGCCGCGCAACGAACGGCTCCTAGACACAACAACCCGGCTTTCGACGAAAGGTTTCGCCGCCACGGTCGACGTGGCATCGATAAAAACAGTCACCGGAGATTCGCTGTACCACAGATTGCTGGCGGAATTCCCCGATCTCACAAGACCGCCAGTGTTCCGAAGAAGTGCAATATGGCATGGGGTGCAACACTACATCAGCACGACGGCCGGACCTCCTGTCCACACCAAACCATGCCGCCCCGCCCCCGATCGACTCAACCAGGCGAAGACGGAATTCGAAGTAATGATTGAACAAGGTGTGGTGCAGCCATCGAGAAGCCCGTGGGCATCACCCTTACATACAGAAAAAGGACGTCTGGCGACTATCGGGCATTGAACGCCCGCACAACCCCAGACAGATACTCACCACCGCACATCGAGGACTTCGCTCAGAATCACCATGGTAAGCGTATATTTTCCAAAATCGATCTCGTTCGCGCTTACCACCAAATTCCGATCGCGCCGGAAGACGTACCGAAGACAGCACGACATTTGGCCTGTTCGAAGCGACCAATATGACGTTTGGGCTTCGAAACACCGCACAAACATGCCAACAATTCGTAGACGAAATTACAAGAGGCTTCGACTTCGTCTATGCGTACATAGACGATTTTTTAATCGCGTCTGAAAACGAATAGGGACACGGCGAACACTTGTGAATTTTGTTTAAACGCCTCGACGAATATGGGGTCGTAATAAATCTCGCGAAAAGTGAATTCGGCGTCAGCGAAATAAAATTTCTCGGTTACACAGTTACCGTCGAGGGGATTAAACCATTAGCGAAACGTGTCGGCGCTATAAGTAAAGTATCGCTATCCACGACTATTAAAGATCTACGAAAATACCTCGGTATGATGCAACGCATCTATCGAGTGGTCCGAACAAGCAGACGATAGCTTCCGCGAGTCGAAACGCGCCTTAGCTAACGCGACAATGTTAGCGCATCCGAATCCAGGCGCGCCAGTCAGCCTCGCGGTCGATGCATTCGACTACGTCATAGTAGCTGTACTCCAACAGGCAATACGCCGCTGGACTTAGCCGCGTGTTGTCATCCCTCAGGACCTTTAGCAGCATGCCGCTATTAAACGGTTGTGTTGCGAGGACTTGGTGGGGGGGGGGGGGTCATGGATACTCGGGAGCAGGTGAGACTTCGGTCTTGTCTACTCAAGTCGCACTCCTACCTCCCAGTGGTACCGCCGGTAACATGTACATCTCGTAGGCGTTGGGAATAGTCCCCCGGATGCGGCGTCCATGGCTAAATGGAGTGCGGTGACGAAGGAGCGAAAGACACCTGGTTCAATCGGCTTGCCGATTAACGGTTAAAGTAACCGTAAAGCACTTGAAGCAAAAATAATAAATAATGGAACTCGTCCCTTTGATAATTGTTGACGACTGGTTTGAAAAGGTTATGATTTGGATTATGGAAGGAAACATGTTTAAGATCTCAAATCGAAATTATAAAATTCGATAATGATATAAACAAAGCCTCGGACGCAGCGCTTCTCGGCCCCGGAAGCGTTGTGGCGGATTTTTCCGCTCCGGAGTGGACCAAAGATGACGACTCGGCTATGTCCACGGCTAAGATTATGGTGACGCTAGTGGATGAACAGATTGCTTACCCAGTACGTGAGAAGAGGGAGATTCACCTTTTCTTCATGTCCTTATCGGACCTGGGTAGGCATCTTGATCAACATCATTTGAAAGCCCGCATCCAGTGGGGATGCTTATACTGCGAAAGGAATTTCTCGAAACTACATGGGGCTAAGTACCACCTACCTAAGTGTAGTGGCAGACCACAAGAAAAAGAAGAATTATATAAATGCGAAGCTTGCCCCATGAGTTTCGGGACACAAAGAGGGCTATCCACCCACGAACGGCATGCGCACCCTGCCGTAAGAAACATTAAAAGAAGGGGAACGGACCCCCCAAGTAAAAAATGGAATGTAGAAGAAGTGGCGCTTTTGAAGGAACTCGAGGAAATCTACAAGGACCATATGTTTCATAATGTCGAGATCAGTAAAATCCTCACTAGCAAAACCGTTGAACAAATTAAATATCAAAGAAAGAAATTGAGAACGGCTGGTGAGAACGAGGACCTTCAGGGCGGCACCCAGGTGACGGAGGGAGGGTGCGATCTCGTTAATTCAGGCAATGCGGAAGTCCTGGAGCCTGAAGTTAGCGGGAATATTGAGTCGGTACAGCAATGGAGACTCACTATTGCGGAAGCAATAGACCAGCCAACCGAGGTTCCCCCTGTTTTAAGGGAGGTCAATACCAATTTGGCTAATATAAGGAGCAGCCGCAGAGGGGATGAGGAAACCCTCCGTAAAGAAACTAACAAATTTATTTGCACATTTCTAAATGGAGTTCTCTATGAAAATAATAAAAACGCAGTACCAATAAAAACCAAGAGGATAATAATTCCTGCGAAAAATAGTTCAAACAATAGTCGCAGAATGAGACGTAATATGATGAAAAGATACTCCTACGCACGTTGCCAAGAGTTATTCGAAGAATGTCCGAAGAAGTTGGCGGACGTAGTTATTAGTAATAACCGTGCATACCTGGAACCTGCTAGACTGGCGGCGAACGCAGCCGAAGTAAGGAGACTCGACGAGAGCCTTTGGGGTCAGACAGATCCGTTTAGTACCCCGGTCTCTGGAAGTGGAGCCTGCGAATTCTCGCTATTAGAATATTTTTAACCTGTGACCGCCGAGGAGGTGAGCGAGAAAATAAATAAAATGAGGAAAAAAGCTGCGGCAGGATCCGATGGTTTAAAAAGCGAACATTTATTAATACCGGGCCTGCCTGAGATACTAGCCAAAATCTATAACGTATGTTGGTATAGTTCCTACTTCCCAACCGTTTGGAAGGAAAATAGGACTACCCTCCTACCTAAAGTGAACAAACCAAGCAGCGAGGTCGAGTATTGGAGGCCCATAACAATCGGCCCGGTTCTCGGCTGAATATTCTCCTCTATCCTCGACGGAAGAATAAAAAGGGGTGTTGTATTAAGTCTAAGGTAGAAGGGCTTTACATCCGAAAACGGGTGTAAAGCCAACATTGACCTTCTAAGTGCTGCCTTGGACTACAGCAAAAGGAATAAAGGGGGGATATTCACAATAGTGGATATCTCCAAAGCATTTGATACAATACCCCATTAGGCGATTAAACCCTGTCTGCAGAGGAAAGGTGTGCCGACCCCCATCATCGAAACGGTCCAATGCATGTATGATCGGAGTAGGACAACTATAAGAGCTGGCGATGACGGGGAGATCCTCAGAGGGGTCAAGCAGGGTGACCCGCTATCACCGCTGCTTTTTAATTTATGTTTAGAGCCGCTGATCGAAAAGATCGAGAAGGAAACCAGTGGCGTAAACGTCAATGCAAATAACAGGATACCAATACTGGCCTTCGCTGACGACATTGTCGTACTCGGGGCGAATGAGCGGGAAGCACAGCACCAAGTTGATGTCCTCCACGGATATTTGGGTGGCATGGGGATGAGAATTTCCAGAGAGAAGAGTCAGAAGTTCTAGATTGTCGCTAAAAGGGACACGTGGTATGTCAAAGATCCGAACATCAGGATCGAAAACAACAACATACCATCTGTTGACCCCGAGGAAGCCTTCAAATACCTAGGTGCCAAAATGGGACCTTGGAAGGGCATCCATTGTGTTGTCATCGTGCCTGAGATTCTGAGCGTGGTGAGAAGAGTAAGAAAGCTCTCTCTCAAGCCACGCCAGAAGCTAGAATTATTAACCAAATACATCTTTCCCCCCTATATCTACAACCTACTGATCAATCCTCCGAACGACAGTGTCTTAAAGCTACTCGACAGCGAGGTCAGGCGATAAGTGAAGGCAATTTTCCATCTTATGCCTTCCACTGTCACTGGCTTCATTTATGCCCCGAAGAGCTGGGGGGGGGCTAGGAGTACCCAAATTTGAACACATCATCAAATTGGGTACCCTCAAAAGTGCTGTGAATTTAAAAATGTCATCCGATCCAGCGGCCTCTAATTTGATCTACGAGGCAGCAGATAACAAATTAAAGAAAATCGCCAACTCTCTGAGAATCAATTGGCCAGCTACTTTGGACGAGATCGAGAAAGCCAAAAGACGCCTAAAAGGTAGCCATTTGAAACAATGGGCCGAACTAAAAAGTCAGGGCCACGGCGTATACGATTTTTCAAAAGTAAGTGCTGGCAACGTGTGGATTGAGGAGTATCGGCTGCTCAAACCCTCACGATTCATCGATGCCTTGCGTCTAAGAACCAATACCTTTGGTACGAGATCAGTATTGGCACGGGCCGACAAAAGAGTAGATGTTGCCTGTAGAAGATGTCGTGCCGAGCCCGAGACCCTTGGACACATACTTGGGCTGAGCCAATACACCAAAGTATTGCGAATAAAGAGGCACGATGAGATAAAGACCATCCTCGCCGAAAGTTTAACAAAGAACAACGAGGTGTTCATCGAGCCTTCTCTGCGACTAGGGAGTAATCTTTTCAAACCGGACCTCGTAGTCAAAAACGAGGAAAGGGTTCTCGTAGTCGGCGTCACCGTCCGCTACGAGAATAAGGATTATCTCCGGAAAGCTGAGAAGGAGAAAATCGATAAATATTCTGCCTGTGTCGAACACCTGAAAGAAAAGTTTAAAGTCGGCGGCGGGGAGGTCTTAGAAGTGGTGTTGGGCAGCCGTGGGGCAGTAACGTCGAATACTTTGAATATTCTGAAAATACTTGGCACCACCAATAAAGACATCAAAACTATTGTAATGAATGTGCTGCGTAGCTCCATTGAAATGTGCATCATATTTTTAGATCAATAAGCACATTTTATATATTTATATAAATTATTTATTTACTTATTCAAAGAAATGTACATATGAAATTGTATATAGATTGAATTGTATATATTTATTTATTTATTATTAGAAGTTATTCATGGTGTGCCTCGTTAATCGATTTATCAATTTTGAGGCTACACCATTGTTTTTATCATCCCTACGAGGGGGTTACCTCGGAAGTCTGGATCTCATTTAGAGTTCCACAGTAGAGTCGCCAATTGCCCCGTCATCGTACTAGTGACGTATTTGACTCCCTTAAAGGGGGGGGCAATACGTAGCCGGTATCGGTTGCGTATGTGCTCAGAAGGCTATAAGCGGGGGGTCTGGTTGCGTGTGCTGGAAAGCAATACGCCGCTGGACTTAGCTGCGTATGTGTTTGGAAGGCGTCGTGCCGCTGGGTCGGCTGCGTGTGCCAAAAAACAATACGCCGCTGCACTTGGTTGCGTGTTGCCATCCCTCAGGGCCTTTAGCGGCATACCGCTGTTTAACGGTTGTGCTGCGGGGCCCTGGGGGGTAATGGATACTCGGGGGCAGGCGAGGCTTCGGTCTCGTCCCTCCCTATTATTTATTATATACTCCCTCGTTATATATATAACTTACTAATAAACTCCGCGAACGAAGTCTTAAAGTTATTGGACAATGAAGTCAGGCAAGAGGTCAAGGGGATATTCCACATTACGCCTTCAACCTCAGTTGGGTTCTTTTACATGTGCTTTTGAGGAAATCGCTATCCCCCGCACAGCAAAAGTACAGCGCGTACGACCGTGAACTACTTGCGATGTACATCGCAGTGAAACGATTTAGATACGTCGTTGATAGTGGAGATTTCACTATTTTCATCGATCACAAACCCCTCATATACGCGTTTAAGCAAAACCACGACAAGTGTTCGCCGAGACAGTTCAGACACTTAGACTACGTCGGACAATTTACGACCGATATCCGATACATTAAAGGGATAGACAATAATGTAGCTGATACTCTATCCCGGATAGAAGCGATTGGGAAACCCGTCGATCATCAAACGTTAGCTGTAGCGCAAGAGAATGATACCGAGCTACGCGAAATCACTAAGTCCGGCTTTAGCGCGCTGCAATTGAAAAAGGTACGATTTCCCGACCAGGATGTCGGAATTTATTGTGACCTCACGAACGAAACCCCGCGACCGTACGTACCGGAACCGTTACGACGCACAGTACTCCAATTGTTACATGGACTTTCCCATCCGGGAATGCGTGCTACGCAGAAATTGGTGACAACATGTTTCGTCTGGCCGTCCATTAATAAAGATTGTCGAACTTGGAGGCGACAATGTATACCTTGTCAACGCTGCAATGTCACTAGGCACGTATCCCCGCACGTTGGAACGTTCAATACATTAGCAGACCTTTTCGAAGATATTTATTTAGAAATTATCGTCATGCCATATTCACAAGGTTATCGATATTGTCTAACGTGTATCGATCGTTTCTCGCGTTGGCCTGAAGCCATTCCCATCGTCGATAGGGAAGCGTCAACCGTCGCTTCGGCCCTCCTTTCGATTTGGATTCCTGCATCCCCTTAAAAATACCGACCGACCAAGGGCGCCAATTCGTATCGTATCTGTTTAAAGAGTTATATCAGTTGCTCGGGGTCAAGCATTTACGCACGACGGCCTATCATCCCGCGTCTAACGGGATAGAGCGCCTATACAGACAACTAAAGGCAGCGATCAAGTGTCACGACACGATCAACTGGGTCGAAATTCTGCCGATAGTTTTGCTAGGCATTCGAAACGCGATAAAGGAGGACCATAACGCAACGGCGGCCGAAATGGTTTACGGCACAAGCATACGATTGCCGGCGGAATTTTTCTTGCCATCAGAGCAGCAGGCCAATGCGGAATACGCGAACCGGCTTAAAGTGTAGATGGGGAAGGACAGACCACAACCGGTCACGCGTAATAGCGAAAAGAAAATTTTTGTTTTAAAAGAATTAGAAATATCGCCATATGTTTTCTTGAGCCATGGCGCGATAGGAGGCCCTTTAGAGCCTCAGTTCGACGGGAGTTTACGGTTGTAAAGAGAGGAGAGAAAATTATATAATCAAAATAATCGGTTTCCATAGACCGAGTAAAACCTGCGTTTATTGTTCCGGACGACCTAGAAGAAAAAATGGCCAAACCTCGTAACATACTGATTCCGGTAGGACAATTGAACGCCCGCGACGAAAACGGCGCAAACAACAACGATCGAATCGCGGAAGAAAACACCAGGAACAGGTACGTTACGAGATCCGGACGAAAAGTCCGTTTCCCGATTGGTATCAGGCAGGTTTTGGGTAAAGGTCGTAAATTGTCGGACACAGGATATATCGGTAATTATAAAATAAGGACGACAAAGATATACTCTGCTTAGCTTAAGAAAAGCGTTATCACTGGTAGGGGGGTGATGTAGCGGCACATGAGTCAGAGGACATTTCAAGTCGTGTTGTTGTTTTGCCTCGGAGTATCAAGACCATTAGAGTACAAGTAATGTAAGAACAAATAAACTCCCGGCAAAACAATGTCGCCGCTACATAAACTGTCGAATTGGAACTTTCCGATTTTTCCCCCGACCAGTAAAAATAAACAGACGAGACCGCACACGAATCAGTATCGAACAGTTCTTACCGAGTATCAGCGAGTATTAACGAGCATCTACGCGCCGAAGTACAGCGAGTACTTATTTTGCGTTTTATACTGTATCAGCGACTATCTGTATGTGTATTAATTTATTTTAAATATACGTGACGAACTGCGTCAGCAATTCTACGCCCTCATTATTTCGCAATACCTAATCTCGACGAAATCCACCACAACACCATTGCAGATTATTAATTTTATGTTAGTGATTTTTGTATAAATAAACTTTTTGTAGTATTTGCATCTACCACAATTATCGCATCAGGTTATAATTACTTATCAAATATTCCACAAATATTTATAACTTTAGGAGGGAGCCGCCGCTAATATTTATATTTGGCCCGATCATCATAACTACGGGCTATGCCCGTAATATTTACGTTTGATCCGATCATCTACTACGGGCTATGCCCGTAGTTATAGGTTAAGAGGTTAAGACAGAAAGGTATCCGAAAACGGATGTAAAATAAATATTGAATTATTTAACGCTGCCTTAAACTATAGCAAGGGAAACAATGGGGGGGGGGGTTATTCACTATTGTGGATATCGCCAAAGCGTTTGACACGGTACCCCATTCGGCGATAAAACCTTGCCTGAAGAGGAAAGGTGTTTCGACCCCTCTGATAGACTTAATAGAAAATATATATTAGAATTGTAAAACAAAGATAAAAGCAAAAGATAACACAGGATTTCAAGTAGATATCTAGAAATCTTTAAATAAAAGTCTCACGAACGCCACGACTTCCTCCTATTCGCCAATACTAATTTTTCCCTAACTTCTGAGGTGTGCAAAGGGAAGTGAGAACGGTTAGACGGGTTCAGTTGGTAACAGATTCGCTACGAAAAATATCTGCAACATTGGGTATCGAAGTCACACGCATCACCGATTTTAATAACTATGCGGTACATCAAATTGCTATTAAACATTATTTCACATTACCTTTTGACCCTCGGTGAACCATATGGCCAGAAGGATTAGATTCTTGGTTCGTCGCAATCGAAACTTGACTTCAATTTAATATCCTTTTTGAAATATCATGTTTTCTGAGATCTACACGTACAACTGTGTCTACACGTAGATGGAGTTATTATTACACTAAACAGTCATAAGTCATAACGGATACAGTATGTCCATTTTAAGTGCATACGCGCTATTATTTCTATACGTATAAAAAATAGGAAAAAGCGTGTCATATAGAAATTGAATGGTATCAAGGGGGCCTGTACTCCTGTTATTAAATGCTCCTTAATATGAGCGGCAATCGGAATTTGAAATACATATATCGCTATAAAAGTAACAGCAAACACAAAGACATATGTTTCGAGAGCATTCTGCAGCGTTTTATTTTTTCGCTAGTAGTATACTACGTTATTTCCTAACATTTGAGATCTTATTTCAACTAAAGTATATAATTCTAGCATTTAGTTCTGGTGAAGCATAGCACATTGCTTCTATTTTCATATTCAAAACTGACAATCCTTTTGTCTCACTTCGAAAACCGAGAAAAACACCGCAGTAGGGAATGAGCCGTTGCATTCGACTGTCTTGGATGGTGATTCTCGAAAGAAGAGGGATTTTTCTTCATTATTGGGACTCAATGTTTATTGACAAATACAGGAATAAAATACTCGATCCAATTGTAAAATTTGCTTTCTGACGCTCGCTTTATTATTGGAAGGAAAGGGAGGAAACTCCAGACCATAAAAAATGGAAGGAAACAGATGGTTATGAATGTTCTGTCAACCACGAGAGACAAGTGCAGGAAAATTGAGGATAGACGCCGTGACTGAAATGTTTTTGCTTTCAAAAAAATTACATGGCGTGAAATACGTGAATCATATCGATACAAAGGCATTTAAAACATTAAGCTCGAAGCTGATTTTGATGTGCTCTCCGTTCAAGCAGCGTGCAGACGTGGCCGTGGGAGGTGCGACTTAAAGTGTAAGCAGACGATAACACACACATCGCGGTGGCGATTTAGTTTCATTTTATACAAATTATAAATGGAAAATAACGAGATGCAGAACTCATTTCAAGTGTGAAAATGAAGTTAAGATAGCAGTGATGTTGTTTATCAAAAGTTTACTAGAAGTATCCAGCAGAATTCTTCGCTGACGGAATGAAGAAACTTGCCACGCATTGCCAAATATGGATTGATGCAAATGGCAATTATGTCGAAAAATAATTAACATATTTTATAGGTAATGAATTGAATTTTTATTTCCTTTCTGTTTCATTTCAGTCAACCGTCGTAGTTACCATTAAGAACAGAACTGTGGCTTCGTATCTCGGAAAATAACGTGAAAAAGAATTGTTTGTGTCGTTCGATGATTCCGTTAAACGAAATAATAGCATGCATATATCTCAAGTGCTTTCAAGTTTACAAAAAGCTAATTACATACATTAGAGGAAGGGGTTTAAAACAGACGGATTTTTCGGCAACATTCTTATACTACAATATAAATATACATAACAATAAGCATAGTTAATAACTATATCAAAACAATATATATAAACAATATATGCATACGTTCACCGCGGAAAGTATGCTCACATCCTACAATATGACCTGTTTGATGAGAGATTCGGAGGTAATCGAAAGATTCGTCTTTTCGAATCGGTTGTTTCTTGTTATTATTCCTATTTTTTTGTCTACCAATCAGTCGAAACTCGTGCTTTGTAAGCAACAGTGGTGTAACCGATATCGCAACGTTTCATATCATATACAAAAGTATTAACCTATTTATATCGAAAAACTGTTAATTTAGATTATATCTCACGTTTAATATGTCGTGTGAAAAATAAGCATAGGACACGAAGCGGTATTGTGCTTATGCTAAAACAAACGAAAGAAAAGGACAACGTAAACACGAGAGCACCGTTTCGCGTCCATACCAGGTTTTTATACGACGACTTCAAGTTAAGATATCCGGTGAACTAACAGCTCCTTTTAATATTTTCATAAGGAATACGAAGATAAATCGATGAATGTATTAAAAAATATATGGTTCCATTTTCAAAAATGAAGTTGGAATGGGACCCTACTACTGGATCCACAAAAAAGTAATTTGCACCGTATGTGATGTCTTCATTCGAACTAAACAATTTTTGTTAAAACTTTTTCTGATAACATCAATATCATATGAGATATTCTACCGCTTATTGTTTCGCCATTGTTTAAATATTGAGGTTATGTTTCTATATATAATAAATTTCTATGTGTAATAAAATTGTTGATATATGTATAATTTTCTGTGCTGGACTGGGTTAATCGTGTAGTAAGAATACTTGCATGAGAGTATTAGTGTGTGAGAGTATTTGTGTACGCAGCGTCTCAAAAACAGATGACTGTATACAGTCCGGTCGTTAGAACCATCTAGAAAGATCGTCAGTTGACAGTCGAAAAAGGAAGAAAGTGCTGAGACGCGTACAGATATGTATCGATAAATATAATAGAGATCGTTCATTAAATAAATGCATAATTATTCAAGCATTAATTAAAAGCGTAAATTTTGTGTTCCCATAACATTATTTCGGCCTCAAAGATCCAAAATTCTCAACAAAAATATCTACATATAAAATACATATAAGTAATGAAAATTTTAGACGATTTTGTAGATATCAGACTCGGTATATTATTTAAATCATGTCCATATCCAATTGTAATGACTTGTAACAGAACTTGAGAACTGAGATTTGTTTTTTTTATTCATAATTTTTTGTTAATAAATAGGAAAGATAACGCATGAATATACTGTATTACGTTTCTTAAACGAAACAATGCATTTTGCGATTAAAATGCAGACATTATAGCAAATAATACAGTAACAGTAGATAATCAAAAAGAAGTAGGGAGAAAACTTACAATAACAGCATGGAAAAGAATTTATGAAGAATCGTGTTACTGGAATAAGCTTCTTTGTGTATCACGAAGTGCATCAGGGCAGGATTCTTAAATAAATTTCGTAAAAAATTACTATCTATCAAATAAATACAATACGAGATTCGAAGAATAATTAATATTAACAAAAACATAATTATTTTATAAGAACATAATATTATAGAAATAATAAAATAAATAATAAAATTATAGAAATAATTAAGTTCTATTATTAGTAACCATTATCGATGACCGACTTTATTTTTGGTCCTAAATAAGCATTATTTTTGATGAAAACATTCTTTATCGGAACAAAATAAAATAGGAAGAACGACCTAACTTTTATATAAAAAAAATAATCAATATATTTAATTAAGACTGAATCATAAATATGTATATCATCCTTCTTACATGAATGTAAATATATAAATGCAACTAGTACATTGGAGAAGAAAGATATAATAAAAATAAGAAAAAAGAAAAATAAATAAAAAAACTGTATTGGTTTCTACGACTTACTTTCACATGTGGAATAGTTTATCTGGTTGCCGTATGACCCATCCTAGAGACAGAACAATGTTATTAGATTAAAATAATCCATAGAAACTTTTTAATTCATAAAATTTACAAGCATAAAGTATTTATCCTGAATAAATCCTTTTTATAGGAAATTGCAAGTCAACTTTCGAATAACCAGATCTTATATTTTATCTAGCAACTAGCATTTCTTACCTGTTGCTCAAACACTTGCTAAACACAAAAATTGTAACGTTTAAATAGGTAACTATTCCGTAGCACGTCGACACTCCCGCGTTTCGAATATGAAAGACTGTTGAACAATACCGTCCCTAACAAAGGCAGATTCGTACTGCTTGTTCATTGTCTACGCTTCTGGTCTATAAGCGAATCCTGTACGCTGCGCAAATGTCTCTGCGCTAATAATATAAGGTTGTCCGAAATGTGTCTTTCTTTTACAGACACGTCTTTTACAACAACGCATCTTTACACAAACATGAAATCTAATGTCTCAAACGTTGTGATTTTTATCGTGATGAAATAAAATAGATCGTACGTAATTCGATAAAATAATATGAAAGAAAAGATGTTGTGCATCCATTATTTCCTTATAAAACGAAACAAATTTTTCGGACGATCTAATATTTCAATTTTACTACAATACAGTAACGACTTTACATGTCGAAAATTACCGCTATTACGCTGTTGATTTTTATATTGATATTAAATATTAAAGTGGATAAAATATGTAATTGCAAAATATATTCCATACTATTGTAATAATTGTACAATATTTTACAGAAAATAGTTAATTTAATGATTGTTCTCTCCTTGAAGCATAAGTAATACTAGAGATATTTGGCAAAAAATGGAGGCTATATCTGCAATTGCCACTGAAAATTGTATAACTGCTACACACATACGTAAGTATAATACATGGCATAAACCGCTACAATGCTTATAGCTATATCGAAGACGATACTCTGTACGTAACAATTCTCTAACCTCCAAATGACCAAACCATGACCCTGAGGAACAGTGTATACAAAGCCGTATTATACATGTACGATGTATGTGTACATGTTTTACTCACTGTCAACAATATACAAGAAGGGTACTTTTATGTATCCCCAAAAGAATATTTTAAAAGCAATTTTTGTATCTCAATACTTCAGATAGAGGAGGTAATACCAGAATGTTACAGGATATTTTGTTGTTCGTAACGAATATAGCAGGGACAGATTTAGCATTAGCTTTCTTAATTCGACTACCGCAAAGTAGTTGACTAACAATACGAACATGTACGATGCTACAGACACACAGTTATATGTATCATTCACTGTAGTGGTGGTACCGACAGACTTTTGCAAATATCTCGCAAAGTAAGGCCGTGTAGTGGTAACATGCAAAGGAAAACGTTGTTCAAAACGTCGATTTCTACAACATAGTGAAAAATCACCGAAACCCACGCTGCCAGCAGTTTTCTATATAATAACCAAATTTTATTCGTTATTCCCTATTCGACAGACTACCGATTTTAGGATCCTCAGAGCATTCGAATTTAATCTATAAATGCCAATTGCTCGGAAACTTCTCACCGTGTAAGAAATATGTTGAGACAGAAATTTATTGGTTTCGCGGGTGTAATTAGTTTTTCTGTAAATAAACGTATAGGGGTCACAATTCCTATAAAAAATGAATATCCTATACATGTAAATTCTGCAGAATTTAGAACACCAACCGACGATTTGACTTTTCCTGTGTTTACTGCGAGTCGGTCGAACGATATAAATAGAGAAGGACGGGTACTTAGGGGGGAGAATAAAACAGGACTTCGAGAAGCGAAGATGGAGAACAAAGAAAAAGAAAAGCAAGTTAAAAGTTAGAAGTTAAAGTTAGTTCTTATTAATTTCTAGATTCATGAGGTGGACAAACAGATGTTGCTTACTTTAATAGTACTCTTACAAATGACGACGGAAAATGTATATCAATGTTCTTATTACTATCTCTATGACATTTGCTTCTTCCGCCAAGTACACTTTTTATGAAGAGATTATAAAATTTGCAATTTATATATATCAAGTGAATTCCCAAAAGATGTTAATTAAAAAAATGTTACCGTTAATTTTTTATTATTTTGTTAAATAATATGAATATTCGTACATTTAATTTTTTAATTTCTCAATTTTCCTATTATACATAAATAAAGATGTAGAGTTTTTCTTGAAGTAGTTACTTTAACATATTCAAAGGGAATAACTTAAATATAGACGAACAAATAAATATTTTCTCAAATAAGGACAAGGTTCAACGATCTTCTTGATCACGCCTCGAAAGAGGCTGGGGAGGAAGAAGAAGAGGAAAGTAAAAATTGATATGTAGTTTGGTAGAAGTTCAGAAGAAAACTCCGAGGAAATTGGGAAAGGAAAATATCTAAGATAAAATGTGATTATTAAGAAAAATGTGGGACATGAAACATGTTATATAAAATATACTTTATATATTCTTTTTTGGTTCATATATATAATGTAAAAAATGTATATGTAATACAAGACGAGTGTAGAATATAAATACTAATATTTGATATGAGTTTCTACAATTATGACAGTTTTGTATTTTTTTATTTTTATTTTTTCTATATCTTTGTACTTTTGTATTTTTAAATGTTTTCTCTAATTCTATATTCAAGTAATAGTATAAAAAGAAGAATACGAAAAGTGTAAAATTGTACGTAATGTAATGGTACGTGAATGTTACGCGTGCGCAAGATAACCAGGAGAGGTTGTATTGTATAAATTATATACCAAAGGCGTTAACAGCTGGGTTGCACGACACAAACAATTTCAAATTGGAGTTCAACCGCTAACTGCGACAAGGACACAGTAATTTTTACTCTTTTCTAGACACAGGCGGCACGTTATAAATAGAGATTTTAATTATATATTTAATACAGCGCTTATCGCATCGAGCAACATCATGGCCATTTGTAAACATTCATTGGTAAAGGCACGGAGTAAATCATTTAAACCCGTCATAATAAAAAGAAGAGCGCATGATTATATACATTTCGTAATAAGGATACCAAAAAAAGAATAACACGAAATCCGTACACAGGTTTCTGGAGATCCAAAGACTTTGAGCACCCTAAGAAATTAAAGCAAGTTAGATAAATGCAGAAATTAAAATTGAGACATGATTATTTTATAAGATTATTATCATACTGAATTAATGCATACAATTAGGTTAAAATGTTACAATATTTTGTCATTATTTGTTTGAATTTCATCAAATGCTTTCAAATAAGAAAATTTTGATAAAATAAATAACATAGTGTTAAATTATGAAACTGTATTATCTTTATAGCGTAATTTATTTATAAGTTATAATTAAATTTATAGCTATAATATTCAGAATTTCGCAAAATATTCTCAGGATATATCTTGTTTCACTTGCTAAAACTTTGTAATGGATTGTTATCTTTAATCTGTTAATCATTGATGAATTAAATTTGTCTTGTTCTTAAAATCTTAACGAATTCCATAATCAATGTTTCACAATATATAAAAAAAAATAATTTTAAAGCGATTTGATCTACATAGAAACAGAACATTCTCAAGATTAACATTGCAATGTTGTAATATTTTTACATTTATAAAAGTAATGTTGACATATTTAAGCAAAATAATCCATCAGCGCCTCACATATTTTGGATTATTAAAATATAATTTCACTTGATACAATTTTTGGCGCGTCAAAAGTTTTTACAATTAATGATCGTGCACATTATTGTACATTTGATGATAATAATAATTGTACATATACGTTATGACAAAACGTAGAAGAGCAAACAAAGGTTCAGTACTTCAATACTTGCTTATCATATATTAATGTTAATACAAGGTTAATACAAAGATAGGTTTTAACATATATTAACGCATTGAAAAATTGTTGTTTGTATATATAAGTAACTATGTGCTTTAAAATCTATGTATCGATATTAGTGGTTTCCTGCCTGTTATTTCATACTGATACAATTTTATATCTATACTCACAATTTAATTTATAAAATGTAATCGCGATATACGAGCAATATGGATATCATTAACTACTGCTGGAATACATTTGAAACAGTCTTGGCAGTTTAATCTTCTGATTCCATAAGAATCTATGCATACGTCTATACACGTGGGTGCTACCTTTATTTATTCTGCAACATAAACAAATTGAACATATTTGCAAATACATACAATTTTCATATACATCTGAAACCTAGCCCATACCGCTTTATGACTTTAAGCACTGTTTGAACGTATTTCCTGCTAATATAATATTTACGTTGCGATATCTTTTCATTTTTTATAGACAAGAAATTTTGTTGTTGTTATATAGTATGATGAAATGTGGTAAAAAAAGTACTACGACAATATGGCAAATTTGTAACTTTTAATTAAGAAAGGAGGAAAAAGAAAATATTTTACATTTAAACATGAACCTTTAAAACCTATTATCTCGTGTCAATAAGGATAGAAATTAAACAAATTTCGTATATCGCATCGCAAACTGAACTATGAAAATTGCAAAGTTAAGCGTTATCGATCGTCACGGAGGTCCATACCAATAATCACAAATAGGTATTTTATTGATTAATTTTCTTCGGTTCTGTACATATTCCTAGGTAGTCGTGTATTAGTATTAGATAAAAAAGTACGAACCTATCTACACAGTTAATAAAAATATCATTGAATTAAGAATATAAATTCCGTATTTTTAATACATATTACACGTTTATCTCTCTTATCTACGATCTGTTCTATTTATCTTTTATACATATGGTTTGATATATTTGGTATACCGCAATAAAACATATCTGTTTCATATTAGAATAACTTAAGCAAAATCTTTAATTATATAAACATATATAAAATATTTACCTGAAATACCTGAAATCAATAGTCGATCAAGTGTTACATCTTTTGTATTTGTACATTCTCTTCTATCAACATTTAACAGATTAACTTTGTAATTCTTTGTTTAGCATTCATTACTAACTGATATATATCCACATTGTAGGCATCCTTCAAGACAAAGCACGTGTAACCACGCATGGGTGTGAATCCACAAAACGACTGTGCGGTGCCTCATGTCGGTCAACTGTTATTATTTAGAATTGCTTACAGTACTGCTCGTTGATTGGCTACAATTCAGCAGTACAACATGGTACCTGCGCACATCCTGGCGCGAATATATAAGAATATAAACGTATAATACTTGTACTTTAAAATTGATTAAATAGATATGTAAGTACAATTTTAACAAACCGTCTTAACAAGATCTTTATGCACACATCATACATTAAACATGATACGTGCAAAGTATGTATAACATTTAAGATACTTGTATGTATGTATAGCGAAAAACAAAAGTGTTCGTACAGTTGGAATGTAAAAATAAAAAGAGCAATATTTCCAAGAGACATTTATATAAATAATATAATTGTGTAATAAATATACACAAACATTGACGTTATTTATTATTAGGGAAAAATCGATGTAAATTTTCTTTATATTATAGCTTGTAATGATCGAGTTTATTTCGTTGATCAATGATTCATCGGCTTATTCTGTTTTTGCCGAGCAGACGCGTTTTTGTGACTTGCCGGTGAACCGGCAGTTTTTGCATTACCTTAGTCTAGGCTTTAGAACTTACTCATACAGGAGCCCATCCATTTTTGCCGATCGACTAAAAATGTTCAACTGTGTGTGAATACGGTTAATGTTACTGAATAATTTCATCCTCACATCTACGATTAATCGCAAGTTCTGCTTTTACCCCACTCACGCTATTCACTGACTATAAAGGACGTGATTTTTCCCCGGCTCGACTCTGTAAATCTAACGATACATACGTTCGTTAGTAATAAATCTTGTAATTTCGATCGCTATTTACTATAAACAGAAGATAAGGGATGATAAGGATTTAAGTTGAATTTTGCCAATACTGATCCATATGCTGCAGTGATTCCGACAATTTTTTACGAAGATCTCGAAAACTAAGGCAAACCACCGCACTGACTATATGTGTAGGAAAAAGTTGTTCAAAACGTTGAGTTTCGCAATGCATTAACACGTTCAAACCGACGTGACCCATCGGTCGGTTACAATTTTTGCTTTCATCTGACGGTGTAGATCACCGGTGATTCATGCCATTTACCTATCCAATTTTAGTTTATAAAAATGTAATTTAACCAAAACTGAAATAAAACTCAAATGTTATCTAAGAAGACTAAATAATGACATGTAGTGTTTGCTTATAAAAATGGCACTATTTATTTAAATAAGTTTAATTGTATAGAAAATATGCAGCTTACTAAATGTAAATAATTTAAAGTAACAAGTATTATTCAAATAACATACTATGAATTTTTTCAAAGTATAGGAAACAAAGTGTAGCTTTGTTCCACCAATCTGGACAGTAAATGTTAACATTTTTGCTATATTTTATATAAAGTAAATTGTTGGCTTTATATTATTTCCTCTCCCTATTTTCTTGCTTAGAGAACGATAGCATTCTTTACGTCGTTTTCTGGTGGTTATATTTTTCAAAGATATGTTTTTTTGATTCGATGGAACTGATGTTAAAGATTTTTGTTCAGTTAACAAATCGTCAATTATCTTTTCGCAAAATTCCAAGATACCAAATTTTGTATCTGCGCCAAATTTTGTACGTAGGCACCAGGCGTTTACCAACATTTTACCGCAAATAAGTTCTATTACTATCTTTCTATCTTCTTTTGCTTCATCGTAGCTCAGTATAACATTTGGTATTTTTGCAAGGTTTTGCTTCTCCTAGTAATAGTTTTTAGAGAATGTTTGTGAGACTCGCATATAGTTGACATAAGCACTGGTCTCTTATCAGTTCATTTAAAAAATATCATTCAATTGAATGCTTTATTTATAAAAATTACAAAAACAATTCTGTATCCACCAGACACAAGTTTCAACAATTGCACTGAACTAGCACTGAATTAGTATCACACATGCCCTGCTTATCATAAACTAAACAAACAGCAAATCACTGATAACGAAGGCATAAAATGAAGAAACGTATAAGCTCGCACTGATCCATTATCCACAATATGAAAATGTGCCCCGGCTTGTTGAAAAATCATTGAAACCGAGAGAAAATAGGTTGCCTACAAGCTCGATCATTATGCATTTATTTATGGCTTAATTTTCGAGTTTTCAGACATTTTTTGTGGAATAATATTGTTACGACTGTTCGAGGCGTAAATTATCACTACGATTCTGATAATCGACGCCGCGAATTAGTCGTTCCCCTGTTTCGATTAAGATAACAGAGGTGGTTCAATGAGTTTAACACTGAATTAACAGGCTTAACATAAACTTGTATATTTGACAATATTTAAAAGTAATATAATGAACACGCCACAAATTATTTAACGATTAAGCACTTAGTTTGATACAGGAATTCGGCCCAATTTTATAATATTTCTTGATGTATTCGGTAGACTAAGCGACTTTAATCTTATTCGTCAGAACCTCTTGATGCATAACGTTTGAATCCTCAAATGGAACTGATGGTTCATCGACATTTTTCTTTGTCTTCTCTCGGAGACGACCCTCACTAGGCTCGGGTCACGCCATCGTTCGTGCTTATGATCACGTATGCCACCTTCTTTGTGTATATGAAATAACAGTCACGTTAAACGAATCGACGTTTCTAGAACTCGCTCCTTGATGAACTTTTTTTTTTTTTTTTGTACGTGGAGAAATCCTCATGGACACTCCGCTGCCGCTATGTAGCAGCAGAGTAGTGTCGGACTCCTACCGACTAAAACTCCACGTTGGCCATCCTGCGCGTATAACAGGGGGTGCTCCAGGAACCTCGGATGAATTACTTCTGTTGCACCCCCCCCGCGTCCTCTCTTCAGGCCCGTCCTGGATATTCCTTATCTGTTGAATTGGCGCTGGGGGGCCATCGCCCCCGGCGTCGTCCCTCCTTCTAGTCGCGGGTCGTTATGGCGGCAGTGAGTTTGGTCTGGGCCGTCTGACTGCCATCCTCCTCCATCGCGTTATCCTGCACGGGTGCGAGTTTCTCTTTCTCACCCTTTCCGCTCGCTCCTTTGCGAGCATGACTCGCTCGCAGAAGAGGCGGACAGCTTCGTATTCCTGCGGCCCGCACAGCATCGCTGCTATGATCGCTGAGGCGGTCAGCCTCTCGCCTAGGACTTGTCGTAGGGTGCAGCGGGGTAGTTCCCATGCCGGGCAGGCCTCCAGCGTGTGCTGCGCTGTGTCCCTGCCTTCCCCGCAATGGTGACAGATGTCCGTCGTCTCCCGTCCGATTTTCTTCAGGTACTCCCCGAACACACCGTGTCCCGTGAGTATCTGGGTCATCCTGAAGGTGAGCGGGAGACCGCGGCGGTTTCTCCATGTCCCCCAGTTTGGGAGAACTGCCGCCGCTCCCCGGTGTTCGCCTGCTTCGTTGATCAGCTGGGATCGCCACTGGTCCCATGCGTCCTCTTCGGCGGGTCCTAGGTCGTCTGGGGCCGCCTGCTCGGCCGGGTCCCCTCCCGGGTCCCACGGTCTCCTTTGCTCATACCTCCTCTTGAGTACCAGCGCCCGGAGTTCCCACGGCGGGGATGCGGCCAGTACGGTCGCCGACGCGTACGACACTGTTCGGTATCCTCTGATGATCCTGATGGCAGTTACTCTGTGCAGCCTCCTGAGAAGCAGGATGCTGCGGCGTCTTGCCATCAGGTCTCCCGCCCATATCGGGGCCCCGTACATCACCCGGGACCGGACGACGCCCTCGTATAGTCGGCGCACCGCGGCTCCCGCCCCCCCCGGTGTTCGGCAGCAGGCCGCACAAGGCGTTGGCGGCCGCCGTCGCCCTCGGGATCAGGGAGTCGAAGTGCGGCTCGAACGTCCACTGGCTGTCGATGTCGAGGCCCAGGTATCGCATTCGCGTTCCCACCCCGACGGTTTCTCCCTCCATGCTTCTGCTCAGACCGGGCGGGGAGCCCCCCGCTTGTTCTTGTCGTAGAACCAGATGGCCTCCGACTTCACAGGGGAGACTCTTAGGCCCAGTCCGCGCACCGCACGTATCGCGCATGCCGTTGCGACTTCGCCTACGCGCAACGTCTCGTGCCACCCGCGGCCCCCGACCAGGACCAAAGTGTCGTCCGCGTAGCAGACCATGGTCGCGCCCGGAGGCATCGGGCAGCGCAGTACCTCGTCATACGTAATGATCCACAAGATCGGCCCCAATACCGAACCCTGCGGCACGCCGCGCTCGACTGGCCGCCTTTCCTCTCCTTTCCTGCCGGTGTAGCATACCCATCTGTCGTCGAGGTAGGCGCGGATCAGCCGGACGAGGTAGCTGGGAACCTCGAAGTGTTCCAGGGCCGCCACTATCCTGTCCCATGTTAAGGAGTTGAACGCGTTGACGATGTCCAGGGATACCGCCAACGCCACGCCGCCACGGGAAGTCGTGTATTCTGTGCGTGCCCGCACGCGCCTGATCGCATCGATCGTGGAGCGCCCCTTCCGGAAGCCGTACTGGCTTTCCTGCCAGCTTGGTACTTGCTCCGCCATGTGTCGTTCCAGTCGGGCGGCGACGACTCTCTCGAGGATCTTACCAACCTCGTCCAGTAGGCATATCGGGCGGTACGCCGACGGCGCATTCATTGGTCGTCCCTCTTTACGGAGCAGGACCAGCCTTGCTGTTCGCCATGCCCGGGGGTAGACTCCCTCTTTCAGGCATTTTGTGTAGAGGCGCCGCAGTTTGGGAGCCACGATCCCCATTATTTCCCCCCAGATCCGGCCCGGTATTCCATCCGGGCCCGGCGCCACGTCGCGGGAGGCCATTCTTCTGGTCGCCTCACGTAGTTCTTCTTCCGTGACTTCCCGGTCATCCGTCCACTCCCCTGTCCAGGTTGTGTCCTGCAGCTGTTCTGCTGCACTGTCCTCTTGCGACGGGAAGAGTGTCTCAACTATCTGCTGCAACAGCTCTGGTTCCATGTCCGCCGTTGCCAGGGGTCCCTTCGCGCGAAGTTTCCTCGTCACTGTCTTGTATGGCCTTCCCCATGGATCGGCCTCTACCGCTTCAACCAGTTCCAGTCACGCACGGTTCTTCGCGGCCTTAATGGCTTTCTGCAGCGAGCGCCGCAGCGTGCGGTACGCTTGGTATCGCCGTGGGACTTCCTCCTCGTCCCGTCGTCTCCAACAGCGGGCCCTCAGGTACCGTCTTCGTGCCCGGACGCATCTCGCCCTCATTTCCGCGATGTCGGGGGTCCACCAGTGCACGGCTCTGCTCCGCCCAGTGCCCAGCGTGGTTCGTGGCATGGACGCGTCGCAGATTGCCGTCATGTCTCGACGGAGGTTCTCGACCTCTTCCTCCACGCTTGTTTCTGTCTGGGTCATCGGGGCCTCCCAGTTCCAGGCAGCCACTGTCGCGGCCGCTCGGAGTAGGTCTCCGTTCTTCTCCTTGATTTTCCACCTTGGTGGTGGGCGCGCACATCCTCTTCTCCGTGTGTCACAGCCATTACCGGTGGTCACCGTTCCAGGTCTAGGCACGCCCTTCACCTCCATGAAGATGTAGAGGTGGTCCGAGAGTGTCTCAATCCCCTCCGCTACTCTCCAGCCTGTGATTCGTCTGGATGTATCAGGGGAAGCCCAGGTAATGTCAACGACGGAACTCCCCCTCCATGTCACGCAGGTGCTGGTCGTGCCCCTGTTCACCAGCAGGAGCCCAAGTCCCGCGGCCCAGTCTGACAGCGCGCGGCCGCGCGCGTTGGTCCTGGGGTTTCCCCATTCCGCTGAGTGCGCGTTGAAGTCTCCTAACACCAGTATCTGCCGGGAAGAGTGCCGTCTGACACAGTCGCCAACTCCGTCCAGGAACTCCTCGAACGCTGCCCATCCGCTGTTGGGTGATACGTACACGCCCACCACCACCATCCCTGCCCACTCGACCGCGACGTATCCGTTCCCGCGCTCCAGTGGGACTCCGTACGTGAGCGCCCCCGGCGTTGATGTCCAGGTGACCGCTACCATATCGTCCGCATCTCCGGTCCAGTTCGGGGCATCCAGGACTCTATATGGTTCGGCCACTACTGCTAGGGCGACCGCGCTCTCTCGTACTGTTTGATAGAGCAGGTCTTGTGCTCGTCTCGACCGTCCCAGGTTGGTCTGGAGGATGCGCATTCTCAATCACTAAATGTCATCGCCTCCATGGCCTCCCCCGTGCCAGCCTCCCTGCTCGCCGGCTCAGGGTCGGCTCCCTGCGGCAGCGAGTCCTTCCCGTTGCCACTTGCGGCCGTGGATCGGCGGGTGATTTCTCTTCTTTCCTTCCTCGGGGGGGGGGGCGCAGGCCGGTCCCCCCATCCTATGTGCCGATGGTGCCCCGAGTGCCTCGCAGATCAGGCATTTCGGGTTCGCCGCTGTGCACGCTCTGGCTTGGTGTCCCGGGTCGCCGCACCTGTAGCATCGGTGCCCCCTGTCCTCCTTCGAAGTGCACATCCTGCTTACGTGCCCGGTCGCCAGGCACCTGTAGCATTGCAGCGGTCTTCTGTCGATGGCTTCGACTTTCGCTATCGACCAGCCTATAGCGATCTTGCCAGCCTGTGCTAATTTTCTCACCGCTCCGGCCGGGCCTCGTATCCATACAGATCCAAGGCCGTTTCGTGCAAGGCGGGTCTCTCCCAGACGGATGTCCTCCGCCCTGCAGCCGCTTTCCTTCGCTAGGGTGTTTCTAATGTCCTCTTTGGTGGCCGAGATGTCTACCCAGGTCACCCTTGCTTCCGCAGCTCGGAAGGGTGTCGCCACTCGGACCTTGCTTGGGTCCAGGATCTGGGTCAGCCGTGCTGCAAGAGCAGCGGCCTTCTCCCTTTTCTGGTCCTCGGGGACCTCCAGGATGACGCCTCCTGTTAATGCTTTGCGCATTTTTACTGCGCTGATTCCGACCTCGGCCAGCGAGACGTTGTCCTTGGCCGCAGCCAACACCTCCGCATATGATTGGCTCGACCTGTCCTTCAGCGTGATAGTCACTGCTGAGGTTCGCGTTGTATACGTGGGTGGCGGCGTGTTTCCCTCCCCTCGCGTATTCTTCGATCCTCCCTCTAAGGCTTTCCTCGGGCTCTTTGCCCTTGCCCTGGGAGTTATTTTCGCCGGTTGCTTTCCGGCTGCCTCCTTTTTCTTCTTTCTTCTTCCTGCGACCGTCTGCCATTCCGCGGCGGTCGCTTGTCCTTCCTCCCTCGTTGTTGTGGCTGGTGCTTCCAGCTCCACCAAGTCTCTTCTCGCGGTCTCCTCGGGGGCGGCCTCCTTTCCTATCCTCTTGTCGATGGCCTGGATGCGTTCCTCTATCCGTTGGGCCAGCGAGGGGCCCAGTTCTTCTATCTTGCGTTCGATCGCGTCGAGGCGCGCTGTCTCGCTGCTCTTCTCTATCGTGGAGCGCAGAGCCAGCTCTTTTCGAAGCGCATCGTTTTCCGCCTCCAGCGTCGCTACGCGTCCTTCCATTATCGCAAGCGCGCCAGAGGCGGGGTCCGCCCTTTTAGCCATCTCCGTTACCCCGCGGACTATGGTCGTCGCCACTTCCCTCAGTGTCTTCACCTGCGTGTTCTTGAGGTTGCGGGCCGTCTCGGCCATCTTGGTTAGTTCGGACGACTGGTGGATCAATTCCGCTCCTATGTCCGCCGTTGTAGATGTTTCCATCTCTTTGGCGCGTTCTGAGGGGAGCTCGGTGGGTCCGCCAGTCTTCCTTTTCTTCGCGCGAGGGACTTCGTCGGCGGGGGTCACCTCTATCTTCGTCGCTTCCTCCGTCTGCGAGCTCCCCGCATTTGGTGCGGTGCATACGAGCCCTTCCTTGGGGGGTATCGCCTTCCTCATGCTTCTGGTGCTAACCTGCGTCTGACCGGCAGCCAGCTCCGCTTCCCCCTCTCTTCCCATCCTTTCTTCTTTGTCTTTCCTTGTCTTCCTTTCCTCTTTTCCCTTTGGGGTGCGCAGGACGGCCATCTGTACCCGCGCTCGTCACTGTCACCGGTCGCTGTCCCCTTCGAATAGCCCGCGCGGCGCACCTTCGGCGTGCGTGCCAATATGGCTGCGCCCGTGTGGTTCCCTGAGTGGCTCGTGCCGCGGCGCTGTTGTCACGCGTCCCAATGTGGCTTCCTCGCTATCCTAACCTCTCACGAGGTTATATTTCGCCTGTCGCGCCTTTCCCGACCGAATTCCTTCGGATTTTATATCCCCTATTGCTCTCATGCACCAGCCTTCCTCTCTGCCTGCCCTCCTTGCTCGGATTCTCTAGTTTTCTAGAGATTTCGACCACGTTCACGGCTCCGTCCTTTCTCACACTTGCACTCCACCATCACCCAACGCAAACTCCCATCTCAACTCCGCTCCTTGATGAACTATGCGCTTGCCGCTACACTGTATATTTCTCGTCGGTCAGATAAGACGATCTGTCTGCGACACTGTAGTGCCGCGAGCGACGGTTAGGAATACGGCCTATGGTAAGCCTCGTGGCGTAATAAATATAATAATAATATATAATATGGCTCTTCCGCAAAAAGACACAAAAACAAACATAGAAGAAAAAGCAAAAATGTATTGGTGGATACCGAAATCATAAAAAAGAGATAACCGCAAATAGTCACTAGCGTTCAATCTCTCTTCTTGTAAAATAAGTCTAAATATTGTAAATATATCTAAATGACATACCCCTACCTTTCCCACCCCTTCGCTACCCTCTACACCATCGCCCCTCTTTCCTCAAACCCACAACCGCAGAAAAACCAAAAAATAAGCTACCGATTTGTTCAATTTCAAGACAACAGGAAAAAGAAGCCAATATCCTACAACAGTACACTTCTGAGCAGTTTTAATACAATTAACTGCTGCAATATAAACAATGTGTAAATCCTACACCAAATATTGTACGATTCTTCGTTACATTGTCAATGCTTATTATAACTACCTTTACTTATCCTAGAACTGTAAGTATATGTAAAGAGAAAACGCTATATTTTGTAAGTATTCGCATAGTAAAATAGTCTGTCCTTTTCTTATTTGCTAAAATCGCTTCGTTAACATTGAGTTATTTTATTACAATGTCACTGTATTTTCGCACGTTCGCGGGGAGACGAGATCTCGAAGAAGCGTGTCAACGGGAGTCGTAAATTCCCGTTACGATTGTCGAATCGACGCCACGAATCGTACGATCCCTTATTTCTTGTGGGATAATAAGGGTGATTAAGTTGAAATAACGCTGCGATTAACAGGTTACTATATATTTAATCGATCCAACAACTTCGGTGTTACAATAATGATTGTTCGTACGAACCACGACGAGTGAGTACGACCTGAGACTCGTTTAGTATCGTTGCGGTGACTGACTGTATTCGCGGAAGATCGACCGAACACACTTGAAGACTTAGTGATGACTGCCGAGAGTGACTGGATGATGACTGCTTGGACACTTGCTCGAGAGTTGAACTGCCCTTAAGGTGTCTCGGAGGAAAGCTTGGTGTGGGTGTGCCCTTTGACCGAAAAACGCGGATTCGTTGTTCACACTTTTCGTCCAGGAAGTGAGGGTAACGATCCGCGATGCCGATTGGTTATGACCCACTCTAATAAACAGGATATGCAGAAGTCTCCCACCAACGTAGAGCGTAAGTGGACTTTGCTCCTGACGAAAAACAGCCTTTTTCGGTGGACATGTGTTAGCTTTTCCCATCTGGTGCCTGTCCGCTTTCTCCGTGATTCTTAAGAGCGCCTAATAAACTCAAGGACTTTTCCAAGACCCAGCCATAAACTGAAAATACTTATAGAATTAGAAAATTCTCCAGACATGCAAGTTGACTGGCAAACATGTGTGGAAACAATGAAGCTAAAAGTTAGCGTTCTATGGTGGGTCCGTGGGTCTATTGAGAATCGGGAAGACTGTAGGTTGGCCGTTGGCTGCCAGGTAGCCAGGGATGGCGTGCAGATGTCCCACGCGACGTAGCAGTCACTAAATTTTCCTCGGTTTTTCAGTTTCCTGTTGCCGTCTTGACCGTTTCGGTAATAGCTGCTTCAGTACTCTGTAAGTATTTACTTAAATTTGATAGTAAGCTTCTTATAACTGTGTTGGCTTCTGCGTATACCCTTTGATGTGAGTAACGAACTTCTTTACTTTTATCAATTTCTTTACAACGTTTTTCTCCTTTTTAGGTTATGATTGTTTACCTCAGTATTTATTACCTTCGGTATTTTTGTACCTGTGAGTAGAATGGTCTCAAAATTTTCCATTGGCCAACCGTAAGTCTCGTTATCTTGTAATAATTGTTGTCAGGCATCAATTATTGACCGTTATTCTTGCTTCTTTTAGTTTAATTGTAATATTATCGTAGATTTTTAATAATATTGTTTCCTTTCATATATATATCTCAAGCAATTGAGGTTAGTTTATCTATTCGTTTCAACTGACAGTCGTATACTATGTTCTACGAAATGGATCCATAACCTGTCTTTGTACATACACTTCCTTTTACGATGATTAATTGTTCACAAGGTACCTTTCACTTTCACTGCTTTTAATTATTTTATTGAATTAACACGTTTTATGTATTTAAATAATGGTTAGAACACATATAATAATTTTCCCTTTTCTTCTAGGTTTCCACTGTCTGTACTATTCGACAAGCAGCACTACACTACACACTACTGCACTGTGTTGCCTTGAAATTGTTTAGTTTATTGTTATTTCAGTTATGCGCTAGTTTTACTTGTTCAAGTGCACTGTTCACGGAATCCCATTCACTTCGATCTTGAGGTTTTGATTTTGCAAAATTTTTAATACTTTATGCGGTCCTGTATATTGATCAGGAAATTTTCCTTTGCTAGGTTCCTTTATTAGATATATTAGATCTCCTACTTTGAAACTTTGCGGGTTGATTCGTCTGTCGTAGTACTCTTCTGGCTTTAACTTGGACGTCATCAAGTTTCCTCTTGCCGTTTGCTGCACAATGTTGATTTTATCAAACATGTTTCTAAGATATTCTGCATATATTGGTTCCATGTCCTCTTCGATTATTACTTCACTAGCGGGTTCTCTGGCCAAGTGCCCAAGGTTTAGTTCGTGCGGAGAGAATTGCGTTCCTTCGTGTAAATCTTGAATGGTTGGCATATATTCATTTTCTTTGCGAGCTACTATACTTTGCGATATTGGCTTCAAGACTACCATGTATCCAATTACTATTTTCTTCCTTTTCTTCATTTTAGTTTTTATTTTGCTCCAAGACGCAAGTTTACTATCACCGAGCCAATTATTTAATCGCTTGCCAATAGCATTCAAAATACTAATTTTTGAAAATGTCATAGCTATATTAACTCATAAATATTTTGAATCTAGTATAGTATGATACCATCTATGTTTTCCAAGAGGAGTTATAAGAACAGCATTTATGCTATCTATGTTAAATACTAGATGTAGTAACTAATAGAGTACTTTTAATCCAATTGCAATTCAATGGCTAGCGTATTTATTCAAGTTTTTATATAAACCTTCGACTGGTGATTCCCTACTTTCTCCTTCTCGATTTCTTTGAGCCCGTTCAACTTGTGTTTTTTCAGCTTGAAAATGTTTAGAATTCTTTTCCTTGGCTACCATTTTTCCTTCTTTATTTACTTTATTCGCTACCCGTTGATTTTCTTCTACCTTTTCAGAATGAATAATTTCACTGGAAGTGCTTATTATATTCAAATTATTATTTATTTGTATGGGACGTTTAGGAATATTTTCAGTAGATTTAGAATTATTCTTTGAATTTTTATTACAACCTTTCCTGCTTACAGATTCTGTTTTGGGTGTAGGAATAGCTATACTTTTATTCTCTGTAGTCTGATCTTTCTTACAATTTAATGACTTGGCTCCGAGTTCGATAGAATTACCTTCTGATGGTTTTACAGAAGGTTTTGAGTGAGATACAACACTTGCTATCTCCTTTCCTATTATATTTGAAGTATTCACGAGATTCGTGGAACCTTGTTTTTGTATCTCTGCCAAGTCGAACGTGGAGAGGCAGTTCGCACTTCCCAGCTGGTCCAATATCTCCGTGATATTAGGCGATGCATAAGCGTTGCCTATCGTCTCGCCGATCAATTTCCTAGTTTCTGGCTCTTCTGAAAGTTCTTTGGTATTAGTATTGTTTATCTTGATTGGGAACTCGGAAGATTTCTCACTCGTGGTCCTGTCTGTGGTGCCGTGCGTCCTCTTATTATTTAAAGTAATATTATCCTTTATCACAGTAACGGAATAATGTTTGTATTGAAAAGTTGATTATTTCAAATGATCAGCATCCCTCTTTTGACTTAGATTTCTATCAGGGTATTTACTTATACATTTTTCTTCCCAGGTTATTGCTCTTGCTCTTTTCCAGACATTTTTCTCTATATCCGGGTCGCTTAGACGATTCCGCGACGGCGGTACAAACCTCCCATGCTGGCGGTTGATTCCGATGTTATTACTATTGTATAGAGGACGAGCGTTGTTTCGGTTGTAATTATTCGGAGGTGTCGGACGTTGGTATCGCATTCTGTCGTTTGCTTGTTTTAATTCTCGTGTTGTTTTCACGGCTTGGCGGTACGCATCGTCCAAGGATTCGTATCCTGCTATCTTTTCTCGTAAATACACCTCGTTTGGGAGCCCCTTAACGAAAGTCTCCTTCGTGTCCCGAATCATAGTTTATTAATTAGTTTGTTCAAATCGCGGGTTTCTCTTGATTGATAGAATTTCGAATCGTAGTTTGAATTTGTCGAATCATAGATTATTGTTCAAATCGCGGGTTGCTCTTGATTGATAGAATTTCGAATCGTAATTTCAATTGTCAAATCATAGATTATTTTTAGTATATTGTTCAAAACGCGGGTTTCTCTTGATTGGTAGAATTTCAAATCGTAGCTTGAATTGTTAAATCATAGATTATTTTCAAATCGCGGGTTGCTCTTGATTGATTTTAAATCGTAATTTGTATTGTCAAATCTTACTTAAATACTTAAAATACTTTGATTGTATATTATGTTATTACGGTATAATATCAAGACGTGATTTATTAATTAGTTTGCGAGTCGTTTTTAACTAATTGACTCTTCAGATCACAATTTATCCTTAATCGAGTTATCAAATCATAGTTTATTCTTGATTAGTTCAATCGGTTCGTGGCTCGCTCAGTCTATTAGTTAGTACAGGTTATGTTGTTTTTGCTATATTTGCTATTTCGTTAAAGTACATATTTCTATTATTTCGTTTTATTTACCTTGCTCTTACGTCGCATACATTCGTTCTTTATTTTGATCGGTTCGCGGTTCGTTCGGTTCATTCATCAGTATTATTTAATGGTCCAAATATACTTTTAGTTTATTAATTGATTCTATTCAATGTATCTTCGCGTTTCTTATATATGTATGTACATCCCTATTTGTTAGTCTACTAGTCGCCCTTATGTAATAGTATTACGTGTGTCTACATTTAGTTAATCTTTTATTAGTGTTTTTATTTAAATTTTATTTTTATATTCTTTTTAGTTTATTGTGTGCTCGAATCACCGCTCGCGTAATTTACATATTGTAGTTTTCGTTACGGCACGTACGCAGCGCGGGACGTGACGATACCACATAACGTTATACGTTATGCCGTAATACTATATAACGTTATACGTTATATCGTAATACCACATAACGTTATACGTTATTTCGTAATACCACATAATGTTATTCGTTATATTCTTATAACGATTTATGTTTTACTCACAGAATAGAAATGCAAAGTGATTTGAAATTTTTCAGGGCGGTTATTACCCATCTCTTACAAGTAAGGTTTGTTCACGCTTCTAACTTCAATTATATGATTATAAAACAGCATTTACGATTATTTTCTAAGGTGTGTTTATAATAATATTGTTGAAAATGATAACGTGAGTTCGTGCTCGCCATCCATATGCAGACGCGTTAGTGACAAGAAATAGTAACTAGAAGATAGTTCTAGTTACAATCGATAGATTTAATCGATAGGTTTAAGATGTTCTTTTGTTTTTATCCCTTGTCCATGTATGTATGTGCAATAAAAGATTTTTTTGCCTCAGAACGGTGTGATAGATTTATCCATTCGATATAATAATAGCTATTGTGATCCTACCATTGAGTAAAGAGATAACAACAGGTTATGGACCCAGGATCAATAATTAGTTATTATTTTTATTAAAAATATTATTAATAGTAATATTGAGAAGCGCAGAAGATAACCTAAAAACAAAAAAGAAAGAAAAGGAAGGGTGCGTGATCGCAAATTCAGTGTTGAATGTCATAAGGGCGCTTTATTGAATATATAATAATTGCTTACGTGATAATACAGTTATCAAGAGAACATAAAAATGTCGAACGGAGCAAGTTTAAGTATTGAAAAGCTAGACAAAGAAAATTACGACACGTGGAAATTGCAAATGGAGGCAATACTCATTAAGTATGACTTGTGTGAAGCAGCGGATGAAGCCTCTGTATGGAATAAAAGGGGTGGTAAAGCCAGAGCCGATATTATTCTTACCATGAGTTCGAGTGAGCTATGTCATGTGACGCATTGCAAAACTGAATGAAGTATGGAATAAATTAAAAGAGGTTTACGAATTCAAAGGACCTGCAAGAAAGGCTATGCTCCTGAAGCAATTATTATTCACAAAAATTTCCGATAGTGAAAATATGTCCGATCACTTAAATAATTTTTTCAGTCATGTCAAATTAAAAGAAATGGATATAGTAGTCGCTGATGATTTATTGTCAATCCTATTATTATATAGCATCCCGAATAAATACAAAAATTTTAGATGTGCGATCGAATCGCGGGACCAATTACCTACCCCAGAAACGCTTAAGATAAAATTATTTGAAGACGCTAATTCTCGTCATAATTCAGATGCTGAGAATGATCACCAAGAAGCTCTACAAGTGTAAGATTCCAATAAACACAAAAGGTATGATAAAAATAGAAATTCTTCAAATAAAAATGGATTTATTAAAGCTAATAAAGTAAAACACATTGAATGTTCTTATTGTCACAAACGTGGACATAAGGCAGATCAGTGTTGGAAGAAGAAAAACAATGATCATAAAGCTCAATTAGCACAAGTTCCTAAAATACCCAAAACTGAACAATGCTTATGTGCTTCCAATATTCAGAACGAAGATAATCAGGATAAGAGTATTATTACTGATGTTTCATTGAATATAAACATGGAACTGCAAATGGAATGGTGCATTGATAGCGGCGCTACATCATATACGTGCTGTGACATAAATTGTTTTGAATCCATAGAGCCAATCAGAAATCAAAAAGTAAAATTAGCAAATGACAAATTAGCTGAAATCAAAGGTAAAGGTACTGCAATACCATTTAGTTATATAAAAAACAAACTTGAGAAATTTCGATTGGAAAACTCATTATACGTACCGGAATTAAACAAATTTGATTTTAGTATCAAAAGTTACAGCAAATGGAAAAAGGATTGTATTTACAAATAAAATGGCTATTTGGAAAGAAGGACGAAATTGTCATTACCGCTATTCGTAAAAGGGATTTATATATTGTAGATACAAAATCCGAATATATTGGTATGGTATATGAAAACAGAAATACACTTATGGATTGGCACTGTCGATATGGATACTTAAATGAATTTGATCTTCGGAGATTAATAAATAAAAATATGGTAAATAGTCTACCTAACGTAAGATTGAGTAAAATGAATACTTGCAAAGTATGTTTGAAAGGCAAACAGGTAGCAACCCCAATGCCAAAGAGATCCGAATTAAAGATGTTGGAAAAATTAGAACTGATACATTCTGATATATGTGGCCCTATAAGACAAACATCTTTCGGTAGGGCAAAGTATTTTGCCACCTTTATTGATGACACGTCAAGGTTTGTATATGTGTATATCCTTAAAACAAAAGATGAAGTTAAAAATGTTTTTTGGCAATTTAAAGCTTTAGTTGTAAGACAAACGGGTAACAAGATAAAAACCCTCAGAACTGATAGTGGTTTGGAATATTTAGGAAAGGATTTCACAAATGAATTGGAAAATTGTGGTATTCGCAGGGAATTTACAACTCCTCACACACCTCAGCAAAACGGAGTAGGTGAGCGGATGAATAGAACACTCGTGGAGATGGCACGATGTATGTTGATCCAGTCAAAGTTACCTATCCAATTTTGGGCGAAAGCTGTTAATACGGCATCATATATTAGAAATAGGTGCCCAACAGTTCATGGTAAAACACCATATGAAATTTGGCACAAAAGGAAACCAAATGTGAATCATCTTAAAATTTTTGGTATCGAAGCTTATGCATTAAATAAACGGCCCAATAAAAGTAAATTTGAAACAAGATCAACAAAATGTATTTTTATTGGATATTCCGATGAATCAAAAGCGTTTCGATTATGGGATCTAGGTAAAAGAAAAGTCATAATAAGTAGAGATGTTTCTTTCTTAAGAAATATTGAGTACCACAATGATGAAACTGAAAATAAACTTGAACAATTTAAATATGAACTGATAAATCAAGAACTTGACGAAGAAATCACAGATGAGATTCACGAGGAAGAACATGATGATGGTGAAAACATGAATCAAAATGAGAATTGTGTTCAAGATAGATTTGTGGTCAAGCGGGGGCAAGGATGGCTAAACATAATGCGAATAAGAAATGTTGGTAGAAAAAGGAAAATTTATAAAACCGTCCCAACTGATCATGAAACGGTACAATTAGTCAATGATAATTCAACTGAAAAATGGAAAAATGGAAAGAAGCCATGAAAAAAAACATGATGGCTTGATCAGAAATAACGTTTGGGAATTAGTAAAATGTCTAGTGAATAGATCTCCAATTGGATCAAAATGGGTTTTAAAGACCAAATACAATGAAAATGGAGAAGTTGAACGCAGAAAAGCTAGATTAGTAGCGAGAGGTATTGAATACAATGAAACCTTCTCTCCTGTGGCCCGATTAACTTCCATTAGACTTATAATGGCCTTAGCTGCTAAATTAAAATTGGATTCATATCAATTGGATATAACCATGGCATATACTTATGGCGATCTTTACATGCATAAAGCCAAATATTTTGAAGTACCGGGCAAGGAAGATTATGTATACCATCTAAAGAAATCTTTATATGGATTGAAGCAATCCGGTAAGCAATGGTTTGATAAATTAAATGGTTACTTGAAAGAACTTAACCTTAAACAAATTGAAGAAGATCCTTGTGTTTATTCAATAAGAGATGGAGATAAAATCCTCATACTGACAGTCTATGTGGATGACCTAATAATAGCCACTAATAGCCATAAGTTTTCTTTTAAGTAAGAAAACTTAATAAAAAAGTTCGAAATAAGAGATCTTGGAAAATTGAATTTTTGTTTGGGCCTGCAATTTTATCAAAATGAAGAGACCAAAGAGGTAAAAATAAGTCAAGAGAAATAAATTAAAGCGAAGCGGCCTTCGATATCTCTTATACCATGTTTCACCGTAATGAGCAATAACTTTAAGGAGTGTCCCAATTTTCAGTACGTATTGTATAAATTAAGGGCCTCGACAGTAACAAAAATTTCTAAATATTAAGCAATTAACAGCTGCTGGACATCTTGGCCGTAGAATGGATTAGAATATATGGTAGGGTCACGAGACGTAATATTTTCATTAGTATATGTATTTCCAAGTATATTCTAAAACTTGATTTAAACACACACACAAACTCTGTATATTATTAAAAACGAAACGTTATCTTTCGTAATATAAATCGTATTACCTTAAGTCGATTCTTGTTAGAGCTTTGAAAAAGTAATAATTTCAAAATGATTGAAATAAATTATATAATTCTATCATTCACAGTAAATAGACTGCAGGTAACAACAAATAACACTAAGTATTACACACTTAAGCACTATTTATTATTAGATAATATCGAATACATACTTATACAAAGATTAATTGAAAAGAGGGATACTTATTTTACACGACTATACTCTATATAAATACATATTCTTATGTTTGATTCCCGCGGTATCTCTCCTTATATTCAAAACTATAAATGCTTAGTGAGTCTTCTCCTCGATTGTACCACTGGCTTATATCTGTAACTGTATTCTCGCCAATTGGCCACTCGCCATTGGATACTCGACTTTAGAACGCGGATGCTCGACATCTGACTATGGACTTTCTTTTATACACAATTTCTCCTCATTTACTACTGAACTCTTGTCGTTTGTCAACGAATTCGCACCGTTTGTCAACGAATTCTCACAGTTGGTTAACGAATTCTCGTCGTTTGTTAACGAATTCTTGTCGTTTGTCGATGAATTCTTGTCGTTTGTCGACGAATACTCGTCGTTTGTCCCAGAATGGTCGTAACTTATGTTAAAAATCTTGCCATTTATACACGAATTCTGGAGATATATCCATGAATTCTCGAAAATTATGCACAAATTCTCCCCATTTGACCACGAATTGATCCCATTCGACCACACATAATACTTGCCATTCATACACGGAAACTCGTTCTGGTTGGATGGATACTCGCCGTTGATACTCGGATTTTCGTTGTTCGTATTCAAATTTTCGTTGTTCGTATTCGAATTCTCGTTGTTCGTATTCGAATTCTCGTTGTTCATGTACGAATTCTCCTTGTTCATATACGAAGTCTCGTCGTTCGCGCACGAATTTTCGTTGTTCTCGCCATTTGTCCCAGAATCGTCGCAATTCATTTTAAAAATCTTGCCATTTATACTCGAATTCTCGTTGTTCTCGTCATTTGTCCCAGTATCGAATACCTCGATGGTTTCTTAATGTTTTGATTTGCGTCTTATGGTGCTCCAGCGCTTTGTTTTCTGTTCTTCCTCTGGAGCTAAATGTGAACAAAGATTTCAGTGATTTTATTCTACATTATTTGCGGGCAGACATTTAAAAGATAACAGTTTATTAACCCATAGCGCGCTAAGGACGCATATATGCGTTTGACAATTTTTCCGAGCACTTACGCTGAAGTAATACTATTACGTTTGTGTGAGAAAAACATAAATGCATTTCAACGTTAATGCCGCGTTCGAAGAAACTGCCTTTTTTTTATTTAATACTTTGCATTCACAATTTGTGGAATTTGGGTATTTGGTAGAATTGAAACTGTGTTTGAGAGAATATTGATCTACGGACGAACTGTTGAAAAGCAATATTTTCCGCAAAATAGTGGCACGAGATCGATATATGGTATTATTACAAATGTTGCACTTTAACGATAATAATACAATAAGCGACGAACCTTTGGCAAAAATATGATCAGTAATCGATAAATTAAAGATTTCCTTTTCGCCGTCATTTGCACATTATGAAAATCTAGGCGTCGACGAAAATCTCTTGCTGTACAAGGGTAGATGTTATTTTAAACAGTTTATACCATCCAAGCGAAGTAGGTTCGGCATTAAATTATTTCTCCTTAGTGATTGTAAAATTAATTATGTATTGGACTTCATAATTTATACTGGACAAAAAACAAACATTAGTAGAAGTAACACAGGCATTGGAATCTCTGGAGATGTTGTGATGACGCTGCCTCAGCCATATCTTGGAAAGGGCCATACACTAATTACGGATAATTGGTACACGAGTCCACGTTTATATATCTTATTACACGAAAACAAAACCAACGCATTTGGAACTGTTCGTAAAAATAGGAGAGATATGGTCCACATGGAAGGAAAGTTGAAGAGAGGAGAAACGTGCTACCGATCGGCTGGCATTTTATTGGCAATGAAATGGCATGATAAAAAGGAGGTTTGGATGTTATCTTCTACACATGCAGCTGCATTGATAGAATCTGAGAAAAGGGATTATCGTACAGGATTATATAAGAAGAAACCATCATGTATTGCCGACTATAATTCCAACATGGGTGCTGTAGATAGAGTTGATATGATTTTGAGTACACTTAATTTTCTAAGGAAGACTATAAAGTGGTACAAAAAATTATTTTTCCATTTGTTAGATTTAACTATATATAATACATATATTTTATATCAAAAATCTACTGCTTCGAAACAAAAATTTAGTGAATTTTATTTAGCGTTGATAAGAGACATTTTACGAAAATATTCCCAACGCAGAAGCATGGCAAGAGAAGGAAAGAGAAAGTCTGAGGATTTACCGTTTCGTTTAATTGATAGGCATTTTCAATCAAAATGCCCTAATCGTGCCAGCACAACACAATTATCAAGAAGAAAATGTGTTGTTTGTGTGAAAAATAAGAGAAGGAACGACACGTGATACGAATGCAGAAAATGCGATGTCGGATTATGTATCGATAATTGTTTTGAAATTTTTCACGCACAACTGAATTATTAACTTGTGTTATATTTACTAAATCTAGTTTTCTAGTTTATTGTTTTCTAGTTTACTACCCAAATTCTAGTTTATTGTAAATTTCAATGTTTATAATAAATAATTAATACTAAAAAATAACGCTCTTAAATCATTTAATCTCGTGCAAAAGAATTACTATAACTTATTACGATTTGCGCTTTGAATAGTCAATCAACAGAGTTCAGTCTAGCGAAAAAGTATTCAGTTCACAGCGGTCGTCAGCGCTGGCCGCGCGCCGTCCGTACGGATCGCATATGCCCCGAGTATTCAGCACTCTAAGGGTTAAAATGTTTGTAACAATGGGTCGTAAATAGTGCTTAATTTTATGCCGGTTCGATCGGAATATTATGGGCCTGAGTTGATATGTCTTGACACCTGGTAGCCATCTTGATCGAGAGGTGGATTATGTTTTATGACAAGATTACAGATGCAACAGCTGTTACTATTTGTTAGTACTGATCTTGTTTGTCGTCTGACATTGAGATAGCCTTTTATTTGTACTAATTGCATTTATTTCAAGAATAACTAAAATATTTCGTCGGCCGGTCAAATTGACTGATCGCGATAGGCACGGCCGAATACAAATTTTTCTTAGAAAATAAAAGAGCAAACTAAAAGTAAATACCGAAAAATATATTGTATGCATTTTTTAGGAAAAGTCAGAAATTATGAAGCGATATGATAACGTTTAAATATGGTTAAATTTGTGTTTAAGTCCGAGAGCGATCAATTTGACCGGCACTGTTAGGTTTAGTACTAAAATGTACCCTAAGTTTTCCTGCTGAGCATGACACTTTCTGCACGTCACATTCGCCTCCTTTTCAGCCCTTGCTAAAGCTGTTGTGGTGCCAAATGTGTTAGTCCAGATTTGGTCCGCATCGATAGATAATATTCCTTTAATCTCATGTTGCCAAATTTTTCTCTGGCGAAGTAAGGCACACCCTGGCCCTGATTTCTCAATTCTGCCCACTGTTTTATATGTTCCCTTCTCATTCTCTTCCTGACCTTTTCGATGTCCTCGGAAGTAACCGGCCAGTTTATCCTCAGGGAATTACCAATTCTCTTCATCGTTATTTCAGTCTTGTCATCAATTAGGCTGAACGCTGCTGGACTCAACGAGTTCTTCATTTTAATTGCGCTCTTTAGGGTGCCGAACTTCACTATATGTTCAAATCTCGACAACCCTAATCCTTCGTTGGCTTTAAGTGTATAGAAGAACCCGATCGCCGTTGATGGCATTAAGTTAAGGGTCCCTTTGACCTCCTGCCTGTTTTCACTATCCAATAATTTTAATACTCCCTCTATAGGCGGATTTATTGGCAGAATGTATATATAGCGAGGAAACATATAATTCGTGAGAAACTCCATCTTTTAGCCCAGTATGAGCGACAACTTTCTAGTTCTCTTGATCGTGTTCAGCATTTCTGACACGACAATCCCACAACGTATTCCTTAGCTTGGCCCCATCTTAGCTCCCATTTACCTGAAGGTGTCCTGCGGTTCGACTGCTGGTATACGACCGCTTTCTACTTCTGTCTCTGGGTCCTTGACGTACAAGGTGTCCTTCTTCGAGACTACCTGAAACGTCAAGCACTTCTTCCCAGAGATACTCATTCCCAGATTCTTCAGGTAATCCTGAACAATATTTAATTGCTCCTGGGCTTCTCTTTTATCCTTCTCGAGTAGAATTGTATCATCAGCGAAGTCTAATATATGGATCTTATTGCTCTCGTTGACCTTAATGCCGTCGGTATTGCCTCCAGTAGCAGTTCCAGACATAACTTAAACAGTAGCAGAGACAGAGGATCGCCCTGTTTAATTTCCCTGAGGATTTCGATCTCCACCATTCCTGCTCCATTCTTCGCTCGTATTCTTATTTTGTATTTGTTGTACATATTTTGTGTTAATTGTATCAGTGGGGTCGAGATACCTTTCCCTACCAGACAGGGTTTAATCGCCGAGTGAGGCACCGTGCCAAAGGCTATTGAGATGTCTACTATTTTATAGACACCTCCTTTGTCCTTTTCACTGTGATCTGAGGCAGCGTTAAAGGTCCTACATTAATTTTACATCCGTTCTCGGATGTAAATCCCTTCTGCCTTAGATTTCGTACGGTACCCCCTTTTATTCTCCCGCCGAAAATTGAAGAGAAGATTCTGCTGAGAATGGCGCCTACCGTTATAGGCCACCAATTCTCGGCTTTGCTTACGTCTTTCTTCGCTTTGGGTATCAACGTAGTCCTTTTATCCTTCCGATTGGAAAATAGGAACTGAAACATAATATGTTATATTATTTAGCGATTATTGTGGGCAGGCTAGGCATCAACAGGTGTTCCTTTTTCAATCCTTCTGGCCGTGCCGCTACCGTCCTTGTCATCTTTTTCAGCCTTTCGCTTACATTTTCGGCGGTTATCGGCGGAAAGAATTCGTGTAATAACATTTCAGAGGCTCTATTTCCTGGGACTATGGGGTTGGGTAGTTCTACTCGACCCCACAAATCCTCATAGAGCCTCTTCATCTCTACTGTCTCTGGCGGTTGCCTGGCCGGCTCCAGGTATACCAGGTCGCTGTTCATGACAAAGTCGGCCAACTTCATCGGACATTCTTTGAAGATCTCTTTGCAGCGTGCGTAAGAGTATCTCTTCCTCTGGTTTCTACCATTCTTTCCTTTCTTGCCATCTTTTTCACTTTTACTCCGTGGTTTCGTTCGTCTTATATTCTCCCTTCATTCTTAATTGGTGCTCCATATAGAGATGCGCATATAAAATGATCCATCTTTGTAACAGGAGCTTCCCTGTCGTTCCTCTCTTCGGCCCAGATTTGTTCTAACCGGTTATGGACAGTTCTTAACGATGGGGGTCACCTCGGTTGAACTCACTATTTCTTATATCAAATTCTGCCGCCACTCACGGATTGGTTCTTCGTCTGTTACATTGTCTTCAACCCGACCTGGCACGCAGCTTCTGTCAACGAGATCGCACCCACCCTCTGTCTCCTAGGCACTCTCCCGAGGAATCACGTGTTCGTTCCCTAGACCTTTTCTCTCATTTTCAATGTTTTCGATCGTTTTGCTGGTTAAATACTTCATTATTTCAACGTTGGGGTATTTAATATTCTTCAATTTTTGGTCGATCTTCCTCAGGAAAGTGGCCCCTTCTACTGACCATACTCTACTATTACTTTCTCGATTGGAGGCGTCTGTTGTACCCCTTCTCTTATCATATCTGACGGCAGGGTACGCATGGTGTTCATGCGTCGATAACCCTCTCTGAGTCCCGAAACTCATGGTGCAAGCTTCGCATCTAAATTGACCCTAACGACATTGCGTGGGTCCGCTACATTTTGGCATATGTCATCTCGCCTCATTGATGTTTCAGAAGCTGCTCCCGTAACTTGTAGGGGGAAAATCGTTCCAATGACCTCCAGCAGCAGCACGACTACATCTCCGGCGTTGCCAGATGGCCCTTCGAGAAAAGTTCGTAGCAAAGCGAGATTTCTCCCTCCTTTCGAGCCCCTGTTTACCAGCAGGAGTTCGAAACCCGCGGTCCAATCTGACAGCGCCTGGGGTTTCCCCATTCCGTGGAGTGGACGTTGAAATCTCCCAGGACGAGCACCTGCCTGGGAAGATGCCACCTGACGCAGTCGCCAACCCCATCCAGGAACTTCTCGAACGCTGCCAATATGCTGTTGGGCGACACGTACATGTCCATCGTCAGCATTCCTGCCCACTCGACTGCGATATATCCGTTGCCGCGCTCCAGCGGGACCGTTGATGTCCAGGCGACAGCGACCGATTTGGCCGTATCTCCGGTCCAGTCCGGAGCGTCGAGAACTCTGTTTGTTTCGGCCACCACCGCAAGGGCGATCGTGCTCTACCGGATGGTATGGAACAGCAGGTTCTGCGCCCGTCTTGACCGTCCCAAATTGGTCTGGAGGATGCGCGTCTTCTTAATCCCCTAAGTTCATCGCTTCCATGACTTCCTCCGCACCAGCCTCCTTACTCGCGGGGTTAGGGTCGGGGGTTCCCTGCGACGGCGAGGCCTGCTTGTTACCACTTGCAACCGCGGATCCGCGCGCGGTTCCTCTTGTTTCCTTCCTCGGAGGGCCGCAGGCCAGTTCCCCCATTCTGTGTGTAGCCGGTGCCCCGAGCACCTCATAGAGCTAGCATTTCAGGTTCGCGCCAGTGCATCCTTTGGCTTGGTGTCCCGAGTTGCCAAACCTGCTGCACAGGTGCACCCTGTCCTCCTTGGAGGTGCATGTCCTCTTCACGTGTTCAATCTCCAGGCATTCTTACGTTCTTCTTACGTTAAATAGTATACCATTAATGAATTTGTAATACCTAGGTGATTGAGAGCGGGGGTGGTGTAGTTATGGAATGTTTAAACTTTGATCTGAGGTGGACGATGGAGATATCATTACCTATCTTCCTAAAATAGAAGAAAAGATAAGAAATTAATAAACGCATGGTCAGAGGTAGAAGGAGGTAGTTATAGGTTAATAGATATAAATAGACCATACACCAAATAGTAAACTATTGAGAAATTCTTAAATAATAGATTTGGTTGACTACACGCCGGATAGGTATTTTATTGGTAAATGAGAATGCAGGAAGCGTAGGCCATAAAGTAAAAGCAATAAATTTTGGTCCATATAGTGGGTTGATGGAGTGTGTGATTCTTGTCCGAGGTAGACGATGGAGATATCGCTATCTATCTTCCTGGAATAAAAGAAAGATAGGATTTAATAATAGTAATAGTTAGTTGTAGTAGAAGGTGGTTAATAAATTAAACGTAATAAATATAAATAGACTATACATTTAATGGTATACCATTAATAAGATTTAAATACTTAGATGAATGAAGCGTAGGAGGCGTAGTTAATAGATGTTTGAGTTTACCTCAGGCGGGTGGTGGAGATATCGCAATCTGTCTTCCTAAAATAAAATAAAAGATAGATGAGAATGTAATAAATGTGATGGTCAGTTGCAGAAGGAGGTAGTTAAGTATAAATTAAATAAATTAGATAGATATAAAGGTTATATATTAAATTGTATACTATTATAAATATTTTAAACATCTTTTAGTGCAAATAGTTGTAGAAGGAGGTAGTTAATAATTAATAATTAATAGACTGTATAGACGATACATCAAATAAGCATACGAATGGTAAGAATTTTCAATTAATTTTTAATTAATAAGTGTATAGATAGCTTAGTGAGGTTAGAGGTATAAGTGCTTTGCACGTGCAATGGAGATGTGTATACGTACTGTAAAGATGAAATGGTCGAGCGAGGAGGTCCACCTGGTGCGAGTAGAGGTGATTAGGACGATGGACAATAATTGAGCACTGCAATCGTGAGTATGTGATACACATGATTATTTGAATTTACGCACGTGAGTTTGGTTCTCGGCGGCCGCCATCTTGTCGGCAGCGGATCGGTAGAATCATGAACTATAGACGGACGAGAGCTGACTTGTAGTGGCGTTTTTAACCACCATGAATATACAGAATATTATGCCGAACTCAACATAGTAAATTTCGTATAAATTTCGTATTTAGAATTATCATTAAATAATTAATAAATTGGTTGGTATATGTGTATGTATATAAAATAAGGCTTAAGTGGGCGCGTAAAGCGAATAAAAATAATGTAGTAATATATGTACACACATAAACATATAAACATAAATTCATAAATAAATATACCAGTATATGAATTATTAATAAGTGCATAAACATAAATAAGTATATGAATATGTGGATACATACATTATAGAATAATTATGAATGGCTGATATATTTGTATATAATATAATATTAATAATTGACAGTATTGTAGTGATAGCATAATGTATATTAATAGCGGACAATAATTATCACATTAGTGAAAGGGGTTTCAAAGGTAATGTTAGTTGAAGTAGTGCATGAAACAAATGCAAAAGTGAATAGGGTTGCTATGGATTTTTTAATGACGAAGTCCGATTTTTTTCCACTACACAATAAATGAGAAGAAAGCAGTTGTACCCCAGCAGCGACATCTATACCAGCTGTAGCACTAGCACTACAACTACATCTGCACCTCACTTCTTTCCTCCTATTTTCTTTTTCCTTTCCCTTTTTCTGTCTATTTGACTTCACTACTCCACAAAATTCCTTGAAACCTTTCCAATTTCCCATCCTTTCTTAATATATTCTCCACCAGGCTGCCTGCGTTTGGCCCCTCTCCCACTAAATTTTCCAGCTCCGTCCGCTTGCTTATCCATTTCGGATATACGTACAGCACGTGCTTCGCCTCGTCCTCTGTGTCCCCACAATCCCAAAACCTTAATTCCACGTCCATCCTTAGCTTTCTCCTTTATTTATGGAATATGCCGTGCCCAGTTAGCATGTGCATCGTGTAGTAATCTATTTCTTTCTTATTTCTATTGAACATTGTTGCATTTTTTACAATTTTTTAGTGAAATTATCTTTGTAATAATTATTCCATTTGATTTACCACTCTTCGTTAGATTTATTTATAATTTATTTATTATATTGTTATTTATTATATTATTAATTTCTAGTATCAAGGTGTTAGGATTATCCACCCCATGTTCTATTCCCGTCACTCTCTTAGGATTTCTTGTTTTATCATACATTTCCTTCCTCATGCTTCCTTTGATGTGGATCGAGGTGTTGCCGGACAACACGCCTAATTCCGAATGAAAGACTGTACCGTACGCCGTAGTTGTTATAATAAGGGCCGTTCTTTGCGCTTATTTCATCAATTTCTTATTCTTTTACCATATTCAAGGCTCCGGTTGACACCGGTAGTCCGTACATCACTATTGCATCCCATACGTTAGAATACAACCTACGCATTAAGTAGGGATGTCCGTTTAGGTTGGGCAATATACTGCTCAACGCGCCGAACATAACGTCTGGTTTCCCGCGTACACTAGCAATGTGATTATCAAACCTCCTTCCCCCATCAATAATAAATCCTAAGTATTAAATTGCCTTTTTCGTTTAGGTTTCCATCTATCCCAACCTTAGTTTGATTATCCTTGGTACTCTCTTGCCGGTTATCATTATGCTTTCAGTTTTGCCCTTCACTAGGCTAGTTCCTACAGTCACACCCCATTTGCTCTCCTTTTTCATTAATTCATTTATTCTCGGATCCACACATTCATTCTTCTTTATGGCGCACGTAAGCTCCAAGTCATCCACAAACGCAATGGCTTTTATTGCCACGATATTGTCCAATTTTTTTAGTAATTCGTCGTATAGTAGGTACCATAGGAATGGTTCCAGCACTGATCCCTGTGGTACTCCCGCAAACACCCCACTTTCCAACGTGCTGAACGCATTGCTGACAATTACTTTTCTATCGGCTAAGTTGTTCACTAGCATTCACATCTTGGCTGATAACGACCTTCTTACCATTTCTTTTCTTATACTCGCCTACCTGAGAGAAATGAAAGCGCTCTTTATATCCAGCGTTACCAGCACGTAGATTTGCCCTTTCTTCTTACAACTGTCAGCAATTTTCATAACTTGAGTCATTGCATCCACGCTGCTGCGCTTCCGTCGAAAGCCATCATGCTTCCTCTGGAACGGATCCATACTCATGCATCTCTCCATCAGCAGTTTTAAGCATTTTCCCCATACTTTGCGTAGTGCTGGTAGTATGCTGATGGGTTTATATGCATTAGGTAATTTCGGATCATTCAGTTCGGTCCTATCAGGGGACTATCGAAGGCAGTGTAACAACGCATGCTCCACGTCGTCTACTTCCGTGTCGCAATCGCAGCATCTGGAGTGAACCTCTTTGCTGATCGTCCAATTTTGAGCCTACACCATTGTTTTTATCATCCCTACGAGGGGGTTACCTCGGAAGTCTGGATCTCATTTAGAGTTCCACAGTAGAGTCGCCAATTGCCCCGTCATTGTACTAGTGACGTATTTGACTCCCTTAAAGGGGGGGCAATACGTAGCTGGTATCGGTTGCGTATGTGCTCAGAAGGCTATAAGCGGGGGGTCTGGTTGCGTGTGCTGGAAAGCAATACGCCGCTGGACTTAGCTGCGTATGTGTTTGGAAGGCGTCGTGCCGCTGGGTCGGCTGCGTGTGCCAAAAAACAATACGCCGCTGCACTTGGTTGCGTGTTGCCATCCCTCAGGGCCTTTAGCGGCATACCGCTGTTTAACGATTGTGCTGCGGGGCCCTGGGGGGTCATGGATACTCGAGGGCAGGCGAGGCTTCGGTCTCGTCTGCTTAAGTCGCACCCCTACCTCCCAGTGGTACCGCCGGTAACATGTGCGCCGCGTCGGCGTGGGGAATGGTCCCCCGGACGCGGCGTCCATGGCTAAACGGGGTGCGGCGACGCAGGAGCGACAGACAACTACAATATTTGAATCGGCTTGCCGATTAACGGTTCAAGCAACCACGAAGTTAATAATATTATTAAATATCAACTAAATAATGGAACTCGTTCCTGGGAGTATCGTTGACGACTGGTTAGTAAAAGGACACGAGTTGGATTATGGACGGAAACAATGCATAGATACCAAATCGACTTTAAAATTCGATAATGAAAATAATCAAGCCTGGGAAACAGCGCTTCTCGGTCCCGGAAGCGCTGTGGTGGATTCTTCCGCTCCGGAGGGGACTAACGATGACGACTTGGCTTTATCCCCGGACATGCTTTCAAAAATGATGGTGCCGCTGATGGAAATGAGACATTTACTAATTCCGGGTCTGCCAGAAGTACTGGCACTTCTGTTTAATATTTTATGCTATACCTCTCACTATCCGGAGTGTTGGAGAGAGAATAGGACCACGTTAATTCCAAAACCAAATAAGGATTTAAGTAAGGCCGAGAACTGGCGGCCAATAACGATTGGTCCTATTTTGGCCAGAATTTTCTCTTCAACTCTCGACATGAGCCTCAGATGGGGCATCGTGCAAAATATAAGACAGAAGGGCTTTACCACAGAAAACGGTTACAAAATAAACGTGGAAATTTTTAACACAGCCCTCGAACAGAGCAAAAGGGAACATGGAGGTGTCTTCACTATAGTTGACATCTCCAAAGCCTTTGACACGGTGCCCCACTCAGCAATTATGCCATGTCTGGCTAGGAAAGGAATCTCGACCACTCTTATGGAGTTGATTAGTAATATGTATGAAGGTTCCAAAATCAAAATCAAAGCTAAAAAAGGAACCCGGCTCGAGATTGAAATTCTAAGAGGAGTGCAGCAGGGTGATCTATTATTACCTTTGCTATTCAACCTGTGTTTGCAACCGCTGCTGGAAACGGTAGAGGAATCCACTGAGGGGATCAAAATAAATAATAATAATAAGATCCCTATATTGGCCTTTGCTGACGACATTGTCCTGTTGGACAACAGCAAACGAGAAGCTCAGAGACAGATATCCATGGTCCAAGAATACGTGGAGGACCTAGGGATGAGCATCTCTGGGGACAAAAGTCAGACGTTCCAGGTGGTCTCTAAGAAGGACACCTGGTACTTTAAGAACCCAGAGATACAGATAAATAGATAATAGAATAGATATAAATAGATAATAGAGATACAGATAATAGAATACCGTACACCGCACCCGAGGATGCCTTCAGGTACCTTGTTGCCAAAATCGGACCATGGAAAGGCCTACAGTGTGGGATAATCGTGCCAGAAGTGATGAGCACGATTAAAAGAATTAAAAAGCTTTCCTTGAAACCGGGCCAGAAAATGGAGCTTCTGCAAAATTATATACTCCCTCGTTATATATATAACTTACTAATAAACCCCGCGAACGAGGGAATCTTAAAGTTATTGGACAGTGAAGTCAGGCAAGATGTCAAGGGGATATTCCACATTACGCCTTCAACCTCAGTTGGGTTCTTTTACACGTGCTTTTGACGAAATCGCTATCCCCCGCACAGCAAAAGTACAGCGCGTACGACCGGGAACTACTCGCGTTGTACATCGCAGTGAAACGATTTAGATACGTCGTTGATAGTGGAGATTTCACTATTTTCACCGATCACAAACCCCTCATATACGCGTTTAAGCAAAACCACGACAAGTGTTCGCCGAGACAGTTCAGACACTTAGACGACGTCGGACAATTTACGACCGACATCCGACACATTAAAGGGATAGACAATAATGTAGCTGATACTCTATCCCGGATAGAAGCGATTGGGAAACCCGTCGATCATCAAACGTTAGCTGCAGCGCAAGAGAATGATACCGAGCTACGCGAAATCATTAAGTCCGGCTTTAGCGCGCTGCAATTGAAAAAGGTACGATTTCTCGACCAGGATGTCGGAATTTATTGTGACCTCACGAACGAAACCCCGCGACCGTACGTACCGGAACCGTTACGACGCACAGTACTCCAATTGTTACATGGACTTTCCCATCCGGGAATGCGTGCTACGCAGAAATTGGTGACAACATGTTTCGTCTGGCCGTCCATTAATAAAGATTGTCGAACTTGGAGGCGACAATGTATACCTTGTCAACGCTGCAATGTCACTAGGCACGTATCCCCGCACGTTGGAACGTTCAATACATTAGCAGACCTTTTCGAAGATATTTATTTAGAAATTATCGTCATGCTATATTCACAAGGTTATCGATATTGTCTATCGTGTATCGATCGTTTCTCGCGTTGGCCTGAAGCCATTCCCATCATCGATAGGGAAGCGTCAACCGTCGCTTCGGCCCTCCTTTCGATTTGGATTCCTGCATCCCCTTAAAAATACCGACCGACCAAGGGCGCCAATTCGTATCGTATCTGTTTAAAGAGTTATATCAGTTGCTCGGGGTCAAGCATTTACGCACGACGGCCTATCATCCCGCGTCTAACGGGATAGAGCGCCTATACAGACAACTAAAGGCAGCGATCAAGTGTCACGACACGATCAACTGGGTCGAAATTCTGCCGATAGTTTTGCTAGGCATTCGAAACGCGATAAAGGAGGACCATAACGCAACGGCGGCCGAAATGGTTTACGGCACAAGCATACGATTGCCGGCGGAATTTTTCTTGCCATCAGAGCAGCAGGCCAATGCGGAATACGCGAACCGGCTTAAAGTGTAGATGGGGAAGGACAGACCACAACCGGTCACGCGTAATAGCGAAAAGAAAATTTTTGTTTTAAAAGAATTAGAAATATCGCCATATGTTTTCTTGAGCCATGGCGCGATAGGAGGCCCTTTAGAGCCTCAGTTCGACGGGAGTTTACGGTTGTAAAGAGAGGAGAGAAAATTATATAATCAAAATAATCGGTTTCCATAGACCGAGTAAAACCTGCGTTTATTGTTCCGGACGACCTAGAAGAAAAAATGGCCAAACCTCGTAACATACTGATTCCGGTAGGACAATTGAACGCCCGCGACGAACACGGCGCAAACAACAACGATCGAATCGCGGAAGAAAACACCAGGAACAGGTACGTTACGAGATGCGGACGAAAAGTCCGCTTCCCGATTGGTATCAGGCAGGTTATGGGTAAAAGTCGTAAATTGTCGGACACAGGATATATCGGTAATTATAAAATAACGACGACAAAGATATACTCTGCTTAGCTTAAGAAAAGCGTTATCACTGGTAGGGAGGTGATGTAGCGGCACATGAGTCAGAGGACATTTCAAGTCGTGTTGTTGTTTTGCCTCGGAGTATCAAGACCGTTAGAGTACAAGTAATGTAAGAACAAATAAACTCCGGGCAAAACAATGTCGCCGCTACATAAACTGTCGAATTTGAACTTTCCGATTTTTCCCCCGATTATTATTATTATTATTATTTATTATTCTTTTTTTTTATCTACCAATCAGTCGAAACTCGTGCTTTGTAAGCAACAGTGGTGTAACCGATATCGCAACGTTTCATATCATATACAAAAGTATTAACCTATTTATATCGAAAAACTGTTAATTTAGATTATATCTCACGTTTAATATGTCGTGTGAAAAATAAGCATAGGACACGAAGCGGTATTGTGCTTATGCTAAAACAAACGAAAGAAAAGGACAACGTAAACACGAGAGCACCGTTTCGCGTCCATACCAGGTTTTTATACGACGACTTCAAGTTAAGATATCCGGTGAACTAAAAGCTCCTTTTAATATTTTCATAAGGAATACGAAGATAAATCGATGAATGTATTAAAAAATATATGGTTCCATTTGCAAAAATGAGGTTGAAATGGGACCCTACTACTGGATCCACAAAAAAGTAATTTGCACCGTATGTGATGTCTTCATTCGAACTAAACAATTTTTGTTAAAACTTTTTCTCATAACATCAATATCACGTGAGATATTCTACCGCTTATTGTTTCGCCATTGTTTAAATATTGAGGTTATGTTTCTATATATAATAAATTTCTATGCGTAATAAAATATCTACATATAAAATACATATAAGTAATGAAAATTTTAGACGATTTTGTAGATATCAGACTCGGTATATTATTTAAATCATGTCCATATCCAATTGTAATGACTTGTAACAGAACTTGAGAACTGAGATTTGTTTTTTTTATTCATAATTTTTTGTTAATAAATAGGAAAGATAACGCATGAATATACTGTATTACGTTTCTTAAACGAAACAATGCATTTTGCGATTAAAATGCAGACATTATAGCAAATAATACAGTAACAGTAGATAATCAAAAAGAAGTAGGGAGAAAACTTACAATAACAGCATGGAAAAGAATTTATGAAGAATCGTGTTACTGGAATAAGCTCCTTTGTGTATCACGAAGTGCATCAGGGCAGGATTCTTAAATAAATTTCGTAAAAAATTACTATCTATCAAATAAATACAATACGAGATTCGAAGAATAATTAATATTAACAAAAACATAATTATTTTATAAGAACATAATATTATAGAAATAATAAAATAAATAATAAAATTATAGAAATAATTAAGTTCTATTATTAGTAACCATTATCGATGACCGACTTTATTTTTGGTCCTAAATAAGCATTATTTTTGATGAAAACATTCTTTATCGGAAGAAAATAAAATAGGAAGAACGACCTAACTTTTATATAAAAAAAATATAATCAATATGTTTAATTAAAACTAAAACATAAATATTATATCATCACCCTTACGTTAATATAAATGTATAAATGTAAGTAGTACATTAGAGACGAAAAATATAATAAAAGTAAGAAAAAAGAAAAATAAATAAGAAAACTGTATTGGTTTCTACGACTTACTTCCACATGTGGAATAGTCTATCTGGTTGCCTTATGACCCATCTTAGAGACAGAACAAAGTTACTAGATTAAAATAATTTACAGAAACTTTTTAATTCATAAAATTTACAAGTATAAAGTATTTATCCTGAATAAATCCTTTTTATAGAAAATTGCAAGTCAACTATCGAATAACCAGATTTTATATTTTACTTAGCAACTAGCACTTCTTACCTATTGCTCAAACACTTGCTAAACACAAAAATTGTAACGTTTAAATAGGTTACTATTCCGTAGCACGTCCACACTACCGCATTTCGAATATGAAAGACTGTTGAACAATACCGTCCCTAACAAAGGCAGATTCGTACTGCTTGTTCATTGTCTACGCTTCTGGTCTATAAGCGAATCCTGTACGCTGCGCAAATGTCTCTGCGCTAATAATATAAGGTTGTCCGAAATGTGTCTTTCTTTTACAGACACATCTTTTATAACAACGCATCTTTACACAAACATGAAATCTAATGTCTCAAACGTTGTGATTTTTATCGTGATGAAATAAAATAGATCGTACGTAATTCGATAAAATAATATGAAACAAAAGATATTGTGCCTCCATCATTTCCTTATAAAACGAAACAAATTTTTCGGACGATCTAATATTTCAATTTTACTACAATACAGTAACGACTTTACATGTCGAAAATTACCGCTATTACGCTGTTGATTTTTATATTGATATTAAATATTAAAGTGGATAAAATATGTAATTGCAAAATATATTCCATACTATTGTAATAATTGTACAATATTTTACAGAAAATAGTTAATTTAATGATTGTTCTCTCCTTGAAGCATAAGTAATACTAGAGATATTTGGCAAAAAATGGAGGCTATATCTGCAATCGGCACTGAAAATTGTATAACTGCTACACACATACGTAAGTATAATACATGGCATAAACCGCTACAATGCTTATAGCTATATCGAAGACGATACTCTGTACGTAACAATTCTCTAACCTCCAAATGACCAAACCATGACCCTGAGGAACAGTGTATACAAAGCCGTATTATAAATGTACGATGTATGTGTACATGTTTTACTCACTGTCAACAATATACAAGAAGGGTACTTTTATGTATCCCCAAAAGAATATTTTAAAAGCAATTTTTGTATCTCAATACTTCAGGTAGAGGAGGTAATACCAGAATTTTACAGGATATTTTGTTGTTCGTAACGAATATAGCAGGGACAGATTTAGCATTAGCTTTCTTAATTCGACTACCGCAAAGTAGTTGACAAACAATACGTACATATACGATGCTACAGACACACAGTTATATGTATCATTCACTGTAGTGGTGGTACCGACAGATTTTTGCAAATATCTCGCAAAGTAAGGCCGAGTAGTGGTAACATGCAAAGGAAAACGTTGTTCCAAACGTCGATTTCTACGACATAGTGAAAAATCACCGAAACCCACGCTGCCAGCAGTTTTCTATATAATAACCAAATTTTATTCGTTATTCCTTATTCGACAGACTACCGATTTAAGGATCCTCAGAGCATTCGAATTTAATCTATAAATGCCAATTGCTCGGAAACTTCTCACCGTGTAAGAAATATGTTGAGACAGAAATTTATTGGTTTCGCGGGTGTAATTAGTTTTTCTGTAAATAAACGTATAGGGGTCACAATTCCTATAAAAAATGAACATCCTATACATGTAAATTCTATAGAATTTAGAACACCAACCGACGATTGAACTTTTCCTGTGTTTACTGCGAGTCGGTCGAACGATATCAATAAAGAAGGACGGGTACTTAGGGGGAAGAATAAAACAGAACTTCGAGAAGCGAAGATGGAGAACAAAGAAAAAGAAAAGCAAGTTAAAAGTTAGAAAGAGAAAGAGAAGAGGGATTAGAAGCGGAGAGTTTTTAGGAGATACGAAAGAAGACTTAAAAAATCGATTTTTGAATTTTCACGAATCGATCGCCTGATTTCCAAAAATATTACAACATTACAAATCGATTTTCTCCACACCGCGCCTTTAAAGGTTATTCTCCGTATCACCATTAACGAAGACACGAAAGGTGAAAAAATAGAGTCTATAGAATCCATAAGGAAACTGCAAGATGAAGTGTATTACGTTTCGGTTTAAGAGAAGTCTTTATAAAGCTTTCTTTTTCATCCAATTTTCAGGCTCAAACGCGCAAAAGAATAAATTAATATTAAATTACTTTCCAAGATAAACCAGTATACCAGTATATTAATAGATTGAAATTATAAAAATTGCAGTCTTAATAAGACAACTTCTTCTGAAACATTGCACTTTATAAAACGCTTAATGTATTAAAATACCAATAAAAAGAAGAACTCCCTCTTGTGGTGAGTCTCTCACTTAATAAAAAGTATATATATATATATGTCGGAGATGAAAGAACACCGGAGCCTTCCTTTGGAACTTTGGGAAAATCCCGTAATATTGTAATCTAGATTCTACCATAGCCGTAATTAAACAACTGTCATTCAATCCGATTGTACTTATTCGAGATTCGCGACAGTGAGCTTGGGCTCGAGGCGACAACCAGTCGCCAACGTAGCCGCGGTCAAGGGATGAACGTTTTTACCTAACAGAGGTATGGAGTAATTCTACAGCTCTTCTTAAAAGAAATAGTTGTAGCGGCACGCGACAGTAAACATTCCAACGGTTTCTGTGCCGTGGCAAGATGATTACCAGATGTCGATGCATCTCCACAGTACATGTTCAGCTGGTCTGAGGAACCGCTATAAATCTTAGGATTTAGTTAACTAAGGTCCACCAAACGGACAAACAGTCTTTATCCTAACAGTTCCTAAATCTACCACCTACTACGCGAAGATACGGGAAATCTGCTTTTCTCAGGAACGAAGCTTCCTGCTAGCAACTTTCTTTCAAGGGTGATTCGCATCCTTCTTTAACCATCAACATAGAAATTAACCAATTTCCCTCTCTTTCTGAACGAAAGCTTTCCTCGACGAATCCGATGATCCCGTGTCCTTAGACACACCCCATCATTGTTTTCCTCTGCAGCATCATCGTGACGGAAAGTCATTCGCTCGTGAGGTCTCATTAGCTAGTTACATAGCGTCTTTACGCTCGTTGAATATTCTATGTTTTAACAAGGGATTAGTTTAGTAATACTTGTACCGTAGACAAGCAAGTTGAGTACAACTTGGACTTGTGGATGAGTTCCGTTCGTTTACAATATTTCTTTAAGTAGTGACTATCGACAAAGGTGTATTGTTCTGAGTTGGTTAGTATTAAGTCAGTTTCTACTATAAGTGCGATAAATACAGAGTATCAGATAAATTTTTGTTATTTTCCACTCGTATTCTAAAAGTAATACAGTTACACGCGTCATTAAGAAATTAAAGATAGCTCACATGGGCTATCTCTTTGAGGAGAAGTGTATACTGTAGTTATACTAAAGTTATAGTATAGTTATAGTATAATTATAGTAAAGTTATAGTAAAGTTATAATAGAGTTACACTAAATTAAAACTAAGCTACACGTTGTACTGATCTAAATTGTTTCCTTCGAAACTCTTTTTTGACAGCTGGTTTGATCGTCATCATCATCAAGAATCATCAAGATCGTCAAAATCCATTGAGGCAAATAAATTTTAGTTTACATTATAAAATTAGAATATTTTTAAAATTTAAATTTGTTAAATTAAATTAAGATTGACAGTACTTAATCATAGTGGCAGTTAAAAAGGTGTTCACAACAAAAGTAAGATTTCTTTAGAAAATAGTAAATTGATATAGGTCAAACCTGATCTCTCACATCCGAAGAATACTTAGCGACTGAAATAAAAAGCAGTCGCAACGCGCGGAATAATCCACGCTTGGATGCAAATGGGTTAATCCCCTCGTTCTTCTCCTTATCGAGGTTCAGTTTCTTAACCAGTGCATTCAACATTTGCACCACCCCCGACAAGGCTTGCGGAACCCCTTCATCTCTCTCATCGTGAACGTATCTCCTCTCCCTCGATCTCACTATTCTGAGCGTCGATATTCTCCCTCGCGCTATCCTCTGCCTCACTGCCCGCAGGCAACCATTTTTTGCACGTGGAGAAATCCTCACGGACACCGCTGCTGCTAATAATCGGCAAAAGCAGAGTAGTGTCGGACTCTTACCGACTAAAACTCCAGCATGACCATCCTCCGCGTATGACAGGAGTGCTCCAGGAACTTCTTATGAATTATCTTTCCGTTTCACCCCCTTCCCGCGTCTTCTTGTTCGAGTCAGTTCTAAAAATTTCCTGACTGTTGAATTTGGCGTTAGGGGGGTCATTGCCCCTAGCGCCATTTCCCCTTCTAGTCGCGATCCGTTGGGACGGCGATGAAGCGGCTGTAGGGTACCTGACCGCCATCTCCCTCCATCGCGTTATCCTACAAGGATGAGAGTTTCTCTTTCTCTCCCTTTCTGCTCGCTCCTTTGCGAGCATAACTCGCTTACAGAAGAGGCGGACAGTCTCATATTCCTGTGGCCCGCTCAGCATCGCTTCTACGATCACCGAGGGGGGCAATTTCTCGCCTATGACGTACCGAGGGTGTGGCGGGACAGCTTTTACGCCAAACAAAACTCCAGCGTCTGCTGCGCCTTGTCCCTGCCTTCCCCGCAATGGTGACAGATGTCCGTCGTCTCCCGTTCAATTTTCATCAGGTACTCGCCGAACACGCCGCGTCTTGTGAGCACCTGGGTCATCCTGTAGGTGAGCGGGAGGCCGCGACGGCATCTCCACGCCTCCTAATTTTGAAGGACCGCATCCGGGCCTCGATGTTCGCCTCCCTCGTTGAACAGCTGGGATCGCCACTGGTCCAACGCGGCCTCCACGGCGGTACCTAGATCGTTTGGGACCGCCTACTCGGTCGAGTCCTCTCCCCAGTTCCATACTCTCATGTGGGTGTATCTCCTTTTGAGCGTAAACACCCGAAGCTCCCACGGGGGGGGGGGGCCGAACGGTCGCCGACGCGTAGGACACCGTTCGCTATTCCCTGACGATCCTGATGGCGGTTAGCCTGTGCAACCTCCTGAGGAACAGGATACTGCGAAGACTCACCATCAGATCGTTCGCCCATACCGGGGCCCCGTACATCACTCGGGATCGAACGATGCCTTCGTACAGTCGGTGCACCGCGACTCCCGCCCCACCGATGTTCGGCAGCAGGCTGCACAAGGCATTGGCCTTCGGAATCAGGAAGTCGAAGTGCGGCTCGAACGTCCACTGGTTGTCGATGACGAGACCCAGGTATCTCATCCGCTATCCCACCCCGACGGTTTCGCCTGCCACGTTTATGCTTAGACTGGGCGGAGGAGTTCCTCACCTGTTCTTCTCTCTGGTTCTCGAACTAGATGGCCTCCGACTTCGCAGGGGAGACCCCACTCCGCGTACAGCACGTATCGCGCAGGCCGTTGCGACTTCGCCGATGCGCAACGTCTCGTGCCACCCGCGACCTCCGATCAGGACCAAAGTGTCGTCAGCATAACACACTATGGGCGCGCCTGGAGGCAGCGGGCAACGCAGTACCTCGTCATACGCGATGATCCACAAGATCGGCCCCAACACCGAGCCCTGCGGAACGGCGCACTCAATGGGCCGCCTCCTCCTCCCTGTTAGCGTAGCATACCCACCTGTCGTCGAGGTAGGCGCGCATCAGCCGAACGAGGTAGCTGGGAACCTCGAAGTGTTCCAGGGCCGCCACTATCCTGTCCCACGGCATGGAGATCAACGCGCTGACGATATCCAGAGAGACCGCCAGCACCACGCCGTCCCGGGAAACCATGTCCTCCGTGAGTGTCCGCACGCGTTTGACCGCGTGAATCGTCGAGCGTCCCTTCCGGAAGCCGTACTGGCTTTCGTGCTAACCCGGTACCCGCCCTGACATGTCCCGCTCCAGACGGGCGGCAACCACTCTCTCGAGGAGCTTGCCGACCTCGTCCAGCAGGCGCATCGGCCGGTACGCTAACAGCGAATTCGTCGGTCGGCCCTCTTTACGGAACAAGACCAGCCTCGCCGTCCGCCATCAGACATCGGACATTCAGACATCTTGTGTAGAGGCGCCGAAGTTTGGGAGCCATGACCCCCATCACTTCCCCCAGATTCGGCCTGGGATTCCGTCCGGGCCCGGCGCCACATCGCGGGAGGCTATTCTTCTGGTCGTCTCCCGCAGCTCTTCCTCCATGACTTCCCAGTCATCTGTTCATTCAACCGTCCGGGTTGTTTCCCGCGACTGTTCTGCCGCACTGTCCTCTTGCGGGGGGAACTCGCAGGCAAACTAACCCCAACCTAACCCCATATCTAGCGCGCGTACTTTTTTCAACCGCTCTCCTCGCCAAATACCTCCCCCTTTATCATTTCTCACTGTAATCGGCGTACTCAGGTCACTATCTCCGACGCCGAACACCATGTCACCACCTTCCGATTCCGTTTTTATCTGGGTCGTTCGGCACCCATCTACCGAGGCTTCTGGGTGCCTTCAATTCCTGAGGAAAGGATGTCGTCCCCGGCAAAACCGCTTACCGGGGGAAGGCTGATACCGTCGGGGGTTGTCAGGTTCCCCGGGGTTGACCGCTAATGACTGACGCACCCATGAGCCACCTCGCACTGCCCTCAACTAAGAGGTACCCTGTCGCCTGGTATTTCTAATGTACATAAAATTGGTGAAGGAAATGCCAAAACAGACTTGACAGTTCGTTACCGTGTTCATATTCACCTTCAGTGCTAATATAATAGTTACACCTGCTAGGATGTCTATACGTACGTTCTCATATTTGGAGAATAAAAGTGACTTTAGTAGGTTGTACTGCCAAAGTACAGTTGTGTCACTTTACCCACAAAAGTATCATTAATACCACATAATGATATACATATTGATATAATATCAAACGACTTTTATAAGAACATTGTTTTTATAATTTCAATCCCTTATGAGTTCTTCTGCGGTACTTACTTAAACCGAACACTGTACTTACAAATATATTTAGGTGTATACACATGTTTATTTGTGTGTGTAGTTGCAACTTTTGACTTCGTTCGGTTTTCCTTTCTTAGTTTTCATTTGTCATAATATATTTTACTCTACACTTTATTCCAGTTAAAGCAGCATATTTATGTATTTTCTTGTTTATTCTTTTAAATAACAGATTCTATTTTACTCCTGTTGGTAAGTGCAAAAACACTTTAAGGTTTACTACATGAATTATTTTGTAATATTTCTTTCTTTCCTATCTAGATTTTAGTTATTTTGATTGTATTTCGAGAACATGTCAGATTTTCGTAAAAATAAAGATCTACAATCAATATTGAAAAATTTAATGCCAAAAGAAATACGAACGACTGCGTATTATTCTATGAAAAAATATGGGAACAAATGCATATTTTTCCAAAAATTTATGTAAACTTAAAATGTCATTGAAAAAGGTCAACCTTGGCAATACAGAAAACATACAACAATACAGAAAACAGATTTATTAAAAATAATTATGAATGGCTTGAACGAGATTTCATTTATTAAAAGAAAGAAAAAAGAAATGAAGAAAAGTAGGCTGATATCTCATTTCATCAACAATTGTTATTTTTCTAAAATAAAAAATTTGTCTTAAATGAATTATTAAATTCGAATAAAACGAGTTTGCGTCAGCAAGCACGCTTACATCAGTACATGTAACGTAATGAATATAATAACAGCATTGAAACCTTTTGTAAGAAAAGCTGTTCGTCAAACAAAAAAAAATTACACTGTGTTGAGCATAAAGTCTGTTTATTATGGCTAACTTTCCAAAATTCCAATATAGCATAATCAGAAATGGGACAAGAAAGTGCGAGATTAATTATATGGTAATAACGGTCATCATACGATAATATATTAATAGAAAAGAAGATACAATGAAAATACAATAGATGCAATGGAAGCATTTGTCAAAGCAGACCTACATTGTAGAGATGGCGTGAACGTAACCTGCGAATACCGAAGTGATTCGATCAAGTTCGTTTCTAATTAATGGAGAGCATAACTGTTCTTTGTACGTATCACATGATCTGTAGCTGCTATTATACTTTTTATATTAACGACATTAAAATCAATATGCGAGGTACATAGTATAAACTAATGACAAAGAACAGTGAAAGTGAATTTTCGCACGTTCGCGGGGAGACGAGATCTCGACGAAGCGCGCCAACGAGAGTCGTAAATTCCCGTTACGATTAACTAATAGACGCCACGAATCGTACGATCCCTTATTTCTTGTGGGATAATAAGGGTGATTAATTGAAATAACGCTGCGATTAACAGGTTACTATATATTTAATCGATCCAACAACTTCGGTGTTACAATAATGAATGTTTGTACGAACAACGACGAGTGAGTACGACCTGAAACTCTCTTAGTATCGTTGCGTTGAATGACTGTATTCGACTGAACACTTATTGACGAACTGAAGACTTGATCGAGAGTTGGTGGCGACTTGACCGAGAATTGATCGAGAGTTGATCGAGAGTTGATCGAGAGTTGATCGAGAGTGCTGAACTGCCCTTAAGGTGTCTCGGAGGAAAGCTTGGTGTGGGTGTGCCCTTTGACCAAAGAACGCTGATTCGTTGTTCACACTTTTCGTCCAGGGAGTAAGGGTAACGATTCGCGATGCCGATTGGTTATGACCCACTCTAATGAACAGGATATGCAGAAGTCTCCCACCAACGTAAAGCGTAGGTGGACTTTGCTCCTGACGAAAAACAGCCTTTTTCGATGGACATGTGTTAGCTTTTCCATCTGGTGCCTGTCCGCTTTCTCCGTGATTCTTAAGAGCGCCTAATAAACTCAAGAACTTTTCCAAGACCCAGCCATAAACTGAAAATACTTATAGAATTAGAAAATTCTCCAGACATGTAATTTGACTGGCAAACATGTGTGGAAACAATGAAGCTAAAAGTTAACGTTTTATGGTGGATCCGTGGGTCTATTGAGAATCGGGAAGACTGTAGGTTGGCCGTTGGCTGCCAGGTAGCGAGGGATGGCGTGCAGATGTCCCACGCGACGTAACAGAAAGATAATGTAGAAATTAATGATTTTGAATTTTGCAAGCGTAAGTTTAATTTTAAATTTTTTTAGACTGAATTCTACTAAATGTAAATATAACTCTATTACAAAATAATATATATGGGACAGTGTGACATTAGGGAAGGACGTGGCGTGAGGGGTAATTGTTTATTAGCGTTGTCAAGGTATGTTAACGTTGTCAAGAAATGTTGTGAACGTTACCAAGGTATGTTAAGGAAAAAGTGAGCATGGAAAACGTTGTAACGAGAGTGGAGAGAGTCAGAGTTGAATTTATCGTTGTCGTGTGAAGATCGTTGTGTTGTTGTGTCGCAAAAGTAGTGAATAACGAATACGTGAAACGGGGTATTATATTCGATTTCGCGTGAGTGCAAACGATATTGTATTAATCATACTGTTGCCTACAAACTAATAATATAACATTCCTACATAAATAATACATTAGCTGCACATAGAAATAAAAAAAGAAAACGGCGCAGAACATTGAGTACCATTTCGGAGAAGGAAGATCCGGATTTAACTCAAAACATCGAGAATTCTGAATGGACAAGACTGTCATGTTTTTTTTATTTGTTTTGTGTTTTACAATTGTTTACAAATGTTTTACAATTTGTCCAGTGGGATATTAGGTAAAATGTTGTAACATGTGATTGAATAGCATGTGGATGGTTACCCCCAGCGGGGTACCATCTTCGTGTTTTTTCGGTTATATCCTTTGTGAGATCAACTGGGTGTTTCCTTTTTAGTCTTCTTTCTATGCTTGTGTTGATCGTTTCCGTAGCCAGCCGGTTTGGGTGTGTTGTTATTCTTTCTCTGTACCTTTCCGCGCATCTGGTAATCTCCTCCTTGACCGTTGGTATTCCCAGGTCCTTCCGAAAATCCTTGTTTCTAACGTACCATGGGGCGTTTACTATTGTTTTAAGAATTTTTGCTTGTAATGTCTCTATTTTGCTTATATGGCTCTTTGCTGCTGTCCCCCATAGTGGTATTCCGTATGTGCAGATTGGTTTTATAATTGTTTTGTATATTTTTGGTTTATTTTCTATGCATAGTTTGGATTTTCGACTTGTTAGTCAATGTATTTGTCTCCTTGTTGTCTGTATTTTGTCTATTATTGATTTAATATGCTGTTTGCATATGAGGTGTGTATGAATGTGGAGTCCTAGGTATTTGACTTGTCTTGTTTGTGTTATGTGCGTGCCGTTCAGTAGGATGTTTGGTGGCGTCTGTTTTCGCAATGTGAATGTAATATGGTTGCATTTGTTGGGGTTTGCTTTTATTTGTTTAGCTTGCAGCCATTTTTCTATTTTTGTGATGTGTTCTTGTGGTAATGTGACTGCTGTTTCTGGGTTAGTGTGCCTGACTAGTACAGCTGTATCGTCCGCGAATATCAGTATTTTGCTATTGGTAGTTGTTGGTATGTTGGCCGTGTATAATGTGTATAGTATTGGTCCTAGGACGCTTCCTTGCGGAACGCCTGCCTTGATGTCTTTAACTTCAGAGTATGTGTCCTTGATTTTTATTACGAAGGTTCTGCTGGTTAAGTAGGATTTTATTAATTGGTATATTTGCTCCGGGAATTGTTTTCTGATTGTTTGTAGCAGGCTTTCCTGGTTTATTTTGTCAAATGCTTTCTCGATGTCCATAAAGAGGGCTGTACAGTATTGTTTGTTTTCTAATGCTAGTATTATTTCATTGATGAGCCTGTGCATTTGCTCTATCGTGGAGTGTTTGTTTCTGAATCCAAATTGGTGATCTGGTATTAATTTTTCCTTCTCTATTATTGGTTTTAGGCGGACGAATATTATTTTTTCTAGTATTTTTGGAAACACAGGAAGTAGCGATATTGGTCTGTAAGATGCTGTTTGGTGCCATTAGTCGTATCGCTTTTGGAGGAAGGTTTTTCAAGATTTTACCATTGATTAGGTCGATTCCTGGTGCTTTATTGTTTTTTGTTTTTTGATTATGTTTCTAATTTCTTGTGCTGTTATTTTAGGTATGGTGTATTGCTTGTCAGTTGAGGTACTAGTGGTTGGCGCATCTTCGTCCGTATGACAATTGAAGTTGCTGTTGTTGATATTATGTGGTGTAAATGTGTTACATAGGTGCTTGGAAAATTCTTCAGCTTGCTCTTCGTTGCTTCTTGTCCATGTGTTATCTGTTTTTCTGATTGCTGGGGCTAGTTTAATTGGCTTATTTATTTTTTTTCGTGGCTTTCCATAGGGAGTAGTTGGAGTTCTCATGTGCAGAGAGTGTCTCTATGAACTTTGTGAATTCGTTGTTGTTGTGCTCTTATATTTCGTTTTTTATTTCCTTTGCAAGTTTGTTTAGGTGTTTTTTGTTTTCTCGTGATCTATGTTTTTGCCATTTTGCTTTCGCTTTTCTTTTTTCTCTAATTTTTGCAAGGATGTCTGGCGGAATTATTTTTGTTTGTCTTTTGGTTGCTTCAGGTATGGTGGTTGCCCATGCTGCTTCTTGAATAGTTTCTGTAAATTTTCTTACTGCCTGTTCAATGTGTTCGAGTGTTTTTAATGGGATGTTGCAGTTAATCTTATTCTCGATTATTTCTATAAATGATTGCCACTTGGTGGTTTTATTGCATAGTATATCTGGATTGTTATAAATGATTGGTTTGTTTCTGTATGTAATTATTATAGATGTATGATCGGAACTAAGCTCTAGACTGGGTGCTATTTTTAGCTTATTTACGTTTAGTCCCTTTGTAACTGCAAAATCGAGTAGGTCAGGTATTTTGCTCAGGTCTGACAGCCAGTATGTCGGTCTTCCTGTGGATAATATATTGAGGTTATTGTTTCTAATGTATTTTTCCAGGGTTCTACCTCGAGGTGAAGTAATTCTTGATCCCCATATTGTGTGCTTATAGTCTGAGTTATATATAGTAGTTATATATCTGAGTGCTATATAGTGTGAGTTATAGTCTCCCGCTGCAGTAAACTTGTCACCTAAATGTTGGAAGTACTCTTCCCACATTTGTGTTGTAATTTTGTGTCGCGGCGGTACACATACTGCTGACAACTGAAAATGATTGGGGCTAGTTTGTACTGTAACGGTGGTTGCTTGGATATATTCCTTACTGACTTGGCTGTGTAAGTAGTGTTTTATGTCGTTTCTTATTATCACTGCGGTCCCTCCGTGTGCTTTTCCTGAGGGGTGTTTGGTATCATATATAGTGTAGTACGGTATTTTCATGTAGCTTTTTGTAGTGAAGTGTGTTTCTGAAACAAGTAGTATGTCGATATTGTTGTTGTACAGGAATGTTTTAGTTTCTAGGGCTCTATGATGGAGGCCGTTTGAGTTCCAGTCAGCAATTTTTAGCGTGTCCGTTTTTATTTTTTACTTAACATGTTTGTAAGTAATTGGAGCATGACCGTGATCTGTTGTGTTTGTTGTCTGAGAACTGCATTTTGCTCGCTTATCATTTTTGTTAGCATTTCGGTGTTATTGATGGATTGCTTTAGCAGCTCTTTGATTTCTGTAGCGTCATTATTACTATTACTCTGGTTTTGGTTGTCTATGTGTACTGATTGGTTAGTTACTTGCGCGTAGCTTCGCCTACCAAAGGTGTTGGAGTTGTTGTGGTTATTATTCGTAGCGTGATGTACATTTTGGGGATTGATGTTTGCTATCAATGTTGTATCACTATCTGTTATATTCTGTTGTGGTTTGTGGTTATTGATTGACCTATTGCGAGACTGTCATGTGATCAAAGAAAAATTTGACGTTCGTATTACATATCTTTGATGACAAAAATTCTGGAGATAATCAGAATGCACAGTCAACATTCATTTTCATGCTTCTCGAATTTTCTTCTCGGCGGAATTGGTCCCTCAAATTTCCGGACAGACGATTTACAATTTCAAATATGTAAAAGATCATAGAGTATCTAAAACGCATTCAAGTTTCAACAATTGGTAGGATGATTCAGTCTATGAAATGTACAGATTTCCATCTATTACTGTAAAGATATATGAGGGATTCGGAAATACAAGAGTTTACTTTATTCGCACATAACAGCTATACATATATATTATCCTCTGAAGACCTCGAAAACCTACTCGCACGCACGCTTGTTGTCAACCGACTCTTCCAGATGCTTCTAAACGACTTCCTATCGTCTTTTGTCCCAACTAAGGCCTAGACGCTCTCTGACTCTTGCACGCACATTCACATGTACAGTGTAAATGTATCATCTTCCTAACACGCTTCCTTAAATTTATACTGTACACTTAATCGTGTTTACATGCTTTGTCGAATTACTTAACAGAAACAATAACACTTATTGCTTTATTTACATTTCTCTTAGTTTACATTCATCCATGACCTAAACCTTTCGAATTTCTCTCTACACAGTGCCTTCGTAAAAATATCCGCAGTATTTTCGTCTGTATTTACTTTAATTATATTTATCGTGTTTTCCTTTAAGTACTCGTGAACGTAGTGATAATTGTGTTTAGAATTTTTTGTAAAATTTCCGTACTTTGCTATACTTATCACTCCAGACTAATCCTCATAAATTTGTACAGGGTTATCGTCTAGATTTACATTGATGATTTTCATAATTTCTCTGATAGACATTAATTCACTCACCGCTTCCGATAGTGCTACATACTCTGTATACGTCGAGGCTTTTATCACACACCTTTGTTTTTTAGACTTCCAACCAATTATATTTCCATATAATCTAATTACATATCCAGAAGTCGATTTCCTATCTAAATGATCTCCTGCCCAATCAGCGTCCACATAACAATCTATCGTTTCACACTTTTCATTCCTTTTATAATGTAACCTTAAATCTCTAGTCCGGTACAAATATTTCAATATTCGCAAAGCATATTTAAAATGCGTCTCGCTACAACAATCTTGAAATCTACTCAGATAATTCACACTAAAACTTACATCGGGTCTGGTATTTACACTAATATACAGCAATGCGCCAATTAAATTCTTGTATCCATTTTTTTGTTTTTACTACAGATTAACAAATCGTCCACATATATTAACAAATAAACAACATTTTCTCCCTCTCCACGAGTATATAGGCACAACTCTATGTTATTCTTCTTAAAACCTAATCTCTTCACATACCTATAAAACACTCATACCAGTCCCTCGGACTTTCTTTTAACCCATCTTACATCTAATACTACTTTGCCTTTTACCCTTTCTACCAATTTCCAAGTTTTATTTTTATAGAGACATTCTATTTCCTTATCCATAACCTGTTTCCAATCTTCACTATTTTCACAACAAATCGCCTCCTCAAATGTACAAGGGATATCTACTCTACAATAATTTGCATGAATCTCACTAATGTTTTCCTTTCCTGGATACCTTACTGGAGTTCTCTTATTACGTGTGGATCTCCTAGGAATGTTTAAGCGTTCAGAACTATTATCATTTTCATCTTACCTAGCCTTAGTTCGATTATTCTTGAAAGGTAAATTATGCGTTTTGCTGTCTATACACACCCTACATTTCAAAAATTCTTTTTCTAATTCATTTGGTATACCAGTTACTAGCTGCTTTTTATCCAAAATATTTAAGTATTTAAAATTTACGTGTCCTAGCATCGTATGCCATCTTTCCTTTTTACTCATACCACTACGTTCGGCACTGTTTACTAAGTGCTCCTTCCCTTTCGATATACTTTTCATTCTATATGTCCCATTCTCTTTGAACGCTACAGCCGTAAGTTTATTGACCTCATCTATTATTTTTTCAATATTTCCTTTTGTAATAACCGTATTCTTGTTTTCTGTTAATTTACCTAAAATGATCAAATTTACGGACATTCTTTCGCGTAAAATACTTTACTCATATTTATTCTAGTTTCTTTTCCAAATACTTCAAAGTAGCTTATAACGTTTCCGACTTTTGTTGCTTTTACCGGTCTATTATCGCCTAAATATATATTTACTGGTTCTTTTAGGTCAGTACAATTCGCAAAGTAACTTACATTATTAATTATATGATCGGTACACCCGCTATCCAATAGCCACATTAATTTCATTGTCACTTATCTCATTCGTCTCGCTGCTGTGTGCTGCGTGCGCCGTTGCTATACATGTGCTTGCTCCTGATTTTCCATGCTCGCTCGTACCGCTTGTTGACTGACGATGGAAATTTCCACGTCCCCTGCTCATATTGCCTTTGTTTCCTGTTCCTCTGCTACGACCACGTGTTGATCCACGCCAATAACTGTTACTGCTTCCCGCTTGGACGCCATTTTGACACTCTCTCGCAAAGTGTCCTACTCTTCCACATCTGAAGCATCCTTCCTTTTTTGCAGAAAAGGCGTTGGTTTGCATTCCTCCTCGATTGGACTTATCTTTCTTCTTTGCTATTTCAATTTTATTTTTTACATACGCTACCGTTTGATTTTCTTCTTTCAACGCATCTATTATATCTGCTATGTAGCTGTATTCTTCGCGTAACGTATTCAGCATGTAATTCAGTTTTTCCCTCTCACTCACTTGTGCGCCCGCATCTTTTAATTCATTTATTAATTTTTCGAAATCGCTATAGAACGATGCTGAATCACTGTAGTTATCAAGTCTTATCTTTTCCAATCTCCTTCTACATACGATCTGTAGTGCCGTCGACTCTTTCAAGTACATTTCATCGAACTTTTTCACTATTTCATACGCCGTTTTTTCTTCCCTAATATATTCCAATTGTCTATTTGTGATGGCACTGTAAATTATGTTTATTGCTTTCAGATCCTCATTGTCCCAGTCTTCATTGTCTGTTTCGGTCAACACTCTAGTTGTAACAATCTCGCATTCTTTATACCCGAGAAACATCGTTATTCTTTGCTTCCACATACCGTAATCCTCACCATCGAATATAGGTATCATGATTTCCGATCTCTCCATTGTAATTGATTCCTTATCTCTTACTCAAGCGTTCCTACGTGCTCGAAGTATTTTTTTTAATACCCTTTGAACGTTTCTTCCCTTACTGGAACTCACTCGAACTAACTCGCAAGATTGAAAAACCACGCACTGAATAACTTGCAAAACTATGAACAACGCTCTGCTACCATGTAAAGATATATGAGGGATTCGGAAATACAAGAGTTTACTTTATTTACACACAACAGCTATACATATATATTATCCTCTGAAGACCCCGAAAACCTACTCGCATGCACGCTTGTTGTCAACCGATTCTTCCAGATGCTTCTAAACGACTGCCTATCGTCTTTTGTCCCAACTAAGGCCTGGACGCTCTCTGACTCTTGCACACACATTCACATATACAGTGTAAATGTATAATCTTCCTAACAATTACAATGCTAATGCCGTGGGTAGGGAAACTCTTTTTGAGCATTCAGAGCATTGGTTCCCCGATTAAATACTAAAAATCGATATATCCCGGAAAATAATGGTTCGAGACAGGTACATGTTATTATGACAAATGTTACACTTCAATGATAAAAACATAATAATTAATAACTCAATAATATACGACCAGTAGTTGACAAGTTGAAGAAATCCTTTTCGCGATCATTTACACCAAATAAAAACCTGTGCATTGACGAAAACCTTTCAGTATACGAAGGCAGATGTTATGTTGAACAGTTTATACCTTCTACGAGAAGTAGGTTTTGAATGAAGATGGGGAGCACGAGGCGGGTAAGGGTTCTCAGGGCGTAGGATCTCGCCCTAGGAAACCCGGATGGATCTGATCTTATCCTATAGCTGGGTGGTGGCTGGTCGGTGCCTTTGGCACCCGTCAATTTGCCGATCCGGTGCGGAGAATTTCGGAGAAATTGGTGAGCCCATACTTGCCAAGACCACTCACCTCACCTTCTCGTGGGGCTCCCTGTAAACCTGCGCCGGCTCGGCCCGGTGTGGGGTGCGAAAGAGCGAGTGGCACCGGGACTGGCGGAACTTCTGCCGACGACTAGGCACAAAAATACATTTACAAACATGGACATGTCGAAGAAAACAGGTAGTAACGTTTACGGTGCGGGGGAGGGATACCTCATTACCGGCGCAACCGCGGGTTGTAATGCGGGCCCCGCTGCGTCGTCATTGAGCAACCGTGGCCGTCCGGACCACCAAGCCCCCGGACGCGTTCATGCGTCTAGTGAAGAAGAAGAAGTAGTGCAACCAGCGGTGTCTCGGGGAAGGTCAGAGGGACCTGATATTACTATCAGTGGCCCGAGATCTTCGTGGGGTGGGCTACCGCTGCGGCGCGGCGGCGGTGGGAGGGTAAGGCCCGACGACGAAATGTCATCGTGTTCTTCCTCTTCGGCCGTTGCGAGCGCGCTCGGCAAGCGAACATACCGCAAGATTACCGAGTCCGTAGACAACACCGCCTCCACCGCCGACTGACGCGAGATCCGCTCGAGGATCTCAAGATTCTGTTCCTCCGTAAGTTGGAGCAGTGGTAGCGAGAGATAATGCTCGGGGGCCCGACCGCCCGGGCATGGACGCTGCCGCCGCTGCAAGAACCGTGCAATGACCGTTGAGGCCGGCGAGAGACACCTCGCGATCCACCGTGCAGTCGTCGACCGACGAGGTAGGATTTACCACCGTCGTAGGAGGAGGAATGGGGAGAACGAGGCGAAAGAACAGAAGGCCAGTTGCGCAACCTCTTCAAACGGTCCATGCGCCGACGCGAGAGCCGAGGGACGGATTTCGTCGGCGTTGCCGTCGTCATCGTTGCGAACGGGGATTTCGGTACCCGGGATATTGACCGGAAACAACAACAAGAAATTAAGGGTAAGGACTTTCGCCGAGTTGGCCGCCCGGCTTCCAGCGCCCCTCCGCACAAGGAAAAGCGGCTGCGGAGCGGGAGCCAAGAAGCATGATAGGAAGGGGGGACGAAACGCTAGCGGCAGGGATGCTCGTAGGAAAAATGTGCCCGGCTTTCCCCGGCCTCCACGGTGTGCCACGGAATCGCTCAATGTGAAAGACGGTTCGGGTTTTAGGTATAGGGAGGCGAGGTCGCTGTTCAGCAGAGAGATCAAGCTCTTCGACCTTGACATCGCGGAGGTTAGACCGAGGAAGGCGATCACGGGGGCCGTGATCCTGGAGATCGTCGGTCGGGAGAGAAGTCGCGAGAAGGCCTCGCTTATGGCCGAGCGCATGGCGGGTGTCTTCAGAGACACCCTTGTCAGTGTCGCCGTGTCTCAGAGAATGGCGGAGTTAAGGATAACCAAGCACTCAACTGAGAGATGCTCGTGCAGCCCACAGCGCCCTAACAGAAGGTCAAAAATTTGACATCGAGTATACACGTTGTCGCGTTAGGATATTTCGAAACTGCAAGTTTTTGGGAAAGAGCTATTGTTCCAAAATCAGCCGTGACGGGTTACACCGCCTTTTTCATTGACTGGGGATACAAACACACACAGCCTTCGGTTCGTTTCGGTTATTGCAACGCAAGTTCGCAAAGTTACCACCATCGGCCACAAAGATCCGCATTCCAGGCATGCGCGACCAATCGGAGCAAGTGTTAAGACACTGTGTGACCCAGTTAACTATGCTAAGATGGCGAGGATACTTGTTAGACATCGACCGAACAAAACTCTAGGAGATGATGGCCGCTGTCGCCGAAACGGGCTGTTGCCGCACAGACATGATCAGCGTCGCCGTGCCTCGAACCGCCCCGCGGAGCTTCGACACGGTGTGACTCCGATATACGTTGACGGCGATGAGAATGACTACGAGTGGGAGTAACTATGACTTAGGCGGGAGTAACTATGACTCTCTAAGAATTCTTTTAAACATCTGATAAAAAGCAATACGCCGCTGTGTTTAGCCGCGTATAATAAAAAGCAATACGGCAAAAAGCCGTGGATGAGCGAAAGAAATACGCCGCTGAAGTTAGTCACGAGCGTTTGAAATAGATCTAACTACGACCGTGCATACACACGATAGTCGTCCGTAGCGATTTTTTTTCGTTAAAGTCGAATTGCAGTGAGTACAAATAAAGGGCAAATGCATACTGCTGAGGCGGTGTGTTGTGGGTCCTTGGAGAGGCATAGTTGCTGAGGGGCAGGAGAGATTTCTGTCTCGTCTGCCCAAGTCGCACTCCTACCTCCCCGAGGTACCGCCGGTAACATGAGCGCCGAGTAAGTGTGGGGAATGGTCCCTCGGACTAAACCCGGACCCAAATTAGCAAATATTTAACAAAGGAATCCGTTCCTTCGTTACCTGATGACGACTTGGCAATGAAAATGACTAAGATTTGGAATGATGGGAAAAGATGCAAAAAGAGACATTTAAATTATAAGGTCAAAATAGGAGACAATAATGAACCCTCGAACGCAGCGCTTCTCGGTCCCGGAAGCGCTGTGGCGGATTTATCCGCTTCGGAGGGGACCACAATCGACAACCCTGCTATGCCCCAGGACTTGAATCAAAAAATTATGGAGCCGTTGGTGGGTGATAAGGTTGCTTGTCTGGTCTGTGAGAAAAGGGAAGTTCACCTTTTCTCTATGACGCTAACAGACCTGGACAAGCACCTTGGTCAACATCATACGGATGCTCGCATCCAGTGGGGATGTTTAAGTTGCGAAAGGAGTTTCCCGAAACTCCATGGGGCAAAGTGCCACAACCCAAAATGTAGTGGCACTAATCAGAGAAAAGAAGGAGCTCACAAATGTGGAGCTTGCCCCATGAGATTCGGGACTCAAAGAGGATCATTCACCCATGAACGGTATGTGCACCCTGCCGTAAGAAATGAGAAAAGAAGGGGAACGGACCCCCAAATGTAAAAAAATGGACTGTAGAAGAGGTATCTCTCCTGAAGTAGCTCGATGAAATGTACAAAAATTCTAAATACCCAAGTGTCGAAATAAGCAACATCCTCGCAAGTAAAACGATTGATCAAATAAAGTACAAAAGAAAAATTTTAAAATTAGCTGATGAGGACACGAGCCCTCAGGAGATTACCGAGGTGACAGAGGGAGGGTGCGAGCCTGTTAATTCAGGCAATGCGCGATTAAGCGTAGAACCTGTAATTAGAGGAGAAATATATAACGAGGAAACTACCCATCAGTGGAGACTCCAATTAATAAACAAAATCGAAAGACTGACGGAGGTACCCCTATCGTTAAAGGAGGTTGACGTTCGGTTAATAGAAGTTTGGGCGAAGAATAAAGAGGACAGAGAAGCCCTTGCTACTAGACTTAATGGATTTATTTGCACATCTCTATATGGAGATATAGAGAAAGTGAAAAACAAAAGCGACGAGAATAACAAAAAGGTAAAACCCCATAAAAGCGCAAAAAGAAAGAAAAATAATAGTAATAGAAATGTATAGAAAATATTGTCAGGAGTTATTCAAACAATGCCCGAGGAAGTTGGCCGACGTTATTATAAGTAACGATCGTGCATACCTGGAACCAGACAGGCAACCACCAGATGCAGCCGAAGTGAAGAGGCTCTATGAGGATCTATGGGGTCGGGCAGGACCATCTGATCCCCCAATTTCTGGAAGTAGAGCCTCTGAACTCGTAATAAATAAAATATTCCCGCCGATAACCGCCGAGGATGTAGGCGAAAGAATTAGTAAAATGAGGAAAAAGGCTGCGGCAGGGCCAGATGGATTTCAGAAAGAACACTTAATGACATTTGGCCTGCCCGCAACACTAGCCACGGTGTTTAATATTTTATTGTATAGTCCCTATTTTCCTACTATATGGAAAGAAAATAGGACTACACTGATTCCGAAACCTAATAAACCGAGCAGCCATGTCGAGAATTGGAGACCTATTACAATAGGCCCCATTTTCGGCCATATTTTCTCTTCCATCCTCGACGGAAGAATACGAAGGGGTATTGTACAAAACTTAAGGCAGAAAGGTTTTACAGCAGAAAACGGTTGAAAAACGAATACTGATCTATTTAATGCTGCCTTAAGCTATAGTAAGAAAAATAATGGGGGTATATTCACAATTGTGGATATTTTCAAGGCTTATGACACAATACCCCATTCGGCGTTAAAACCTAACCTGGCAAGTAAGGGTGTGCCGACCCCTATAATCAATCTAATTGAAAATATGAATGATGAGGACAAGACCAGAATAAAAGCTAATAATAACATAGGGGTCGAGATCAAGATCCTTAGGGGAGTCAAGCGGGGTGACCCTCTGTCACCGCTGCTATTTAATATATGCTTAGAACCGCTGCTGGAAGTAATAGAAGAGAAAACCAGTGGCATCAATGTCAGTCAGTCTAGAAAAGTGCCAATCCTGGGTTTCGCTGACGACATTATTTTACTTGGTGAATATGAGAGGGGAACACAACGCCAAATGGATATGCTCCATAAATATCTAAAAGGTTTAGAAATGAATGTATCAGGCGAAAAGAGCCAAACATTCCATGTAGTAGCTAAAAAGGACAGCTGGTTTCTTAAAGAACCAAGGATTAGGCTCGATAATGCGAATACACCAACTATTGAACCAGAGAAAGCCTTCAGATATTTAGGCGCCAAAATGGAGCCTTGGAAGGGTATCCATTATGGCATTATAGTACCAGAAATTCTGGGTGTGGTCAGAAGAGTTAGAAAACTATCTCTGAAGCCACGCCAGAAAATTTAACTACTAACCAAATATATCCTCTCGATACATATACCATCTGCTAACAAATTCGCCAAGGGATAGTGTTCTAAAACTGTTGGACAGCGAAGTCAGGCTAGAGATAAAGGCCATATTACATTATGTGCCTTCAACAGCCACTGGCTTCTTTTATGGTCCAAAAGCAAACGGGGGATTGGGGCTATCGAGGTTTGAATATATTATCAAACTCGGTACCCTAAAAAGAGCAATAAATATTAAGAACTCCATCGATCCAGCAGCGGCTAGCTTGATTAACGACGAATATGATAGTAAACTTAAGAAAATCGCCAATTCCCTAAGGAATTCCCTAAGGCCGGCCACTTCTGAAGATATTGAAAAGGCCAGGAGAAGTTAAAATATGAACATGTAAAACAGTGGCCAGAGTTGAGAAGTCAGAGCCAACGAGTTAATGACTTCTCAAAGAACAAGACTGGCAACACGTGGCTTAAGGAGTATAATCTGCTTAAGCTCTCGAGATTTATCGATGCTCTGAGACTTAGAACAAGCACTTTCGGAACAGGAACAGTATTGGCACGGGCCGATAAGAAAGTTCATATAATTTGCAGAAGATGTAAGGTCCAACCGGAAACCCTCGGACACATCTTAGGATTGTACCAATACACTAAAGTCCTAAGGATTAAGAAACACGATGAAGCAAAATCAATCCTTGCCGACAAATTAAGAAAGAAAAACGAAGTATTTGTCGAACCTACATTGAAAGTAGGAGGGAATCTGCTGAAGCTCGTAATTAAAAACGAGGAGCGGATTCTCGTGGTCGACGTTACCGTTCGCTACGAGAACAAAGATTACCTCCAAAAGGCAGAAAAAGAAAAGGTCGACAAGTACTTCCCATGTTTGAGTTATCTAAAAGAAAAATATATTGTCGACGATGGAGAGGTTATACCCGTGGTCTTGGGCAGTAGAGCGGCTATCACCCCGATTGCAGAAAGAAACTTGATTTAGATAGGGATTACGGATAATTTAACGCACGTAGGGCGGCGGTATCGCAACCCTGCTGCGTGCCGAATCCCTTCGGTGCGACACTCGAGCTGGATCGCCTCTTATCTCCCTATTCCTCTCCGCTCGCTCCTTCGCGAGCATGACTTGCTCGCAGTAGGGGCGGATGGCGGTGAACTCCTGATGCCTCCTCAGCATGGCCTCGACGACTGTCTCGGGGACTAATCTCTCGCCGATTTCGAGCCGCAAGACGCGCCGCGGTTCTTCCCAAAAGGACAGAACTCCAGCGTGTGCTGCGCCGTGTTTTCCTCCTCCTCACAATGATGACAAATGGAAGTCACCTCCCGCCGAATCCTTAGCAGGTACTCGCCAAATGCTCCATTGCCAGAGAGCGTCATCCTGAAGGTCATCGGGACTCCGCCACGAACCCTCCAACCCTCCCAGTTGGGAAGGACGGCACGAGCGGTCTGGTGTGGCCGCATAGCATCTACCTCGAGCACCTGAGAGCGCCACCGATCCCAGGTCTCCAGCTTCGCCTCCTCCTGGACGTCTTGGGCCGACTGGCTGGCGGACCGCGGCGTACACTCGTCCGAGCCCAGACCCGTCAGGTGTTCGTACACCAATCGCAGCGCAATTTCCTGCAAATCGAACGGAGGGGACGCCGCCAGCACAGACGTCGACGCGTAGGATATGGTCCTATATACGCCGGACAAAACTCCAACGTGTGCTGCGCCGTGTCTTCCTCTTCCTCGCAGTGGTGACAGATGGACGTCACTTCTCGTCAAATATTGAGCAGGTATTCGTCGAATACTCCGTGACCGGAGAGCACCTGCGTCGTTCTGAATGTCAGCGGGACCCCGCCTCGGTCCCTCCACTCTTCCCAGTTGGGAAGGACGGCGCGAGCGGCCCGATGCGGCCGCACGGTATCCTCTTCCAACAGCTGAGAGCGCCACCGCTCCCAGGTCTCCAGCTTCGCTTCATCCCGGACGTCCACGGCAGACGGCGGCGTCGTACGCCCGTCCGAGACCAGGGCCCTCCGGTGTTCGTACACCCAACGGAGTGCGAGGGCCTGCAGCTCAAACGGAGAGGACGCCGCCAGCACGGTCGCCGCTGCGTAGGATACGGTCCTGTATCCCCTCACTATGCGGATGGCGGTCGTCCTATGCAGCCTCCTCAGCAAGATCAAGCTGCGACGACTCGCCAACAAATCTTCGGCCCAGACGGGGCTCCGTAGAGGACTCGCGACCGGATCACTCCCTCGTAGAGGCGGCGAACTCCCAGCCCTGCTCCGTCGATGTTCGGTAGTAGGCCACATAAGGCGTTGGCTGCGGCTGTCACCCTTGGGAACAGGTGCTCGAAATGTGGCCCGAACGTCTATTGACTGTCGATGATGAGGCCCAGGTACTTCATCTGGCGTCTCACTGGGACTTCCTCTCCGTTGATGCGCACCGACAGTTCAGCTGGAGGGGTTCCTCTGCGGCGTTGGTCGAAGAACCACAAGGCCTCGGATTTGGCCGGCGACACGCTCAAGCCGAGCCTCTGGATGGCGTGTACCGCGCATGCCACGGCGGTCTCGGTGAGGCTCACGGTCTCGTTCCACCATCGTCCGCCCGCCAGTACCAGCGTATCGTCGGCGTAGCATACCACGCCTGTGCCGGGCGGCATGGGACATCGAAGGACCGAGTCGTAGGCCGTGATCCACAGGATGGGTCCCAACACTGAACCCTGCGGCAAGCCGCGCTCGACCGGCCTCCTCTCTTCCTCGCCATTCTTGCCGGCGTACGTGATCCACCTGTCGCTCAGGTACGCCCGGATGACCCCAACGAGGTACGGCGGCACCTCGTGCCAGCTTCCACTATCCTGGCCCAGGGTATGGCGTTGAAGGCGTTCATAACGTCCAAGGAGACAGCCAGCGCCACCCCTTTTCGGGAAACCATGTCCTCCGCCATGAACCTCACCCGCTTCGCCGCGTCCACCGTCGAGCGGCCACGGCGAAATCCGTATTGGCTGTCGTGCCATCCGGGCATCCGTTCCGAAATATGGGCCTCCAGACGGGCGGCTATCACTCTCTCGAACAGCTTGCCCACCTCGTCGAGAAAGCACACCGGCCTGTACGCGGACGGCGAGTCCAACGGACGACCTTCCTTCCGCAGTAGCACCAATCTCGCCGTAGCCATGTCCGGCGGTAGACGCCCTCCTTCAGGCATCTGGTGAACAAATGCAGCAGCCGAGGAGCCAAGGTGTCGATCGACTCCGCCCAAACTCGGCATTGGATTCTATGCGGACCCGGTGCCACGTCGCGGGATGCCGTCCGCTTTGCCGCTTCGAAGAGCTCCTCCTCGGTGACTCGTACCTCTTCGCTCCACTCTGTCGTCGTCGTTGTCGTCCCGCTGGAGGAGAAGGATGACCATGATTGCCTCGCATTGTTGTCTTGCCGTGGGAACAAAGTCCCGATGACGTTGTCGAGCAACACCGGATCCATGTTTTCGGTCAGCGGGTGGGACGAATGTCGCAACTTCTTCGTTACTATACGATACGGCCGTACCCACGGATCGGATTCGACCGATTCGACTAATTCTGTCCAAGACATCTCCTCTCGTCGCGTGTCCGTCTACGACGACGCACCCTTAGAAGCCTTCTGCGGGCCCGAAAACAGCTTGCTCGCATTTCCGCAATCTCGGGTGTCCACCAGTACACGCAGCGGGCGCGTCTACCGCCCGGGACGGAGCGCAGCATCGAGGCGTCGCACGCCGCGCTCATGTATCTTCGGAGGATCTCCGCCCCTTCGTCGATGCTTCCCAACGTTGTCGTCCTTTGTGCGTCCCAGCTCCAGGCGGAGACGGTGACCGCCGCCCGGAGCATCTCCTTGTCCCTTTGTTTGAGGGGCTTGAATTATTGGGTTAACGCCATGCCCTCCTCCCGGCCATCTACCGCTGCTTCGGCGGTGCCCCCTTGATTTCCGTTGCTGCTGGTGGCGGCTGGCTCGCGGACGGGTCGCCGCCTCTTGACTTTCAGGGGAGCACATACCGCCCCGCCGCTCCTGTGGCCCGCGGGTGCATACAGCGACTCGCACAGGGGGCACTTGGGTGCAGAGGCAGGACAACCTCTGGCAAGATGTCCGCTCCCGCCGCACCTGTAGCACAGTTGCCCTCCATCCACAGTGGACACGAAAGTTGCCCGTACGTGTCCCAGTTCCAAGCACTTGTAGCATTGCAGGGGCCTCTGCGGGATGGCCATGACCCTCGCGGTGGACCAGCCCAGGGCAACTTTCCCTGCCTGGGCTAACTTCCGGGCTCCATCCACCGGACACTTTATCCACGTCGATCCGAGCCCGCCTCTGGACTTGCACCTCCGCGCCGCCGCGTCCCGCCAACGAGGCCAGTGTTTGCGGCATCTCCTCCTTCTTGATCGAGATGTCAATCCCGATCACTCTCAGCTCCGCCATCCTCGTCGGAACGCGACTCTTACCATGGTCGGGTCTAGCATCTTGGCCAGAACTGCGATCAGTGACGCCTTCTCCCTTGTCTTGTCTCCGGGGACCCTTCTTATTATGGCGCCCGTCATGGTCTCTTTCATATCGACGGCCTCTACGCCAATCTCGCAAAGCTGGATGTTCCGCCTGGCCGTCGTTAGTACGTCGACGTACGATATCTTTGCTCCCTCGCTCAGCGTTAGAGTCACTGTTGATGTTCGCGGTGTGCTAGGGAGCGTACCTTGTTCGTTGCGGCGGCGCTCGATTTCGGCGCGCCTGTTATCTTTATTCGGAATTGTTGGACTCCACTCCTCGGTGCAGCTACGGTCGCCCCGTTCTACGCCTCTTCACCAGTGGCGGCAGTCTTCCTCTTGTTCTTCCTCTTCCTCCTCTGTTCGATCACCCACCATTCACCACCCTCCTGCTCCCTCGGGAGCAACGATGTTTGGGTGGCGCGGAGAGTGACAGAGTTATCCGTGCTTCGCCAAGCTTCAGGCGTGTGCCGTTGCTGCAGTCGGCCCCCGAATCGCTCCTCGATTGCTCTTATTATGCAGGTTCCAAATTCTTCGAATCTTCTCTTTAGGGCTTCGAGACGCGCGCTCTCGCTCGTAGCCTCCTGCGGAGGACGGCCAGACTCGGAAGCCGAGCCGCTGCACCGCGGGCATTCGTGAGCGCACGCAGCCCTCCTTGACAGTTCTCTGCGAAGAGCTGCATTCTCCTCCTCCAGCGCGGTCAATCTTGCCTCCACGAGCCTCGTAGCCGCGATGTTGCTGCCGCCCGCTGGTCCCGTCCTCCTCGGGATTTCGTTCCTCCATGCGGCGGTGATGTAACTCGCCGCGTTCTTCAAAGCTTTGATGTAGGTCCCTTTGAGGTTGGACGATGTCGTCGCAACCCGCATTATCTCGGAGACGTGTCTTGTCAGCTCGGCGCTGACGTCCGCAGCCGAGCTCGTCCTTACCTGAATGGCCAGTTCCTCGGAAACGTTCGGGGTTGTTGATATTACCTTCCTCTGCTTTCCCCTGGACGCCGTCTAGGCCAGCGATGAGCGCGACACGAACGAAGCTACCGTCCATTCGTCGTCGGACCTCGCTCGCGTCCGCGGTCCTCCTGCCATCGGTGACATGGCATCGGCTACCATGGCCGAAGCGAGAAAAACGCTGTCCGACATGTTGGCGGTTTTCTGCAAACCTCTTGTTGTTCTTCTTGGAGGCTCCCTGTCCTTCTCGGTTGTATCCATCCTGCTGCTTCTCGCCTCGCCAGGCGCAGAAACGCATCCGTGGACCTGGCGGTGCACCCTCGAACGGTCGTGAGATGACGACGCAGTGGGGCCCACTTGACTACCCACAACTGCGTTGGTACTGCGGTATCCCTCCCCTGTACCGTGAGCTTTCTTCCCTTTCATACCTAAATCCATATTTATCACGATTTATTGTCGCCGGGTCGACGTCAGAAGTATCCATTCTGGTGCCAGTCACTCTTTCGCACCCTGCCCCGGACAAGGCCGGTACAGGGTGACAGGGAGCCCCACGGTGGCAGGTATGGGCCCACCAACTTCTCCGAAATTCTCCGCACCGGATCAGCGAACTGACGGGTGCTAAAGGCACGTCCCAGGGAGTAACTAATCCCAACCTAACCGCAACCTAACACCCGGACGCGGCGTCCATGGCTGAACAGAGTGCGGCGACGAAGGAGCTGAAGTCTAATTTTAACAATCGGCTTGCCGATTCAACGGTTTTGAATGTGTTTCTAACCGTGAAGTTATGTACTACCACCATCATCATAACAAAGAACCTGTTCCTCTGACGGTTTACGATGACGAAATGGTCTTACTGGGTTATGAATTCTTACGGAGCAGAAAATTTAAATTTTCCACGATGAGTAGTATTAAATTAACCTCAGACGCAGCGCCTCTCGGTCCTGGAGACGCTGTGGCGTATATTTCCGCTTTTCAGGGGACTATGGTTGATGACCCAGTTTTGTCCACGGACATGAGTGTAAGAATTACGGTGCCACCCGTGGGGAATCAGGTTGCCTATCCGGTCTTTGAAAAAAGGGAAATCCACCTCTCACTTCATGATATTGTCGGACCTGGACAGGCACCTTGATCAGCATCATACGGAAGCCCGCATCCAGTGGGGATGCTTGCATTGCGAGACAAGCTTGCCGATGCTTCATGGGTATAAGTGCCACATACCTAAGTGCCGTGGCCCAAGTCAGAGAAAAGAGAGAACATATAAATGCGAAGCTTGCCCTATGAGCTTCGGGATGCAAAGAGGGCTATCTACCCACGAACGGCACGCGCACCCTGCCGTGAGGAATGTAAAAAAAGGGGAGCGAACCCCAAGGTACTAATAAATGGACTCTAGATGAGGTAACTCTCCTGAAGGAGCTCGGGGAAATATACAAATATCACAGACATCATAATAAAGAAATAAGCAAGATCCCCACAAGCAAAACTATTTACCAAATCAAGTATCAAAGAAGGAACCTAAATTAGCTAGTAAGGATGCGAGCCATCATGAGGTTACCCAGGAGACAGAGGGAGGGTGCGATCCCGTTGATGCAGACAATGCCTGTCTTGAAGAGCCTGGAGTTGGCGGGAATAGTTACGAGTCAATCCAGGAATGGAGATTCCGAATTGATAATGCGATAATGACGCCAACCGAGGTGCTCCCTGTTTTAAGGGAGATTCATGGTTGGTTGTTAGATATTTGGGTTGTGTACAAAGGGTTTAAGGAAGCTCTTAGTGATAGAATAAATACCTTTATTTGCACGTCACTGTATAGAGCTATTAAGAAATTAGACAACGAGAAAAAAGAGGAGTCTAAAAATAAATTTATAAGAAATAGTCGGAATAATAATAAAAATAGAAATAGGATTTCTAGGAAGCGATATTCCTGCGCACGTTGCCAGGAGTTATTCCATGAATGTCCTAAGAGGTTGGCCGACGTTGTTGTCAATAACGATCGGGCATATCTGGAGCCAGCCAGGAAACTCCACCTGAGGCTGCGGAAGTGAGGCGGCTTTATGAGGATCTGTGGGGTTACACAGGACCTTCAAGTGCCCCAATCCCAGGAAGTAGAGCCTCTGAGCTGTCCTTAAATGAAATGTTACCGCCGATAATTGCTGAGGATGTGGCGGAAAGAATTAGCAGAATGAGGAAAAAGGCTGCGGCAGGACCAGATGGATTCCAAAAAGAACATATAATGATTCTTGACCTGCCTGTAACTTGGGCAAATTGTTTAACATCTTGTACTGCATTTCTTATCTTCCCTCCGTATGGAAGGAAAATAGAACTACGTTAATACCAAAGATAAATAAGCCTAGCAGCCTGGTCGAGAATTGGAGACCTATAACTGTCCTACAGTTATGGGTCCTACCCATTCCCGTCCAAATTTTCTGCTCCATCCTCGACGAGAGGATCAGGAGGACTATTGTGTTGAATCTAAGGCAGAAAGGTTTTACATCCGTAAAAAGGATGTAAAATCAACATAGAACTGCTAAATGCTGCCCTAAGCTATAGTAAAAAAAATAAAGGAGGGATATTCACAATTGTGGATATCTCCAAATCTTTTGACACAGTACCCCACTCGGCGCTAAAACCTTGCCTGGCGAGGAAGGGTGTGCCGACCCTTATAATCGACTTAATCTACAATATGTATGATGGAAACAAAACGCAAATAAAATCTAAAGGAAACATAGGGGTTGAGATCAGGATTCTTACAGGAGTTAAGCAGGATGACCCTTCCTCGCCGCTGCTATTTAATTTATGCTTGGAGCAGCTGCTGCAAACGATTGAGGAGCAAACCAGTGGCATTAACGTCAGTGATTCAAGAAAAGTACCTGTCCTGGCTTTTGCCGATGACGTTGTTTTACTTCATGTGGACGAGAGGGAAGCACAACGCCAAGTGGACGTGCTACACGAATATCTGAAAGGCCTGGGTATGACCATCTCTAGGGATAAGAGCCGAACTTTCCAAGTTGTCGCTAAAAAAGACATTTGGTTCGTTAGAGAACGAACGATCAGGCTCGGGGAGAAAAACATCCCAACAGTTGATCCCGATGAGGCCTTCAGGTATTTAGGCGCCAAAATGGGGCCGTGGTGAGTAGAGATAGAAAGTTGTCCCTCAAGCCATACCAGAAGATCGAGTTGATAACTAAATACAACCTCCCCCGGTACATGTATCATTTGCTCGTGAGTCCGCCGGCTGACAGCGTCTTAAAATTGTTGGATAGTGAAGTCAGGCAGGAGGTAAAGGCAATTCCATATCTTATGCCTTCACTGCCACTGTTATTTTATGCCCCTAAGGTCTGTGGGGGGCTAGGCTTACTCAGGTTTGAGCATGTCGAGGAAACACGATACCCTGAAAAGTGCTATCAATATTATAAACTCGATCGATCGATCCGGCAGTCTCTAGTCTTAATGACGAAGATTGCGACAAAAAATTCAAACGAATGGCCAACTTCCTAAGGAACAATTGGACGGTCGCTTTAGAGGACATCTAGAAAGCAAAGAGAAGGCTCAAAGCCTCACATGTAAAACAATGGGCTGATCTGAGGAGTCAAGGTGAAGGTGTTCATGACTTCTGAAGAAATGGGACTGGCAACGTGTGGCTTGAGGAATATAAACTGCTCAAACCATCGAGGATCATCGATACCCTTAGACTTAGGGACCAGTATTGGCACGGGCCGATAAGAAAGTAGATGTCGCTTGTAGAAGATGTCGAGCCCAGCCCGAGACCCTTGGACATATATTAGGGCTGCGCCAATACAACAAAGGCCCAAGGATAAAGGGGCACGATGAGGTGAAGCGATCCTCGCAGATAATTTGAGAAAATGCAACGAAGTATTTGTCGAGCCTTTGATATTTGATATTTTGATAGTGGGGGATAATCTGGTTAAACTGGACCTCGTAGTCAAAAACGGGGAAAGTGTTTTCGTGATCGACGTAACTGTACGTTACGAGAATAAGGATTACCTCTCGAAAGCAAAAAAGGATAAGATCGACAAATACCTACCTTGTCTGAATTATCTTAAAGAATCCTCAAGCTAATGTGTATCACGAAACGGGATATTAAAACAATAATCATGAATGATTTGCGCAGCTCCATTGAGATATACAATGTGTTCTTAGATGGGTAATGCAGTGACCCAGGTTTGAATTATCTGTTATTTATATCTGTTGTACATTATTTATTTATACTTTTGATTAAAATGAATTGCACACATGAATTTATTAATTATTTATTAATTTGTTTTAAAGTGTCGTCTATGTATTTATTAACTGTTTGCCGTAAATTGATTATCAATTTCGAGGCAAATGTTAGTTATTAGTCCCTACGAGGGGGTACCTCGGACGTCTGGACCTCACTTTAGTGGGTCGATAGAAAGGTAGCCAAATGCCTCGCCATCGAATTAGTGACGCGCGTGGATGGATTAAAGAGATTCCCTCAGTCCCTATCTACTCTCCGTAGGGAGGACTCGCTTATGTGAGTCTATGGGGGCTGGCAAACCCACGTTCCCGCAGCCAGGGAGGACCGTCGGGACAAGCGTCTCGCTTACGTGAGTCCTCTATATACACCGCAGGGAAGGCCGCCCGGAGAGCGGCCTTGGGTAGAGTAGCGCACCCACGATCTTGACGCGAAGGCTGAGACTGTTGGGAATTGTTGCCTGGTATGTTGTACCTTAAGGCTCCCGCTAACGTGAGTCTCATCTGGGTTTACCGAGCACGGTTAACAGGTCGCCGGCCGGCAGAGACGTGGCGGTACATTCACAAAGATAGTCCCAACAATGACTAAGAATGGTACCACGGGGGGCCGAGCGTAAGCCCAGAGGGTGCAGCGAGCCCTCGATGCGACCAATTATGGGTTTGGACTCGTGGTGGCAATGATTGATAGCCAAGTACTGGCAAGAGGGCCGATGTAAGGGGTATTGGCTCCCCTGAATGGCCTTCGGCGGGAGAGCAGCGTCCCACCTGCTCCGGAACCGTCCCGGGAGACGATAGGGCTTAAAAAGCGCTCCTTCGACCTGAGACGAGTGAAAGCCCCTGCCAGGCCTAACTAATACAGGTAACATGATATTGGGTACCTTGTGCGCTGGTTGGGCGTAACTCCAACCCCCATGGCCCTAGGGGTGCCCGGGTACTGTGTATCAATTTAGCTGAGGAAAGCACCCGTTACCAAAGATGTCAATACTTGTCACGAGAGAATAAAAACGGGACAGGAGCAAGATATACCAAACCCAAAGGAAAAGCGACCAGCCGCATCGTCGAAGATGTCTTGCTTCAAATGCTATGAGGAGTGACATATCGCGTCTAAATGTCCATTATTGCGGAAAGGAAACTACAATTCTAATAACGAACGCCGGATCGACTCCTGCGTAGTGGAAGCTCCGGCTAGTAGATTAAGCCATCTGAGTGAGTTGTTTCCATTTTACTTTGATTCTGGGGCTGACTTAATTAAAGAGTCCTTAGCCTCGAAAATTTCCGGCAAAAGAGTAACTTATATAGTACTAATGTGAGGAATAGGAAATACTTGTATTAAGAGTACATCTCAGATTTTGTGTACTGTATGCATTAATGGTTTTACATTGGAGATAATTTTTCATGTCCGTGCCGATAGTTACTTAAAATATGATATCATGATTGGTCGCGAAAATTTGATCCAGGGTTTCGACGTAAGTATTACACAAAATAGCCTCGTTATTTGTAAAACAAAGATAATTAATGCCTGTAGTAAAACCGTGGAAGTCGAGGTCAATATGAATGAAATTGACACTGATGTCATTGGTAACGATAAAAGTCGATTAATTTTTGTTCTCAAAAAATTCAAAGATTCGTTCATTACGGGTTTCCCACGTACTCGCGTAAAAACTGTCCAGTTAGAGATACGGTTAATTGATCCTAACGTCACCGTGCAAAGAAGTCCTTATAGACTTAGCGAGGAAGAGCGAAGAATAGTACGTGAGAGGATAAACGAGTTAATCACAGCAGGAATCGTAAGGCCTAGCAATTCACCGTTCGCGAGCCCTATGTTACTCGTGAAGAAGATAGGCGGCTCAGGTAGATTGTGCGTAGATTTTTGGGCGCTAAATAAAAATGTGGTTGCGGACCGGCATCCTATACCTCTTATTGCGGATCAACTCGCGAGATTGAAACAGGCTAGATACTTTATAAGCCTGGACATAGCCAGCGGGTTCCACCAAATCCCTAGTCATCCTAATTCCACGAAGTATACAGAGTTTGTTACCCCCGATGGACAATACGAGTATGTAACGATGCCGTTTGGGTTGAAAAATGTACCATCCGTCTTTCAGAGAGCCATTCTCAAGGCCTTAGACGACCTCGCTTATTCGTACGTCGTTGTTTATTTGGACGATATTCTAATTATTGCCGACTCGATAGACCAAGCTCTAGAATGATTGGACACCGTATTAAATACCCTTGTGAACGACGGGTTTTCTTGCAATTTTTCTAAATGCTCCTTTCTAGATGCATCAGTATTCTATTTGGGATATGTAGTTCATAACGGAGAAGTTCGCCCCAACCCGGGTAAAATACAAGCCTTGAGTTCTTTACCCGCACCGACGACCGTCACACAGCTTAGGCAATTCATTGATCTAGCTTCTTACTTCCGAAAATTCGTCTCTAAATTTTCACAAGTAATGAAATCTCTGTATGCACTCACTTTTGGTAATAAAAACATAATTTCTATTCTGACCGATGCGCCGGTGTTAATGATCTTTGACCCTAAGTATCCCATAGAATTACGCACCGATGCTAATTCGGAAGCATATGGGGCTATTTTGATGCATAAGGTCGAAGGTAAGAATAGAGTAGTAAAATACTACAGTAAAAGAACTAGCCCTGCGGTACCATTCATATGAACTAGAGACGTTAGCAGTTGTAAGCGCTATCAAATATTTTCGTCATTATTTACATGGACGAGAATTTCTTGTTGTTACTGATCGCAATACTTTGAAGGCATCTAGTAATAAAGTAAATTTAAATGACAGGGTTTACAGGTGGCGGACACACCTGCAAACATTTACTTTCGACATTATGTATCGAGAACGTAAAGAAATGGCTAATGTAGATTTCTTTTCGCGAAACTCCATAGACATGGATACAGTATAAATAACAAAGTTACAGAGAAAGTAATCAATCTGGCCGAAATCTCAGAATACTGGTTATTAGCGGAACAACGTCGCGATCCTCAAATTTCGGAAATCGTCAAAAAGTTGTGAACTTTCGCACGTTCGCGGGGAAACGCGATCTTGAAGAAGCGCGCCAACAGGAGTCGTAAATTCCCGTTACGATTGACTAATCGACGCCACGAATCATACGATCCCTTATTTCTTGTGGGATAATAAGGGTGATTAATTGAAATAACGCTCCGATTAACAGGTTACTCTGTATTTAATCGATCCAACAACTTCGGTGTTATACAATAATGAATGTTTGAACGGACAACGACGAGTGAGTACGACCTGAGACTCTTTTCGTATCGTTGCGTATGATGATGTTGACTGACTGTATTCGACTTGTTGACTTCTTGAAGACTGACTAAGACTTGCTGAAGACTGCTTGAACACTTGCTCGAGAGTGACTGAAGATTTGATGAAGAATGCCTGAACACTTGCTCGAAAGAGACTGAACTGCTCTTATGGTGTCTCGGAAAAAAGCTTGGTGTGGGTGTGCCCTTTGACCGAAGAACGCGGATTCGTTGTCCACACTTTTCGTCCAGGAAGTGAGGGTAAGGATCCGCGATACCGACTGGTTATGACCCACTCTAATGAACAGGATATGTAGAAGTCTCCTACCCACGTAGAGCGGGGGTGACTTTGTTCCTGAGAAAAAAACAGCCTTTTTCGATGGACATATGTTCGCTTTTTCACCTTTTCCGTTAGGTGACTACCTGATTTCTCCGTAATTTGTAAGAACGTATAATAAACCCAAGGGTTTTTAAAAAGACGTTATAGACCGAAAATATTTATGGGATTAGGAATTCCTTTAAGGCAAACATGTAAATTGATAACATATATCGGAACAATGACTTTAAAACTTTAACGTTTTACGGGGGTCATTAGGTTTATTGAGGGAATGAAGAACGGCGCGTAGGTCATCGGCTGCCAGGAAGCGAGGGATGGAGTGCAAATGTCCCACGCGACGTAACAAGTTGCAAAACGATGAGCTCGCGAAGATATCGCGAATACGTACGAATTACGGTCCGATACCCCTTATCGTAAGATACAAAGGAAAGCAGGACACTCTGCTTGCTCACTGTCCCAAGAAGTTTTAGGTGATCCGTTATTAATCATGTGTACCAGTCAATTATATACTTAGGTTGGGATAAGACGCTCGAGAAGCTGTACGAGTATTATTGGTTCGAAGAAATGGCGAAATACGTTCGTAAATTCGTAGAAAACTGTCATGCTTGTCAGGTTTCTAAGGCAAGTTCAGGCAAACCACAAGCCGAACTACATCCTATACCTAAGACCAGCATACCTTGGCATATAGTTCACGTGAACATAACGGGCAAGTTAAGTGGTAAGAGTGACTTGAAAGAATATGTTATTGTTTTGGTCGATGCTTTCATTAAATTTGCATATTTGCACCATACGCGTAAAATATATTCCCTTAATACTATTAAAGCACTCATGTCTGCAATATTTTTATTCGGCAGTCCCTGCCGGATAATAGCCGATCAGGGAAGATGTTTTACGGGTAAATAATTCCAAGATTTTTGTCAAGAGAAACATATTAAACTCCACTTAATAGCAACCGGTACCAGTAGGGCCAATAGACAATTAGAGCATATCATGGGTGCCCTGAAGAACATGTTCACAACCGTAGAAACGGCGAGGCGATCATGGCAAGACGCGCACCACCAATCGTGTGAGTAAATCGAGTCCTTCGGAATTAATAATCGATAAAACAGTAAGACGCTATGGATTATTGCTACCCGACGACATTGAAAAGAGGGAAGTAGATATCTTCCATGTAAGACAACAGGTAATACAGAACATAGAGATTAGCGATAAGGATAACAGAAACAGATTCGAAAGAACACTGGAGCCTTTCCTTTGGAATTTTGGGAAAATCCTCTAATACTTTAGCCTAGATTCTATCATAGCCGTAATTAAGCAACTGTTGTCATTCAATACGATTGTATTTGTTCGATATTTGTGATAGTGGGATTGGGCTCGTGGTGACACAACTGGTCGCCGAACGTAGCCACGGTCACGGGATGGACATTTTGCCTGACGGAGGTGTGGAGTGGTTATATGGTTATATGGTTCTCCCTATAAGTATAGTTGTAGCGTCATACAGCCTCGAGAACGAATCTAGCCACATGTGATTTTGCCTCGAAGGTGTCAATATAATGGGACACACGTTGCATTAATAATCAAACTCCAGACAGAAACTGCCTAGCAACGACGATTGGAACTTTCTCGATGCTCCTAAACAGTATATAACAAAGGAATGCAATCGTAAAGGGAGGAAAATTTTCATCAGTCTATTATTCGTGCGATCGCCTTGGAATGTTACATATCGAGCAGTATATACCGAGCGTCCTAGCAAGCATATTTTGTGCTTCAAAGTATTCTACGTTTAGTAAAAAGTTATCCAGTTGACAGTGGATTCGTTATTGAACCCAAGAACATTGTCAATAGCATCTCGCGTATCTAAACACCACGGTTATTCGTCAAACTTTGTAAAAAGTCATATTTATACCTGAAAATATAATCTCTGTTGTACAAAACGATGGCTAATTCAAATGAAGAATTGTTACGCGCCCTAAATTCTAACGATGACATATATTTATTTATTTATACATTTTCATGTACACATATACAAATCTATTTTAATTGATTTCGTCAACCTATAATTATGTTCAATTATCCGGACAGCACCGTACATCCAAAGAATATCTGTTCAGGGTCAGTTTACATCTAAACGTCATTTTAGACATCCCTAGGATATTCACAAGACGTAAATTCCACAAGTTCTAGAAGCATACATATTTTAAGTCTTACGAATGTTCTTAGGATTTCGTTTCTGAGTTTCTAAATTTTGGATATTCTAGAGAAAAAACTAAATATCAAATATTTTAAGAATAACTGTTTCATAGGTTTTACAGATGATTAAAATGTTGATATCGATAAGACATTCATTGCGAAAAAAGCGAGATGTCCATTTCCGTAATTTTTTGCAATTTACATAATATTTCCATGTTTAGATTATATACGCAATAAAAATTCTAGTTGGAAAAAGTACTATTGTAATAAATAGTTTAAATTTTAATCGGGAAAAATCGTGGTCCAATATTTGTTCCGAAAATTGTGGTAGAAGCCGAAAGAAAATGATTCCCCATGCAAAAATGAATCGAAAATATAGAGCGACAATTTTCCAAACAAAGCTTGGCTTTGTCTGTTATCATGGCAGTTCTGTATACCAAGAAACGTAACTTCTTTCACTATTAACCCTTTCGCTTCGGGTGCCCCTTATAGGCGGCGACCACGCGTCGATCGGCACCTTATATATCAGGCATACACCAGTGCTATCTGTAGTCAATAATATATTTTTTCGTTACCGGCAGAACATTCTCTGTTGATTTTATTGATATATTGGATTAATCGCTTCTTAAAAGTTACTCATTGTTGAAACAACATCAAAACATTTCATGCAATATATTTCATAAATCCAAACGATCGTACAGTGTATCATGTGTCTCCGTACAGCGAGAGCACTTAGGCGGACTAGACTGCCGAAGGGAAAGGCTTAAGTACACAGAAATCAGAGATATCTCGTACACAATTTTCTACGAATTTCTTAACGAAAGATCAGAATCAAAAAGAATTCCAGAAAAGATCTGTGTACGATTAAAGACCAAAAATCATGTAGCTAAGTACTATGGAAAATATTCCGGAAGAAAGATGCTCGATTAATTCGTGCAACGAGATTCGTTCTTTTTCGTTTCTTTCGCGATACGAGTGAATACGTAGAATACGAGTGTTTGATAAATGAATATTTCTTTACAAAGTGGAGATAGAAAAATATGATGATCCTTAACATATTTTACTATTTATACAGCTATATAGGATTCGACAAAAATTACTTTCAAAAATAACGGATCTTCGATTTACTTTTTCTAAAAGAGAAAAGTAATTTATGCGGAAACGAAGACCCTCCTGCGAGGTATCCCTTTCGAGTGTCAAAGTTTCATGTAAAATGTTCGGTCGAAGATTTCACTAAACTGCTCGAGTGAATAAAGATTCATGGAAAAAACGAATTTCAAATTGAAGTAAGAAATGATAGCGAAGAAAGCAATTATGATATTTTATCGAAGAAATGGAAAAGATATTTAATATATTATAGGAACATTTTTGTCACCGTAGGAACGCTATTTATTACAACAGGAATGCTATTGGCTTGGACATTACAGTAGATGATACATTTATTGATTAATAGTTACTCCATTTTCTAAAGATTCATTCGATAGTACCAATAAACCACAATAAAAGCCAGATTATATTTACCAAGGAATCCCATTTAACTCATCGTTCGAATCTCTTGAATGCAACAATTTCTTTATTCATAGATCTTCTATCTTCTAATACGTCGTGCCATTTAAAAAAGACATTTGTATTTACAAAAGCTATTTTAACTAAGCATTTTACGATTATACAAATTACTTATTCAAAAGTGGATCGTTTACAGCGTTTAGATTTCCGAAAATCGAAACATCTTTTTCACCTCAACAGAATCACTCAATTTACCTTCTACGCTTCTTAAATATTGAAATATCCTTCTGAATCACCAAAAACCCAATACACGACTAAAAACCTCAGTTTCCTTCTGAAACCTAACTGACTAAACTGAATGAACTCGACAGTGAAGTGGGCACGGTTCTTGTAGGAAGCTGTAAGATAGTGGCACGACTCCCTCGAGGTGGGAAGTTCGTATTATAGATGGTATTACGTCGCGTGAAATGGTCCGCGCGACGTCTCTAGTTGCCTGGCCGCCCAAAGGTCTGCACCGCTATTCAGACCCCCAATAAACCTAAGGACCCACCACAAACCCAGGCTTTTAGTTTACCTTTTGTCTTGGTAGTCATAACTAACTACTATTAACCTTGAAGGAATAATTATTCCTGTAAGTGTTATCGGTTTATGGATGGTCCCTGGAACAGTCCCTAGGTTTATTATGCGTTCGTACTAATTACGGAGAAAGCGAATATTTCCCTAACGGGAAAGCTGGTTTTCCCATGAACAAGGCCACCCCGAGTGTATTTTCGACCAATCGCGGGGACACGCGTTCGCGAGATATCACGTCAACGGGAGTCGTAAATTCCCGCTACGATTATAGTAATCGACACCACGATTTGATCGATCCCCTGATTTCAGTTAAGATAATAGGGGTGGTTGGTTTGATACAACACCGCAGAACAGAATCTAAAATATGTATATAATGTATAAAAAATATATGTATAATATATGTATAATGTAAAATATGTATATTTCTATCAATTTACTATACAATATGGACACAGAGAATTCAATGGTTACAGAACGTCAGCCAGAAGATCAACTGTCTGTCTGCTCTCATGTAATCACGGAGGAAAGTTCGGTTGTATTGTTTTGTAATAGAAGAGAGAGGGTAAGTATCCCCGGTGCTTGTGCGTGACATAGTTTCTGGAAGAACCCAGCCTTTCCGTTATGCAAATACTCGATTCCTCAGTGATTCTTGAGAGCGTATAATAAGCCCAAGGACTATTTTAAGACCAGCTATAAACCGAAACATTAACAGGATTATAGATAATGTTAAAGGCTATACTAAAAGCTTAGGTTTATGGTGGGTCTTTAGATCTATTGAAGTCGGAATTACGGTATGTGAGGCCTTGGCGTCCAGACCCACAGTGACGTCACACGGCCCATCTGGCGCGACGTAACACCGAGCTTTCTTCAGTAATGCTACGAGAACGCACTTCACTGTTGTTACGATACTCGTACAGTCAACACCTGACTGCTTCCTCAGCTAGGGTGATACACATCTTAGATACACATCAGAGTTACACATCAGTTCGAGAACAGTCAGATCTCGACAACGTTCATTCACCTTCGCCAACACGGAACGAGTCTCAGGTCGTACTCAACCGTAGCTTGGCAATCGACACTGGCATTATTGTAACAAATAGAAAGTGTAAATCGTTGTGGAAAATATATAGTATAACCTGTTAACCACAGTGTTCTACAAAATCAACCATCCCTATTGACCTAACCGAAATACGGGGATCGAACTGTTCGTGGTGTCGATTATTCTAATCGTAACAGGAATTTACGACTCCCGTTGATGCGCTTCCTCGCGATCGCGTCTCCCCGCGACTGGTCGAACATTCAGTAGGATTATTTAGATTCTTACGATAAAATAAAATTCTTGAGGTCTGAGAACCTGAACTACCAGCAATCGCGAGCAACGATCATAAAAGTTCGCCGAAATACTCAAGAACTCGTTCGCACATAGTATTCTTGAACACATGTCCAGCCTTTGGGGACCGACGTTACCAATAACAGACACAATAATCTGTATGGACGTTACACGACGTTCCAGGTAATCCAGAACAATAGAGGTTTATATAAATAGGACCGATGAAGATTGAATCCACAATAAAACTAAATATAAAGCTCTGGTGTTTCTCGCTCGGGCATTCCATTATCGCGTGTTCGCTACCGTAACAGTTCGTCTGCGTTTGCTCGTTCAAAGGTGACAAATCTTGAACAAGTGCTAGACTGGTGAAATTAGTCGTGATGCTTTTACAATTTATCAATTCATCAATTACAATTTATCATTTTGCAATCCGTAGGGAAGAGATAACATGATCGATATTCTAGTTTGTAATTGTAGATAAGTAAAACATATACATCTTCTATATTGCACACCTCATGATCATATAGAAAATCGCTAGTAGAACACAGGTTATGAGAATATATTTAATTCATAAATACATTGTGAAAATTATAGAGGAAAATATAAATAGAATATAAGCCGGAGGTAACAAAATTACATAAAACATTATTCAATATGTGTCGTAGAACGAATATATTATTCGTTATTTATAATATTTCATGTTTTATTTCCCTTGTAATATATTTATTATATTTCGATTATATACTTAGTTTTAGTCACCCAACACAGATGACTGTAATATTTGTGTTCTATCTGTTCGCTCTTCTTTTTCCATCTATTTAGAGCCTCATTTTTTGCAATAATTTCCATCGAACAATTTAGTCCGAACGTGTCGTCACTTTTGCGGAAACTTGTACACGACTTCAATACGTATTCGCCACTCGGTCATTAAAGAGATTGAAGAAATTCTGGTACGTTTTCCTTTAAGCATCGTCATCTCAAGAATATTCCTATTAGAGCGCGCAGATATTTCATAACGGTAATAAATACATCGAATTCAGCAAACGTTCATATAGATAAAATTTTGGACATCTAAATTTACTAGCGTAACGCAATGCAACATTTGCTTAAGTAGTTTCACAAACTGAGTTGAATTTAAGAAATTGGCAGAACACTTCACAAAAAGCTTCTCGATATTCAGGATAATATGCTCCATTTATTATAAGGAAGTTTTTGAGACGATTGTTCCAATAGACTCAGATGTTAGAAAGGATATTTTACAGGATCCTTAAATCCAAGCTGAAATTGCACTTGTAAACAGAGTTGTAGTATTTATATAACGATTTCATCCTTGAGTGAAAACGCTAAATATGTTATCACTTAAATGATTTTTTTATTTGTGTTGACTGCGTCAATTTTTTTTTTTTTTTTTTTTGATTGTGTGTCTTCAAGATTTTCTTTGCATGTTGTCTACTGACAGTCTTGAATGCAATAATTTCATATTTGCAGATCTCGAAGGATTTGTGAATAAAATTATCGCTAGCAGCCCGAGAAGAAAGAAGCATTAGATACTATTTACTCTTTATTTTTATTATTTATATTATTTCTGAAATAATACTGACATTTACTATAAAATTTGAATGAGCTCGACACCTGTGTTTTTGTGAGAAACATAGCTGTTGACAAAGCATACGCGGCTGCGCTTGGGACGTACCGCTGCACTGTATCATATTGATTGTATTGTCGCCTATAATGTTATTATAGTTAGCTTCCAACGGTACGAAGATTATTGTATGGAGAAATTACGGAGTGTGTTGTTTATAACCACAGCGGTAAAATTTTGTGTTCGTGTTCAGCAACTGGAGATCAAATTATGCGAATTGCAATTTTTTTATGCAACAAAATACAAATACGCCCATAGTAAATGAGTCAGGAACAACCTACTTCTCGATAAATGTGGCGGGCGTGTTTAAGATATCCCCAATATTCGAATGTTTTTGAGACGTTCATCAGCTTTCTTCCACAAGCTTCTGCATCTTATAAACTTTTCCTTTGATTGCGAACTCACTGCGTACAGCTTTATTTGTAAGTATTACACAAGCAAATGTTTCATTTGTTCGTTTATCCAACTGAAACTTGATATTATTTCCTATTATTGTTGCTATATTACATTGCACAATCCTTGTATCAAGAGAAACATGTTAAAATTCTAGATATAGTTTCTTTACAGATAAAACATGATTCTACATTCGAAGTATACAAATGTATTTGTTTGTGAAATAATGAAAATCTCCTCTTTTAAAGGAGATTAGATAATTGATGTGTACTGCACTGTATATCTGACAACAATAATTGGATCCATTTCCTTCAGAAACTGTTCACGTGGTCGTCTGATCTCACATATAATATCACATGCATCTTCTTCCCGTTTCCGTCTCAAACTTCAAAACGCAAAGTTTATCGTTTCTCATCTTTTCACCTTTATGTTTTCTTCATTGATCTTTTACTAATGATCGTTTTGTACTGCACCATTTATTTTTATTGCCTGATTACTCTGAGTACGTGTTCTTCAAACTATTCAAATTCCTCATCGTATAAATGGATATTACAAGTTCAAAACCTTGCTGCGTCATTAGCCAATCTGCATAAAGTTCTCGACCAATATAAATATCTTTAGATTTGTTATAGATTTTCCAACATATGTTGATATACGAAAAATTATAACATGGTATATAGTACATTATTGGCTAGAAACTTCCTGTATATTCTACAATTCCGTCTATCTAGACGGATTGCTTTCTCATCGCTAAGTACAATTTTTCTTTAATGTTTCCTGCATTGTATACTGTGCACATATCTTTATGAATTCTATACATTGTTCTTTACATTGAGACGTGAATGATATCTAACATTGCAGTGTTGCAAATGTTTATATCGCTGCAAAATACGTCGAACGATTTATCGCAAGCTCTACTATTTTAGCAAATCTACTTTTGGCAATGCGATTGCTCTCTGCTCTTGCTTGTGTTATATTTTGTAGAACTTCTAAGCAATTATACTGTTATCTTTCCATTTTTGCTAGCAAATGAAGGAAGACTTATTTTCAAAATTCATTAAGGAATAAAACAATAAAATATTGAGCAGACTTGTATTTTATTACTCTGCTATCAAAACACGTCAATACCAATTAATAAGAGATATAATAAGATTCTATTAGGTTTCCCTCCATAAATTTCTTATAATATTAATCATATAATATTCTACAATATATGATAGCGATTTTCCCAATGCGTTTAGCATAATATATATAATTTATAAAATATATGTAACATTTCCCCTTGTAGAGCATGTTAACATTTCCCCTTGGAGTCCTTAACATGCATCATGACGTAGTCTGTATCAAATGTAGTATCAGATTGCACTATAACGAGTAATAATATTACTGGCAAAAATGGAAAATACAAGTAACCAATGTAAAAAAGTAGGATGCTTCTTGTTTAAAGCAACATAACCTCTATACATTATCTGTTGTATCAGTGCTTTTATATATGAGAATCATTTACAATTAATTACAACCGATTAGAATGAAATAATTACATAACTATCATACAGAATGATTTATAACACTGAGAGTAATTTAAAATTATACGATACGATGCGAAAAATGTTTTTATGTATAAAATATCGCAAATAAAAGTATAAGATTGTTTATATCGATGTAATCAGTATTGAACGATACTATATATCTCATTTGTTTTGGCAAAAAATTTTCATGCTTGTAAAGTCAAAAATTTAAAAAGAACGAGTTCCATCGTCGGAAGATAAATCAACGATTGCATAATTCTTGGTTTTTTGTAAATAACCATTGCAATATTTATTGTGAAACTGTTTTTTAAATATGTTAAAACATTTGCGCTACTTTCATCAGTACTTATAATCTACCTTGGATTAATAATGGCTAACACTTCATTGGTTATGGTAAAAAGTAGAGAACTTAGAGAACTATAGAGATTGAGGATCTCTCAGCGAAGAAAAAAAAGGATATTCCTTAATTAGATTAATGTAGGCAAGGGGAGTCGGCAAATTGGATCCGTAACTTCGGAATAAGGATTGGTTCTGAGGAGCGCGGCGTATCGGGCTTGGTCGGGAAGCGGGTTTGGCTGACGTGCCGGGCCGGGGCGAGCTGAACGGAACGCGGGGTATCTCTCTCTCTCATGGCGGGGTATGGACGCGCACCCCGGATCCGAGCTCGGTCCCGTGCCTTGGCCTCCCGCGGATCTTCCTTGCTGCGAGGCTTCCGCGGCGGTTTTGCCGTCGCAGTCGTTCTCTTCGGCCGTCATTCAATGCTCAGCTCAGAACTGGCACGGACTAGGGGAATCCGACTGTCTAATTAAAACAAAGCATTGCGATGGCCCCCAAGGGTGTTGACGCAATGTGATTTCTGCCCAGTGCTCTGAATGTCAACGTGAAGAAATTAAAAAAATCGCGGGTAAACGGCGGGAGTAACTATGACTCTCTTAAGTCTTAGTTACTCGGGGGCTGGGGGACTTCGGTCCGGCCTGCTCAAGTCACACTCCTACCTCCTAGTGGTACCGCCGGTAACATGCTTGCTGCATCGGCGTGGGGAGTTACCCCCCCCCCCCCCCCGAATGGGCATGCATGGCTAAACGGAGTGTGGCGACGAAGGAGCGAAAGACTAAATGAATGAATAATCGGCTTGCCGATCAACGGTTGCTCGCAACCGCGAAGAATGAGATCTGAACTATATAACAAGGAAGTCGTTCCTTCGTGGCTGTTGACGACTGGCTTTCCTTGGTTAACGATTATGATATATGGATGGAATAATGTAATGGATCGTATAAAATTTAACAAAATTCGATAAATCTAGAAATATAGCCTGGCACGCGGCGTCTCTCGGTCCCGGAGGCGCCGTGGCGGATTCTTCCGCTCTGGAGGGGACCATTGTTGACGACCTGGCCACGTCCACGGACATGAGTTACGAAATAACGGTTCCAATCGTGGGTAATCAGGTTGCCTGTCCGGTCAGTGAAAAAAGGGAAATCCACCTTTTCTTCATGTCACTGTCAGACCTGGATAGGCACCTCGATCAACATCATATGGGGGCCCTCCTCAAGTGGAATTGCAGATATTGTTATAAAAGCTTCCCGAAGCTACATGGGACTAGGTGCAACATACCTAAGTGTTGTGGCCCTACTCAAGAACTGGTTAAATCAGATAAATTGCGAAGCTTGCCCCATGAGCTTTTGGACGCAGAGAGGGCTCTCTACCCACGAGCGGCAAGCGCACCCTGCCGTACGCAATATAAAAAGAAGGGGCGCTGATCCTCAGGATCCTAGCAAATGGACCGAGGATGAGATAGCTGTCCTGAAGAATTTATGGGAAGCCTATAAAGATCACAGGCACCCAAATAAAATGATCAATCAGGTCCTCACTAACAAGACCATCGACCAGATCAGATACCAGAGAAAGAAACTGAATCTGGTCAGTGGGGACCCTAATCTTCAGGAGGCTGCAGCTGCCCAGGTGATAGAGGGAGGGTGCGATCCCGTTGATCCAGGCAATGCGCACTTTAAAGAGCCTGGAATCGACGGAAATCAAAATATGGAGCCCATCCAGCAATGGAGACTCCAATTGGAAAAAGAAATAATGACGTCTACCGACGTGCCCCTTGTTTTAAAGGGGATTTACGAAAGATTACAGCGAACGTGGGTCGTCTATAAAGATTTTGATGACACTTTTAAAGAAAGCATAAATACTCTAATCAGCACATCTTTATATTTTATAATTAATGAGCTCAACAAAGAGAAAATAAGCAAATCAGAAAATAAAACTATTCAAAGTCGGAAAAAGTTTGTCAAAAAGGACAGGAATTCGAGGAAGCGATACTCCTATGCACGTTGCCAGGAGTTGTTCCACGAATGTTCCAAGAGGTTGGCTGATGCTGTTGTTAGCGATAACAAAGCATACCTGGAGCCGCCAAGGCAACCACCTGAAGCTGCGGAAGGGAGGAGGCTCTATGAGGATTTATGGGGTCAGACAGGTCCGTTTGATGCCCCCATCCCAGGAAGTAGGGCCTCCGAGCTCTCCCTAAACGAGATCTTCCCACCTATTACTGCTGAGGAAGTGGCGGGGAAAATTAGTAAAATGAGGAAGAAGGCTGCAGCAGGACCAGACGGCTTTACAAAAGATCATCTGCTAATTCCTGGCCTGCCTGTCACCTTGGCTCGACTTTTCAATATTCTATGTTGGAGCTCCTATTTCCCTCCTATTTGGAAGGTTAATAGGACAACTCTCAATCCAAAAGCAAATAAGCCTAGCAGCCAGGTCGAGAATTGGAGGCCTATTACTATAGGCCCCATTCTCGGCTGAATTTTCTCCTCCATCCTAGATGGGAGGATCAGAAGGGGTGTTGTGTTGAACCTAAGGCAGAAGGGCTTTACATCCGAAAACGGGTGTAAGGCCAATGTTGACCTTCTAAGTGCTGCCTTAAGTTACAGCAAAAAGAACAAAGGGGGGTATTCACTATTGTGGATATCACCAAAGCTTTCGACACAATATCCCATTCGGCAATAAAACCATGCCTGGCGAGGAAGGGTGTGCCGGCCCCAATAATAGACCTGATAAACGATATGTACAATGGCAACAATACAAAAATCAAAGCCTCAAATAATATTGGGGTCGATATTAAGATCCTTAGAGGAGTAAAGCAGGGTGACCCTCTGTCGCCGCTGCTATTTAATTTATGCCTGGAGCCACTGCTGGAGAAGATCGAAGAACAATCCAGTGGCATTAATGTCAGCGAATCAAGAAAAATACCTGTTCTGGCCTTCGCCGATGACGTAGTCTTGCTGGGCGCAAACAAAAGGGATGCACAGCACCAAGTGGACGTACTCCATGAGTATCTGGATGGCCTGGGTATGACCATCTCTCGGGATAAAAGCCAAGTATTCCAGGTTGTCGCTAAGAAAGACACCTGGTTCATAAAGGAGCCGAAAATCAAGCTCAGAGACGCACATATTCCCACCGTTGATCCCGAACAGGCCTTCAGGTACTTAGGCGCCAAGATGGGGCCTTGGAAGGGCGTCCATTGTGGCATAATAGTGCCCGAGATTCTGAGCGTGGTGAGAAGGGTCAGAAAACTCTCTCTCAAACCATGCCAGAAGATCGAATTACTAACTAAATACATCTTCCTAAAATATATATACAACTTGTTGATGAACCCGCCAGCGGACTGCGTCTTAAGATTGCTGGACAGCGAGGTCAGGCAGGAAATTAAGGCCATACTCCATCTTGTGCCTTCGACTGCCACTGGTTTCTTTTACACCCCAAAGACCTGCGGAGGGCTCGGGTTACCGAGGTTCGAACATATTGTTAAACTCGGTACCCTCAAAAATGCCATAAACATGAAAAATTCGATCGATCCGGCAGTCTCCGGCTTAATAGACGAATTGGCAGACTCAAAATTAAAGAAAATAGCTAACTAGCTAAGGATCAATTGGCCAGCCTCTATAGAGGACATTGAGAAAGCGAGAAAAAGCCTGAAAGCAGCCCATATTAAACAGTGGGCAGAATTAAAAAGTCAGGGGCAAGGTGTCTTTGACTTTGCCAGGAACAAACTTGGCAACATGTGGCTAGAGGAGTATAATCTGCTCAAGCCATCGAGGTACATCGATGCCCTGAGACTCAGGACCAATACTTTTGGAACAAGATCGGTACTGGCACGAGCCGACAAGAAAATTGAAGTAACTTGCAGAAGATGTCGAGCCCAGCCCGAGACCCTTGGACATATACTAGGGCTGTGCCAGTACACCAAGTGCCTGAGAATCAAGAGGCACGATGAAGTGACGTCACTCCTAGCCGACAGACTAAGACAAAAGAATGAAGCATTTGTCGAGCCAACAGTGAAAGTGGAGGGTAATCTGTACAAGCCCGACCTCGTAGTTAAAAACGAGGAAAGGGTTCTCGTGGTCGACGTTACCGTCCGCTACGAGAATAAGGATTACCTCTCCAAGGCAGCCAAAGAAAAGATTGACAAATACCAAAAGTGCATCGAACACCTTAAGAGCAAATTTAATGTCAGCTGGGGGAGGTTCTACCCGTGGTCTTGGGCAGTAGAGGTGCCGTTACAAATAACACCAAGAGGGCACTCCTAGCCTTGGGTATCGCTCTCCAGGATATAAAAACAATAGTAATGAATGTCCTGCGTAGTTCAATAGAGATGTGGAATATATATATGGATGATTAGACGACCCAGTGCTTAATTTTACTATTTACATTATTTATTACTACTTATTTAATTTATTGCTATGCAATATATGTTTATAAATACAATTAGAATTACAACTGGTTGCCGTTAATTGTTTTACAATTTGAGGCAAACCCAGTTATTTTAAACGCCTACGAGGGACTTCCTCGGAAGTATGGGCCTCATTTGAGGCTCACAAATAAATTGCCAATTGTGCCGTCATCGTACTAGTGACGTATTTGGCTCCCTTAAAGGGGTGGCGATACGTGGCCGGTATCGATTGCGTATGTGCTCGGAAGGCTACAAGCGGGTGGTCTGGTTGCGTATGCTGGAAAGCAATACGCCGCTGGACTTGGCTGCGTGTTGCCGTCCCTCAGGGCCTTTAGCTGCATACCGCTGTTTAACGGTTGTGCTGCGGGGCCCTGGGGAGTCATGGATACTGGGGGTAGGCGAGGCCTTGGTCTCATCTGCCCAAGTCGTACCCCTACCTCCCAGTGGTATCGCCGGTAACATGCGCGCCGCGTCGGCGTGGGGAATTGACCCCCGGACGCGGCGTTCATGGCTAAATGGGGCGCGGCGACGAAGGAGTGAGAGATGAAACACTGCGTCGGCTTGCCGACCCAACGGTATATTTTACCGTGAAAAATCGAGAAACAACACCCATCCCAACAAAGGGGAACGTCGTTCCTTCGGCTGATGACGACGCGGCATGTTTAAGGTTTATGATTGGATGTACTTGGAATGGCTAAATCGGAGTAAAATTTTTAAGACTTCTTAAAAATAAGTACAAGTAATGAAGCCTTGGACGCAGCGCCTCTCAGTCCCGGAGGCGCTGTGGCGGATTTTTCCGCTCCGGAGGGGACTATAGACGACGACCCTGCTATGTCCACGGACAAGATTATGGTGCCGCTAGTGGGTGAACAGATCGCCTGCCCAGTATGTGAGAAGAGGGAAATTCACCTTTTCGTCATGTCCTTATCGGACCTGGGTAGGCATATCGACCAACATCATTTGGAAGCCCGCATCCAGTGGGGATGCCTATATTGCGAAAGAATTTTCTCGAAATTACATGGGGCTAAGTACCACCTACCTAAGTGTAGTGGCAGACCACAAGAAAAAGAAGAATTATATAAATGCGAAGCTTGCCCCATGAGTTTCGGGACACAAAGAGGGCTATCCACCCACGAACGGCATGCGCACCCTGCCGTAAGGAATGCTAAAAGAAGGGGAACGGACCCCCCAAGTAAAATATGGAAAGTAGAAGAAGTGGCGCTCCTGAAGGAGCTCGAAGAAAAGTTTAAAGATCATAGATTTCCTAATATCGAAATCAGTAAAATCCTCACCAGCAAAACCGTTGAGCAAATTAAATAACAAAGAAAGAAACTGAGAATGGATGGTGAGAGCGAGCACCTTCAGGGCGCCACCCAGCTGACGGAGGGAGGGTGCGATCTCGTTAATTCAGGCAATGCGGAAGTCCTGCAGCCTGAAGTTAGCGGGAATATTGAGTCGGTCCAGCAATGGAGACTCACTATTGCGGAAGCAATAGACCAGCCAACCGAGGTTCCCCCTGTTTTAAGGGAGGTCAATACCAATTTGGCTAATATAAGGAGCAGCCGCAGAGGGGATGAGGAAACCCTCCGTAAAGAAACTAACAAATTTATTTGCACATTTCTAAATGGAGTTCTCTATGAAAATAATAAAAACGCAGCACCAATAAAAACCAAGAGGATAATAATTCCTGCGAAAAATAGTTCAAATAATAGTCGCAGAATGAGACATAATATGATGAAAAGATACTCCTACGCACGTTGCCAGGAGTTATTCGAAGAATGTCCGAAGAAGTTGGCGGACGTAGTTATTAGTAATAACCGTGCATACCTGGAATCTGCTAGACTGGCGGCGAACGCAGCCGAAGTAAGGAGACTCTACGAGAGTCTTTGGGGTCAGACAGATCCGTTTAGTACCCCGGTCTCTGGAAGTGGAGCCTGCGAATTCTCGCTATTAGAATATTTTCAACCTGTGACCGCCGAGGAGGTGAGCGAGAAAATAAATAAAATGAGGAAAAAAGCTGCGGCAGGACCCGATGGTTTAAAAAGCGAACATTTATTAATACCGGGCCTGCCTGAGATACTAGCCAAAATCTATAACGTATGTTGGTATAGTTCCTACTTCCCAACCGTTTGGAAGGAAAATAGGACTACCCTCCTACCTAAAGTGAACAAACCAAGCAGCGAGGTCGAGTATTGGAGGCCCATAACAATCGGCCCGGTTCTCGGCTGAATATTCTCCTCTATCCTCGACGGAAGAATAACAAGGGGTGTTGTATTAAGTCTAAGGTAGAAGGGCTTTACATCCGAAAACGGGTGTAAAGCCAACATTGACCTTCTAAGTGCTGCCTTGGACTACAGCAAAAGGAATAAAGGGGGGATATTCACAATAGTGGATATCTCCAAAGCATTTGATACAATACCCCATTAGGCGATTAAACCCTGTCTGCAGAGGAAAGGTGTGCCGACCCCCATCATCGAAACGGTCCAATGCATGTATGATCGGAGTAGGACAACTATAAGAGCTGGCGATGACGGGGAGATCCTCAGAGGGGTCAAGCAGGGTGACCCGCTATCACCGCTGCTTTTTAATTTATGTTTAGAGCCGCTGATCGAAAAGATCGAGAAGGAAACCAGTGGCGTAAACGTCAATGCAAATAACAGGATACCAATACTGGCCTTCACTGATGACATTGTCGTACTCGGTGCGAATGAGCGGGAAGCACAGCACCAGGTGGATGTCCTCCACGGATATTTGGGTGGCATAGGGATGAAAATTTCCTGAGAGAAGAGTCAGACGTTCCAGATTGGCGCTAAAAGGGACACCTGGTGGGTCAAAGAGCCTAACATCCGGATCGAAAACAACAACATACCATCTGTTGACCCCGAGGAAGCCTTCAAATACCTTGGTGCCAAAATGGGACCTTGGAAGGGCATCCATTGTGGTGTCATTGTGCCTGAGAATCTGAGCGTGGTGAGAAGAGTAAGAAAGCTCTCTCTCAAGCCATGCGAGAAGTTGGAATTATTAATTAAATACATCTTTCCCCGCTATATTTATAGCTTACTGATCAACCCACCGAGCGACAGTGTCTTAAAGCTACTCGACAGCGTGGTCAGGTAATAAGTGAAGTCAATTTTCCATCTTATGTCTTCCACTGTCACTGGCTTCATTTATGCCCCGAAGAGCTTGGAGGGAGGGGGGCTAGGAGTACCCAAATTCGAACACATCATCAAATTGGGTACCCTCAAAAGTGCTGTGAATTTAAAAATGTCATCCGATCCAGAGGTCTCTAATTTGATCGGTGAGGCGGCAGATAACAAATTAAAGAAAATCGCCAACTCTCTGAGGATCAATTGGCCAGCTACTTTGGACGAGATCGAGAAAGCTAAAAGACGCCTAAAAAGTAGCCATCTGAAACAATGGGCCGAACTAAAAAGTCAGGGCCACGCCGTAAACGATTTTTCGAAAGTAAGCGCTGGCAACGTGTGGATTGAGGAGTATCGGCTGCTCAAACCCTCACGATTTATCGATGCCTTGCGTTTGAGAACCAATACCTTTGGTACGAGATCCGAGACAAAAGAATAGATGTTTCCTGTAAAAGATGTTGTGCCCAGCCCGAGACCCTTGGACATATACTTGGGTTGTGCCAATACACCAAAGGATTAAGAATAAAGAGGCATGATGAGGTAAAATATATCCTCGCCGAAAGTTTGAGAAAGAATAATAAGTTGTTCATTGAGCCTTCTCTGCGAGTAGGGATTAATCTATACAAACCGGACCTCGTAGTCAAGAACGAGGAAAGGGTTCTCGTGGTCGACGTTACTATCCGCTACGAGAATAAGGATTATCTCCGGAAAGCGGAGAAGGAGAAAATTGATAAATACCTTCCCTGTGTAGAGCACCTAAAGGAGAAATTTAAAGTTGGCGGCGGGGAAGTTTTACCAGTGGTGTTGGGCAGTCGTGGGGCGGTACCGCCGAACACTTTTAACATTTTAAAAATATTGGGCATCTCCAATAAGGATATTAAAACAATCATTATGAATGTGCTGCGTAGATCCGTTGAAATGTGCAACATATTTTTGGATTATTAAAGCACGAAATATGTTTTATTTATTTATTTGTTTATTTATAAAATTGTACATATGAATTGTAAATAAGAACTGAATTCATCTATTTATTTATTTATTATAAGTTATTATTTATTCATGGTGTGCCTCGTTAATTGAATTATCAATTTTGAGGCAACACCACTGTTTTTGTCATCCCTACGAAGGGGTTACCTCGGAAGTCTGGATCTCGTTTTCGAGTTCCACAGTAAAATAGCCAAATGCCTCATCATCTAATTAGTGATGCGTATGAATGGATTGCATGAGCGCATGAGCGAAACCACTGCCAAGGGAACGGGCTTGGAAAAATTAGCGGGAAAAGAAGAGCCTGTTGAGCTTGACTCTAGTCTGGCATTAATGATGGTGGTACGAATCGCGATTGTAAATTGCTGAAAAGCCTATATGGATTAAAGCAGTCCCCAAGATGCTGGACGAAACGTTTCACAAAATTTATTTAAAATTTAAAATTTTATTGGAGTAACGCAAATCCTTGTTTTTATATTTATACAGAAGATGACAAATTAACGTTGATAACCATATACGTAGATGATGGACTAGTAGCAGCTTCAGACAAATCTCTAATCGATACATTTTTCAATAATTTAAGTAAAGAATTCAAAATTACGAGTTCGAAAGAAGTAAAGAGTTTTCTTGGACTTGAAATTAATAGATTAAAAGATGGTTCAATATTCATTCATCAGAGCAGGTATATCGGAAGCATATTAGAAAAATTTAATATGAATGACGCAGTGTTTCTACACCTATCGAGACTAATTGGAGCGAGAGTAACATAGGCAATAATGATTGTAACGCACCATACGAAGAAGTTGTAAGAAACTTAATGTTCTTGCAAACAAGCATCAGTGGAAATTAGTCAAAGGAATTTTGTGCTACATAAAAGGGACCGCAGTCATGGGACTCTTATATACAAAAGCAGGCGGCAGTCTCGAAACCTTTAGCGATGCTGACTATGCAGGCGACAAAGAAACAAGAATAAGCGACAACAATGTATAGCTCTATCTACGACAGAAGCTGAGTATGTCAGTGCAGCCTCAGGAGCGAAAGAAATTATGTGGCTAAAGAAAATATTTCGTGAATGCAAAATAGAAATTTTTAAGTATATTCTATGTGTAGACAATACTAGTGCCGTGAAATTAATTAAGAATCCAGAATTCCATCAAAGAAGCAAGCATATTGAGATATCATTTCTTGCGAGATTTATGCAATAGAGGCGAAATTGATGTAACGTATGTAACAAGCGAAGAGCAACTGGCAGATATATGTAGAAAAGCGTTGCCAAAACCAAGATTTGAATTTCTAAGACAGAAGTTAGGTTTGAAAAATAAAAAAGATATTAAAAGGTAATTGTTTGTAAGGATGTAGAGTTTTAGGGAGGGTGTTGAAGGTCACAACTTTTAAAAAAACTCTACATCTGGTCTTTTTAGCCTTCTCGTAGTTTTTTTTAGTAATAAATTAATTTGAATGGAAAAGAGAAAGGTGCCTGGCAAATGTATTTGTGAAGGCATTGACGAAGTCAAGGTTCAGATCTTTACGACAGGAGTTGGAAAAAATTGGGAGATAGTTGTTTGTAAGGATGTAGAGTTTTAGGGAGGATGTTGAAGGTCACCATTTTTAAGAAAACTCTACATCTTTTTACTTTTTAGCTTTCTAAAGCACTGAAGCCATCGACTGGCAGACCACAAACAGTCGACAGGCGACGTTGGCTTCGGGGTTTTCAGTTATTGGGTAACACTGCTAGCGTGCGGACCTGGACCAGCTCAAATTATTATGTCATTCTTGTACTTTTCACTTCTGTATTTAAAATATATATAATTTATCCACACGTCTCTCTCTTTATACATCTAATAACCTCAACAGTATGTCTTGCAGTTAAAGCAGTCACATCAAGCTGGTCAGCGACCTCACTAGTGAGACCTTCATTCCTGCTGTGCGAAGATTCATTTCTCGCAGAGGATTCTGTCTAACAATCTACTCTGACAACGGTACCAACTTCGTTGGCGCCAACAACGAATTGCGAGAGCTCCGAAACCTCCTGCAGTCCGATGATCATAAGGTAAAGTTTCAGTCTTTTTTAGCCGACCGACGGATCGAATGGCGCTTCATTCCGCCTAACTCAACCCACTTCGGCGGGTTATGGGAGGCTGCAGTGAAATCCTTCAAACGACATCTCAAACGTGTCGTAGGTAACGAGCTTCGAACATTCGAAAACTTAAATACACTCATCATTGAAATCGAGTCTATCCTCAACTCCCGTCCGCTCACTTCAATATCTACAGATCCAAACGATCTCCTTGTCCTTACTCCCGGTCACTTCCTTATCGGAGACTCTGTTACGTCACGTGAGACATCTGCACTCCATACCTGGCAGGCAACGGCCAACCTACAGTCATTCAGACCCTCAATAGACCCAAGGACCCACCGTAAATTCGTAATGATGACTCAAGTGAAGAAATCAAAAATCCAGATGAACTGCTCCAAAAGAGCAATTATAGAAACACCAATATTCAGAAAAATTATGCCACTAAGAAAATTTTTGCAAATCACTAGGTTTCTTCAATTTGCAAATAACGACGTGACTGACGACAAAGATAAATTATGTAAAGTGAGACCTGTGATAAACGATTTTAATGAAAATTTCAAAGACGTATACGTAATGGAAGAAAATAACGCGATCGATGAATCGTTAATGAAATTTAAGGGACGCATGTATTGTAAACAATTTAATCCCTCGAAAAGGGCGAGATTTGGGATTAAATTTTATAAACTGTGTTTCTGCTATAATTTTAAAATATATTCAGGAAAAGATAAAACAAATCCTGACTGTAGTGTATCTGAAACTGTCGTGATGGAGTTATTGAAATCTATAGTAAATAAAGGACATACATTATATACAGATAACTGGTAAGCAAAATAAAAAAAAGGAGAATACATAATAAGAAGCTGTAATGGCATCCTAGCGTTGAAGTGGAAGGACAAACGAGACGTCCATATTATTTCAACAAAGCATGAAAGTGCAGAAATGATTGCACAAAACGAAAGTCACCGAAACCCTACTTTCAAGCCAAGATGTGTTATTGATTACAATAAGGGAAGGATTGGTATTGATCGCCATGATCAGGTATTAGCGAGTTTCCCTATTATGAGAAAATTCATGAAGGGATAAATCTTTTCATACTTATGTGATATGGCACTTGCATTTTCGACCAATCGCAGGGAGACGCGTTCGCGAGAATACGCGTCAACGGGAGTCGTAAATTCCCGTTACGATTGCAAGAATCGACACTACGAATAGATCGATTCCCTTATTTCGGTTAGGATAATAGGGGTGATTGTTGTAGTATAACACTGCGATTAACAGGGTTATAAATTTTGTATTTCCAACACTTAATACACTGACGAGTTACACCGTGATTTATAATATAAGTGGCGTAGACTATATTTGGAGATACGATATTCCGATACATGAGCAATTTCTTTCGTAAGAGTAAGGCCCTCGTGAGGTCACAGAAGTATGTTGAACAATTGAACAGACTGACTCTTCGCGCTCATGCAATTACGGAGGAAAGCTCGGTGTGGATGGTGTTTTTGAACGAAGAAAACGGATTCGTTGCTCACACTTTTCGTTAGTAGAGTGAGGGCAACGATCTGCGATATCCATTGGTTCAAGTCAATGTTAATGAGTGATGAGAGGGAGTGAAACCTCCTACCAATGTTGCTAGTTGATGTGCTTGTTTAAGGGAAAAACCCGGATTTTCCGTTAAATAGTTCTCCGCTTTTTACGTTAAGTCACTACCTGCTTTATCCGTAATTCTTAATAGCGCATAATAAACCCAAGGACCTTCCTAAAACCGGCTATAGACCGAAAATATTTCTAGGATAAGGAATTCCTCCAGGCCAAACATGTGAATTGAAAACATGTGACGAAACAATGATGTTAAAATGTTAACGTTTTACGGGGGTCCTTGGGTTTATTGAGGGCCGGAAGGACAGCGCGTAGACTGTCGGCGGTCAAGCAGCGCGGGATAGAGTGCAGATGTCTTGCGCGACATAACATCCTCCCCCGTTGAGAGAGCATCGATCAAAATTCTGGGTGAGGCGTCAGGTGCAGATCTTCTCATTCGCTCACATCATTCGCTCGTCGGGATTGTTCGAATTCTTCTAGATCTGGTTGCTAGAGTACGAGAACCAGTCGTTTGACGCCGCGATCCAAGATCCTCGCTGCCTTTTGTACGGTAGCGGTCCGTATTATTCTATCAGCTCCGGGGTGGACCTTGATTACGCGGCCTAAGGGCCAGTGCATTGAAGGAACGTTGTCCTCCCTGAGAGTAACGATGGTGCCTTCGCGTATTTTATGGCTGTCCTTCTTCCACTTGTTACGGCTGGTCGTGCTATTTTTCGGTGAGATATTCTCGGTAACAACGACTCCAGAAATGCTGTTTGATCTGGATGATACGCTGCCAGCTGGATAACCGACTTGATGGAGTACCCCTGAAATCTCGATCACGCATATTAGTTAGGGTATCGCCGATTAGAAAGTGGCCTCGAGTGAGGACAGTGAGATCATTCGAATCGGAAGATATCGGAGTAAGTGGGCGGCAGTTGAGGATGGCTTCTATCTCAATAACGAGGGTATTGAGATGTTCAAAGGTTAAGAGCTCCGTGCCGACGACGCGGTTAAGATGGCATTTAAATGATTTTACAGCGGCTTCCCATAAGCCGCCAAAATGTGGGGAATTGGGCAAACACCATTGTATTTGCCGATTAGCTAGAAAGATTTGCACCCTTTCTTTATGGTCGTCGGAATGCAAGAGGCTCCGGAGCTCTTTCAATTCCCTGTTAGCTCCGACGAAGTTGGTGCCGTTGTCCGAAAGAATTGTCGCGCAATGTCCTCGCCGAGAGATGAATCGGCGTAGAGTGGCCACGAATGCGTCGGTTGTAAGATCACTCACCAATTCAATGTGAACAGCTTTGATTGACAGACATATAAATATGGCGACGTAAACCTTGACCTTTCGTGATCCCTCCTTTCCTTGATATAGAATGGGCCGCAATAGTCGATCCCGACGTTAGTGAAGGGACGCGACTCGGTGATACGTGCCTCTGGAAGATCTCCCATCAGGTATTCCACTGGTGGTAGATTGACCCAGCAACATCGCATGCACTTTTTGATAGTGCGCCATACTTGACCACGACCGTCGACAGGCCAGTAGCGTTGTCTGACTGCGTATAATGTGGCCTGTGTCCCTGGATCAAGGTTATCCTGATGCTCCTATTGTATTATGGTTTCTGTTATTGATGCCTTTGGTAAAATAATGGGATGTTTTTGATGGAATGGCATCGGTGAGTTGCGGAGTCGTCTCCCGACTCGTAATATCCCCTCTTTGTTTATAAAGGGGTTTAGTGGTTGTAGTTTCCCTCCAACATCCTTGCCCCGATCCTTCTTGAGTGTCTGAATTTCATTCGAGAAATGGATTGTATCAGCAGTACTAATCGATTATGTGCTGATGCCAATTCGTCTACTGTGAGGTGATCAGCTCTGGATTGTTTATATTTCCATCGCAGGCACCGAGCGACGACTCTTATTAGTTTTGTCCAGGATGAATACTTTTCCAGTAGGGGATTTTTGATGGTGTTCGTGATTAGGCAGATCGACCTTTTTTTCCGGAATTTCGCCTAGCGATGTTGGGATCCAGATCGGCCAATTTTCTTCTTTCTGCTTAAGCCATTCGGGTCCGTTTTTCCAAATGGTCGGACGCCGGTATTCCTTGGGGGTTTGACCTCGGGAGATTAGATCAGCTGGATTGTCGGAGGTGGGCACATGATGTCAATCGGCGATGTTGGTTTTATTTTGGATTTCCGAAACTTGATTCGCCACAAAGGTTTTTAACGTGTGTAGCGAGGACTTGATCCATTGGAGAACTATTGTGGAGTCAGTCCAATACACGATCCGAGAAACATTTATCGTCAATGAGTTCTTTACCACGGAGATTGGAGAGCTGAGAAGCAATGCTCCGCTTAGTTCGGGTCTTGGGATCGTCAGGGATTTTATAGGCGCTACCTTTGATCGCGCAGTAAGTAACCTAGTTTGGATATGTCCGTCCGAGTTGATACTACGCAGATACACACATCCTCCGTAAGCTTTCTCACAGCCGTCACAAAAGCCGCGAAGTTCAATATTAGTAGCTCTCTTTATTATGGTTTTACGAGGGAACTGAATATTAGTGTCGCTCGATTTCTTGATCACGCCGTGATGCGGTAAACAATACCAGCCCCTTGAGGGGCGATCAGTCGTCATCTTCGTCATATGACCCAAGTCTAAATATTCTTCAATCACTGCACTATACGCGGTTTCAAAATGTTTGTCGCATTGGAATCGGCGATGAAAAGAACAGAGCCTGCTCATTGCGACGGACTTCGACGTCCCAAGTGTGGGAAGTTTCTCGTTGAATGGCAGAACCATTCCTTGTACGCTGTACGATGTACCGCCCTATCTTGCGATGGTCCCCAAGGGTGTTGACGCAATGTGATTTCTGCCCAGTGCTCTGAATGTCAACGTGAAGAAATTCAAAAAAGCGCGGGTAAACGGCGGGAGTAACTATGACGCTCTTAAGTGACGTATTTGACTCCATTAAGGGGGGGCGATACGTAGCCGGTATCGGCTGCATATGTGCTCGGAAGGCTACAAACGGGGGATCTAGTTGCGTGTGCTGGAAAGCAATACGCCGCTGGACTTAGCGGCGTATGTGCTTAGAAGGCAATGCGTGATTAGTCGAATGCGTAAGCTGGAAAGCAATACGGCGCTGGACTTCGCTGCGTGTTGCCAACCGAGACTTCGGTCTCGTCTGCTCAAGTCGCACCCCTACCTCCCAATGGTACCGTCGGTAACATGTGCGCCGCGTCGGCGTGGGGAATTGTCCCCCGGACACGGCGTTCATGGCTAAATGGGGTGCGGCGACGAAGGAGCGAGAGACGAAACAGTGCGTCGGCTTGACGACCTAACGGTATATGTTTACAGTGAAGCAACGAATAACACCTATCCATATAAAGGGGAACGTCGCTCCTTCGGCTGATGACGACGCGGCATGCTAAAGGTTTAAGATCGGTTATCATTTGGAATTGTTGTGCTGGCAAATTTTTAAGTTTCTTAAAAATAAATATAAATAACGATAAAGCCTCGGATGCAGCGCCTCTCAGTCCCGGAGGCGCTGTGGCGGATTTTTCCGCTCCGGAGAGGACTATTGACGACGACCCTGCTATATCCCCGGATAAGATTATGGTGCCGCTAGTGGGTGAACAGATTGCTTGCCCAGTATGTGAGAAGAGGGAAGTTCACCTTTTCTTCATGTCCTTAGCGGACCTGGGTAAGCATATCGAACAACATCACTTGGAAGCCCGCATCCAATGGGGATGCTTATATTGCGAAAGAAATTTCTCGAAACTACATGGGGCAAAGTGCCATCTACCTAAGTGTAGTGGCAGGCCACAGGACAAAGAGGGAACATACAAATGCGAGGCCTGCCCCATGAGTTTCGGGACACAAAGAGGGCTATCCACCCACGAACGGCATGCGCACCCTGCCGTAAGAAACATCAAAAGAAGGGGAACGGACCCCCCAAACAAATTATGGAAAGTAGAGGAAGTGGCGCTTCTGAGGGAACTTGAAAATAAACTCAAAGATCATAGATTCCCCAACATTGAAATTAGCAAAATTCTCACCAACAAGACTGTGGAGCAAATTAAGTATCAAAGAAGGAAATTAAGAATGGCTGGTGAGAGCGAAAACCCTCAGGACGCCACCCAGGCAACAGAGGGAGGGTGCGATCCCGTTAATTCAGGCAATGTGGAAGTCTTAGAGCCTGAATTTAGCGGGAATATCGAGTCGGTCCAGCAATGGAGACTCGCTGTTGCAAATGCAATAAATCAGCCAACCGAGGTTCCCCCTGTTTTAAGGGAGGTCAATACAAAGTTGGCTAAAATATGGAACGATTACAGAGGGAATGAGGAAACCCTCCGTTCAAAATTAAATAATTTTATTGATAAAAATCTCAACGGAGTTCTCTATGATCACAATAAAATCGCAGCACCAGAAATAACCAAACGGATGTCAAGGTGCACAAAGAGGCATAACAGTCGGAAAATGAGAAGAAATTATATCAAAAGATACTCCTACGCACGATGCCAGGAGCTATTTGACGAATGTCCGAAGAAGCTGGCGGACGCAGTCATAAATAATAACCGAGCATACCTGGAACCTGTTAAACAGGCACCAAATGCAGCCGAAGTGAGGAGGCTCTACGAGAGCCTTTGGGGACAGACAGGTCCGTTGAATACCCCGGTCTCTGGCAGTGGAGCCTCCGAACTATCGTTGTTGCAATATTTTCAGCCTGTAACCGCCGAGAAAGTGGGCGAGAAAATAGTCAAAATGAGAAAAAAAGCTGCGGCAGGACCCGATGGTTTAAAGAGGGAACATTTATTAATACCCTTGGAGTAATAAGAGAACTCAATAAAGATAAAGAAGAAAAGTCAGAAAAGAAAACGTGTTATAGACGGAATAACTTAACTAGAAAGAGCAGGAATTCAAGGAAGCGATACTCCTATGCGCGTTGCCAGGAGTTGTTCCAACAATGTCCTACGAGGTTGGCTGATGCCGTAATTAACGATAATAAAGCATACCTGGAGCCGCCCAGGCAACCACCTGAAGCCATGGAAGTGTGGAGGCTCTACGAGGATTTCTGGGGCCGGACAGGTCCGTTTCATGCCCCAATCCCAGGAGGTAGAGCTTCCGAACTGTCCTTGAGTGATATCTTCCCACATATCACTGCTGAGAAAGTGGCGGAGAGAATTAGTAAGATGAGAAACAAGGCTGCGGAAGGGCCAGATGGTTTTACTAAGGAACATTTACAAATTCCTGGCCTGCCTATCATCTTGCCGAGATTATTCACTATTCTGTGCTGGAGTTCCTATTTCCCTCCTATCTGGAAGGTTAATAGGACCACTTTAATCCCAAAAGCAAACAAACCTAGCAGCCAGGTCAAGAATTGGAGGCCTATAACCATAGGCCCCATACTCGGCCGAAATTTTTCCTCCATCCTCGATGGGACGATCAGAAGGGGTGTTGTGTTGAATTAAAAGCAGAAGGGTTTTACATCCGAAAACGGGTGTAAGGCCAATATTGACCTTCTAAGCGCTGCCTTAAATTATAGTAAAAAGAACAAAGGGCGGGTATTCACAATCGTGGATATCTCCAAGGCCTTCGACACAATATCCCACTCGGCATTAAAACCATGCCTGGCGAGGAAGGGTGTGCCGGCCCCTATAATTGACTTGATAAGTAGTATGTATGAGGGTAATTGTACAACAATAAGAACCTATAATGATACAGGGGTCCAAATCAAGATCCTTAGAGGAGTTAAGCAGGGTGACCCTCTGTCGCCGCTGCTATACAATTTATGTTTGGAGCCACTGCTGGATAAAATCGAGGAGCAAACCAGTAGCATTAATGACAGCGAATCGAGAAAAATGCCTGTTCTGGCCTTCGCTGACGACGTAGTGTTGCTCGGCGCAAACGAAGGGGAAGCACAACGCCAAGTGGATGTGCTCCATGAGTATCTGGATGGCCTGGGCATGACCATCTCTCGGGACAAAAGTCAAACATTCCAGGTGGTCGCCAAAAAAGACACCTGGTTCATAAAAGAGCCCACCATCAAGCTTGGGGATGCAAGTATCCCCACTGTAGATCCTGATCAGGCCTTCAGATACTTAGGCGCCAAGATGGGGCCTTGGAAGAGCGTCCATTATGGCATTACAGTGCCCGAGATTCTGAGCGTGGTGAGAAGGGTCAGAAAACTCTCTCTCAAGCCATGCCAGAAGATCGAACTAATAACTAAGTACATCTTCCCTAGATACATCTACAATCTGTTAATGAATCCGCAGGGTAACAGCGTCTTAAGATTGCTGGACAGCAAGGTCAGACAGGAAATTAAGGCCATACTCCATCTTGTGCCTTCGACTGCCACTAGTTTCTTTTATGCCCCTAAGACCTATGGAGGACTTGGGTTACCGAAATTTGAGCACATCGTGAAGCTCGGTACCCTCAAAGCGCGATCAACATGAAAAACTCGATTGATCCGGCAGTATCCAGCCTAACTGACGAAGACAGTGACAAAAAGTTAAAGAAGATGGCCAACTCCCTAAGGTTCAATTGGCCAGCCTCTATAGAGGACAAGGGTCCCAAGAAACTGGAATACTTCCTTTTAATGTGTTTCTCGATTACTTGTGTGCTCCTTTAAGAACTACAAATAGAGACCATCAAATATCAAGAGCCAGATACAAGAGGATACAACAGACCAACAGCCGGTCAACATTGTGCAGCAAATCCTGTTATCAAAAAACGTAGAAACGCTAGTATCTACATCTAAGGACGCAGGAACGCTATCAGTGACGTCTAAGGATGCGAAGGTTTCAGCATTTATATTTTCCCCAAAAATAATCGAATCTATCTGCCAAGCAAGGGAAAGAGTAAAGAGAAAATCGAAGAAAAGAGGGAACACTGTAACAATAATCTCGGAACAATGTAAAAAACCAGCTCGAACAAGAAATTACTCAGGCTGGAAAGAAGACCAAACGAAAAAAATCTTTCAAAACCAGGAGCGCACTTAGCAGAGATGAAGAAAATGTAGCAGTGTAAAAATGAAAAATGCAAAATTCTTCGCCCGGGCTCGTATATTTTGTGATGAACTCTTTATATCACCAGAATCTAAGAAAAAAATGGATTCGATGTATAATATGGCATAGATACATGAAATTTGAATAAATGTTGAGGAATGATGGTTTAATTAACTAGCACTGCACATTAGATTAATTATATAATCTCTTACGTCGTCGCGCAAATTATTCCGATTATGTCCATGAAGCGTTAGTTATCTGTAAAAATTAATCGTAGAGTTTAGCTTCCTTTCATAGACTTAGCTTATTATAGTTCGTATCGTTGTCGTCTGACTTGGGGCCCACATATTCATGCACACCATCAACAGAATGTTTAAATCTCTCGTAAAGCGTCTTTTAACTGTTTTGCCAATCGATGCACTGATAAAGCGTCTATCTCCAACATTAACTACTGAAGTCATCAGGACATGGACTGCATTGGGTGATCGACAGAACGACGAGTTTTTGAAATTGCACGGCCTTCCCGCGGCCTACTCTAAGATAACGCCGAACGATGACACCGCGCTCCTCTCTATCTGGCTAGACGTCGAATCACTTCAAGTCCGTTCGAATCTATCGGTTTAGAGAATCGGTGCCAGTGCACTTCACTGCGCGTGTGTTCTCGTGCGCTTTCGCGCGACATTCTCTTTATATTAAACATTGTAAAAACAAACTATGCGTGGACACGGTTAGCCTATCGTATAGCCCATAAATAGCTAGAGAAAGAGAATAACAGAAAAAAGGATATAAAAATTTGAAGAAAGGAAGAAAGTGAATTGGAAAAGAGAAAAAAAGGGCTAAAAGCCAGAAGAGCATTTCTTGACTTGTATTACGTCTAGTGAAGCTGTCCGTGCGACGTCCTTCATTGTCTGACCATCAAGGCCCAAGCAGCAATAGACAGACAATCTGATAGAGTGTGT